>CM070620.1:35354828-35694385 GCA_036346255.1 Ampelocalamus luodianensis | reverse complement strand
TTAACGATCAACAACCTTGGCGAACTCCTCCTCGAGCGGCGTAGACTCCTCCTCTTACGAGGTTTGGGCGCAAGTTTTACAACAAGCGTGAGTACACAACGTACTGCAAATCATACCACGAATGCAATTTATAGATGCGGAGTTTATTCCAAAGAAAAGGCTTACGTGGTTCTTTTGCATAAAGGCAACATTTGCAATTGAATACGATTAATAGATTGAAACCATAATTCAAAACAAATAGACAATATTAATTTAATGATTATTTCCACAAGACACACTGACTAAATGATTATTTCACATAGCCATATGATTGAGGTCACACAGCTCCCATCCCAACATTTTATGAAAACTACCTCGTGTGAAATCCCGAGCATGTCCATGACCATGACGCGCTATTCGAATAGATTGATTTAACACTCTGCAGAGGTTGTACACTTTACCCACAAGATACAACTAGTGTAGCAAGCACTAATCGTAACAAAGCAGTTGAAACTTCATCTCAAACATTGACATTCCCGATGTGCTTTCCCATTATCTGGCTCATAGAATTGGTATAACATGCAGGCCATTGGACGAGGAAGCGAACCGAATCCGCGATGCAACAACCAAGTAGTCACACCTCCACCTGTCACCACACCTAACCTATCCACTGAACATCAATGCGAGAATCCATAACTTACTAAGTTAGGCCGTCCCATACCGGGCATGTGGTCGTCTGATGAAGCTCGGTTCAATGGCGCACAAAGTTAAGTCCTTAATTGACCAAGGTAAGACTTCCATGTTCTAACTAAGCCACACAGATTATCAACCCAATCACACAGCTTCCACCACTTGCCTCGGTCTAAATCCTTTACCACCCGATTGGTTTTAGTGCAACACATGCTATCACGAAGTAATAACATACTGACTGACTTTACACAAAGTTCCATAGTCACTTAGTAACATTTGATAAATTGCAACTTACATGAGATGTGAGACAGTGTAGCATGGCTAAGCAATTGTACTCGCATCTAACCAACCCGCGTTGGTGCCATAATATTACCAACTAATAAACCAATCTAGGGTGACAAGGAATTATGACATACAAGTCCAAGGTGTGATAACAATTTGGATACTAACTATGCCCAAAGCATTTAAATAAATAATTAAAGTAGAATGCAATAATTTAACACAAAGTAATTTGAAAATAGGGTTTAAGATGATCAAAGGTATGACTTGCCTTGAAAAGGTCTATGTTGGTCTTGATCTTGGGGTGCTCCTTCACCAAAATTCACCGACTTAAGCGAGCGTCTACTATAAGCAGAAACAAATAAATAAAACAAATAAATAACAGAGGCAAAAAGCTCCAAAAATTAAATAAAAATCTCAGATAAATAGAGCTCGAATTTAGATAAATTTGGAAATTTGAATGGGCTCAATCGGAGTTAGGATGCAAAGTTATGGCCTTTGGAAGTTTTAAATCTAAAAGAAACCCGATTTGGATTTTCGAATTTCGAATTATTTCTCACAAGAAAAATCGGATTATTGCGCAATCTTGGCGTTAGCAAAGGAATTTCGAGAATTAAAAGAAATAAATGAAAATCTGTCATGGGACCCATGTCGGTGAGATAGCTCACAGATGACCAAGTCTCTGGCCGTCGAATCTGGGCCGGTGGGCCGTGCCACGCGCTGCACCGACGGCGAGCGACACGCATGCGACATGTAGCGCGGTCGAGGTGAAGCGAGTGGCGCCGCGCGGCTACTGACGAGCGGCGGCGCGGGGAAGCAAGGGTCCCGACGAACAGCGGCGATTCACCGGTGAGTGGTAATGCCGGCGTGGTGGGGCACGACGGAACTTCGTGGAGTGTGCTCAGCGGTGGTCGGGAACGTCGTATGGCTGGCCGTAGCCAGCGGCGTTAAGCGGCGGAGGAGGCTCACGGGCTCGGCAGGATCGGTGCTCGGTGGCCCTCCGAAACGAAGGCCACCAAGGTGAAGCGCGGCTCCGTGCGATGCGGTGGTGCGGACCCGCAGCTCGGCAGCTCGGTTGCGGCGAAGAGCTCGTCGGAGTTGGCGGCGCAAAGCGATCTTGAGCTCTGCGGCGGCTAGGTTTGGCGCAAGGCCGGCGGCTAGGGTTTGGCGCGGGCGGCGGCTAGGGTTGAGGTGCGGACACCAGGGCTACCTCCCTTTATACCGGAGGCCGGGAGAGTCGAGCACGAACGCCCAAAAGCAGCGGCGGCGGCGAGATCGTATCCCTAACGGACTCGAGGCAAGCCTACGAAGATTGGGGCCCACGCGTCGGCGGCAGCGGCTCGGGCGTGGCGCGTCGCAGCTTGGCGGTGCGCAGCAGACTCAAGATCGGCCGTCCGAGATCGATCGAACGATCCATAATCAAGGGCGATCGGAACCTCCGGTAACACATGCGCATCGGCCGTTCATGCTTGATCCAACGGCGGAGGATGAACGGGGCACTCGGAGAGAGAGAGAGAGAGAGAGAAGGACAGAGAGACTAACAGGTGGGGTCCACTTGTCACGGATGAGTGGCGGCAGGCGAGCAATGTGTCTTGTGAGGAGATGGGCGATATGGCGAAAGATGGGCGGAGGAAGAGATTCGGCCCAAGAGGATTTTACGAGATTTTAATAGCTTTTCTATTTTAGAAAATACGAGAAAATTGAATAAGCAATAGAAAATAGCAAATGAGCTCAGAAAAATTCTAGAAAAATCTAGAAAATATATCTGAGCACATAGAACCCAAATAAAATAGTTTTGGCTAAAGTTCATGTTAGGATTATTCACATTAAATATTTTTTATTGGAAAGTTCAGTATTAAGCTTTTGAATTTAAATTCAAATAAATCCAAATGGTGAATTTTCTCCCTACTAACTATTAAAAGTTTTTTAAGCTCAGAAAATTGGGATGTTACAACCCACCAGAGCCAGCCAAGCATCACAAACACCATTGCCACTCCCAAACCAGAACACGAGAGAAGAGGTGAAGGAGGAGGAAAGTAAGCAAAAAGTCGGGAAGACAAAGGGAGCAAGAACGGCATTAGTAATGACCTCGAACCGTCGGGACCAACACCAAGTGACAAGGAGGACCGAAGCATCAGAGGGAACAAGGAGAGCTTGGATAGCACCATGACCATCACCACGGCCCTCACCGTCATCACGCGCCATTCCATCCTTAACCCAACCCAAACAAGGTAACCCCGTATTCTTGCCCCACTGTTATTCACCCAAACCAAGATCACCCATGGAAGCCCAACCATGTACATAGAGAGCATCCAACTACAACCATAACAGTGGACTCGGCCAAAACCATCTCGAGCAAGGGGTGGAGTAGAGAGAGTAGAGGGAATATAGTAGTATTAATGTACCTCGGCAACATCGGCGGGACCACCTCGCGGCACCACTACGCACGCGACGGCCACCGCACCCATCGTGCGAAAAGCCTCGAGCCCCGCCATAGCTAGCCATGATAGCCACCTTCGTCATATTCACCATACAATTTTTATATTAATTAATCCTTTTTAAAATTAATTTTAAAGTTAACTTCATGCGCTTTATTTCCAATTATGACCCCTTTGGTCACGCCACCATCGTGGCGTGACCAAATCTTACTATCATGCTAGCTTTGTTTCAGGCCAATTCTTGTCACGCCAATGGTAGTGGCGTGGCGGTGTTATTAGTCACGCCACCAACGATGGCGTGATAAAAAATGTGTTCTGCAGACTTATCCTATGGCATGATAATGTTGTTTTGTCACGCCATGGATGGTGGCGTGAAAAGGTCGAATGGAAATAAAAATCTGTGAATTAATTTTAAAATTAATTTTAAAAAGGATTAATTAATAAAAAGTTCTCACCATACATGGGCAACAAGCAACAAAATCGAAAGTAAATCAAGCCCAACATTTTAAATTGAAATAATAGAAAAGGGGACCAAAGGCGAGTAAATGGGGACCAAGCCTCGCGGCCTAGCGACCATGGCGGGCAGTAGCTAGGCACCGGCCAGCGGCGGCGGCGGCCGTCGAGCAGCAGGAGCAAAGCGCGTGGGTGGGCGAGGGGCCGGGACCGGGGCGGGCGACATCGCCATAGAGCCACCGAGAGAGGAGGATGGGAATGGGAATGAGGAAGAAGAGAGGAGAGTCGGGGGCTTTCGTGACACAAAAGAGGAAAAGGGAGGCGGCCAAGGCCTTCGGCCAAATGGGATAAGGAGAGAAAGATTAAGAGAAGAAAGAGATTAGGAAAAGGGGAGAAAAGATTTGGTAAAGGGGTAAAGAGGTAAAATTTAGGGGATTAGTAGTAGTAGGGTTAGTTGCGGTAATAAACACGATGAGTAGATGTTGGTGCGTTATAGCGCGTATATCGGCATACACATGAGGTATCGGACTAATCACTAGAAGCAACAAATTTATAAGCCACATGAGGATAAATAGTAGTAGATTGACCGGTAGAAAATAAACATGTGAAAAAATGTAAAATTAATATGAGACCTCATAAATGAATTAATCGATAAAACTCCCTCAAGTAGACAAATAATTTGATGCGTTAGAATTAATTTAATCGTGATAGAATAACTAAATTAAATAACCCCTGGTAAATATCACACATACACACTTGAGTAAAATTGATTAGGAATATTTGCATGAGTAAAATTTAATAGATCTAGTTGCATGCGGGTACATGTAGCATTTTGTCTTTCGTGCGATAAAACGCGAGTATAGACAACCTCAACCCTAGAGCTAATAGGCGAGAACAACGTAGTTGGAGAGTGCTAACCTAGTGGGGACAGAAAAATGTTATTAAATTAAAATCATCGACAAAGAAAATCAACCGATTAATGTATGCATAGTAGCACTAAAAATAACTAAGTATTTATTTGTTATTATATCGCCATATAAATTGCAAAGGATGAATGAATGCAGTAGGTGTAATTGATCAAGATTTAGTTGGCGCTAATCTTTTCTATTACTACGAAGGCAAGCTTACCTCTTAAACATCAACCTAGTTATATTAAATGTAAACATTAGTTTATTGTATCATTATACATATGTGCATAAAAATTATGTCTCAAAATCAAATTGGATAAAAGAGAGGACAAAATAAAAGAGATGATGAATGAGAAAAAAGCAATACAGCTGAGATGAGCAGTTGTACTGCAAGAGAAATATCAGGATGGTAAAGGGGGCTCGTGGCAGGAAAAATAGATGAGGGAAGAGGTGGGACCTCTTTACATACGATTAATATATAAGGACCAACAAAACTATCATTCAGATAAGAGGCCATATTTAAGTGCCAACTATTTTTCTGTTTCGACAGACAGAGAATGCTACCTTGTTACGTAGTTATACTCTTCCAAGGCACTATAGTACCGCAAGGTGAAGTGTTGGGTGCGGGGATGTCCGGCCCAACCAACATTATGGGAACTCGGTCGAGGACGCCGAGACATCGCGAAAAATAGTGGGTGGAGACTTAATCACGTAACTTGAAAAACATGTTGTATTCTGAACTCGAAACCGCATTAAAGGAAATATGGGAGACCTAGCGTAAAGAGAGCTCAGAATAGCTATGGGTAAAGTGGTACAAAGGCTGCGAAGTGCTATATAAAACCATGAATTTATGCCTGTCTCCTGGATTGGAGTCTACGGTGACTGCTAGAGGTTCATCTTCTTACCAAGTGATAAGTAGTCTTTTTAATTAAAGCGCCACTTAAATATTGGTAAAGTATTTTCCAAAAAAAAGCAGATGAGTTAGAAAATATGATATGAGCAGAGAAGAGTCATCGATTGCATCTTTGCTAATAAATGCTTCTTGAGTACACTAGTACTCATTCTTGCTATTATTCTCCTTTGTTAGATCTTAATCCGATCAAAGAAAACTATCCTGAGTGGGATGAAGGATATCACAGTGCGAGGAGGCCGAAGGAGATGAGGCGCTTACTATGAGGTCAGCGAGGTGGACACCATATTCGATGAGTGGGACAAGCGGGCATTGGTGGAGCAAGGCGAGGCAAGCAAGGGAATTCGTTTCCGTTGTAATTAAATAATTGTATTAAAGACCATAGCCTTGCGTGGCTAATTGCTATAATAAAGTATAGTTTCTATCTTATTGTTCGCGTTAACTTTGGTATGACTTACTATTCGTTAGAAGCGGTGTCTCATCGGCAAGCGAATAGTAATCCGTTTTAAGTGTGATTACCTTCGGGTAATGACACGGGCACCGCATGGTTCTCTGAATGGATCATAGCCATCATTAGCAGTGATCGTAGTCGGCGACAGGTCAATCTAGTACTTGTGCTCCCATGCCTTGTTAGCATAGTCGTGCAGCATCCATACATGGATTATTGTCCTTGGCTCCTTGCCACGTCGATGATGGCCATTGCGAGCATGCCCTCCATCTCAGCAGCTGTAATCTGCCAATCTGAAGCAAATTGAGCTTGTCGGACTCTACGCTTGCAAGGACAAGAGGACTGATCCACCGGAACTCCACCCCCCTGTCCACTACAACACAGATAGGGATTCTAGGGCGTTTAACTAAACCTGGCATTTGGCTTAAGTGCCACCGAATAACAAATCCATGGTGTTTATCTTAATTTAAAGCGTTTACTAGGATGGTGCATAAAATGTGCCGGAGTAGGATGCACCACGGCACAAATATGCGTCGGCATATCCTTAATCAACAAGGGCATATATTAATGTCGGCTTAGACCATTTGCCGATGCTTAATATATGTCGGCCAATGAAGTAAGAAGGGCATATAGCATTCGTCGAGTAAGATCTAGCACGACGTTTATAAGTGTCAGAGATTTGCAAACGTCATGTTAGACCATATCCTCTACAGAAACTAAATTTTTTGGCGGGAAGGCAAGTTGGGCGGGAGGACCCATGAAACCGCGCCCTTTTTTTCGTTGTGTGCTAACCCTATCCAATCCTCCACAAACCACAGCAGCCTCCCATTTCTTTCTTCTTCTTGGTGAAAGCTTCGGCCGAATCTCTCCTGGCTCCTCCTCCGGGCGGCTCTCTCCCCTGTGCTGCTTGGCTCTGGTGCAGCTACCGGCGCACCACCCGCGCCCTGCCGCCGCCGGTTCGCTTGCGTCCTGTCGCCGCCGTGGCCCGCGCCCAACTCCTTCTCCTAGCTCGGTCGGTCCTTGGTGCCGCTTCCGGCTCGACCGGCACTACGCCCGGCCGCCGGCGTCGCCGTGCTTTGGTCCACCCACGCCCTGCGCCTGCGCCGCCTTTGGTCCACACGTCGGCCACCCGTGCCCCTATGGATCGGCTCCCCATCGCCAAGCGCCGCCACCGGCCTCTGTGGCCCGGCTTGCCGCCGTGCGCTCGGCCCGGCCTACTTCCTCTCAGGTGACATGCATTTATACACTATCTGTTTATTACAAATTCTAGACTCTTTTCTAGTTTATACCTTTATTTTGTAATTTGGCCTTATGTAACACATACATTCCTTGTTATAGCTAGTTTGGGCGTTCTGCACTTTACTTTTAGTGGGCAAGCCTCTTTGGCCTACTTTTTAGCTTCCTATTTATGTGTTACTGGCATGTCAGATTTTTTCTTCTCTAGATTGGCTCTCTTTACATTTCTTTATTGATAAAATTTTGAAAACTTAGGCTGTAACAAATTCTTTGGCAACATGCAGGATACTGTTGATTGCCCAGAGTGGGTTGTTCCATTCCATCTCTTCAAATTACTGGTGGAGAAGGTATGAAATTGTTCTCTTGCTCAAACAGTGCGTCCATGGTGACCTATGCCTTTTTTATTTTTTCAACTAGATGATTGCAAGATTTTGTTGAAATTTTATTGTATCCTATCTTTGTTGTTCTCATTTATATCACATGAACACCTTTTCATTTTTTGACATATTTGCTACACAAACAGATGCATGCGTGGATCGCCATGTGGCTTTTGCTATCTAGGCTTCTCTATTGTGAAGGAAACATCAATATTGATGTGTATGAAAGTTGACGTGTAATATGACTTGGACATGTCTTATGAGTCATCTATGAAGTGCAAATTTACTTTGCTCCTCTGAGTGTTCAGATTGCTTGAGGTGTAGCTATGTGTACTCAATTTTACTTTTGCTATGCGTTACTTGATATTTGAGATGAATGTGATGGATCAAATAGATAGAGAATGATGAATTCAGGAATGAAAAATGGCAGGAAAAAGTTTTGTATGAACCATTGCACTGTATGATGTCAATATCATGTATGAAATGAGCATATGACGGCGAAGACCTATTATGGCATTTGGCAAATGCTAGGGAGGATCAAATGTGGCGTTTAACTTATGCCAGAGCAGCTATTGATCAAACACGACGCTTAGGATATCTTGGGACTTGCGCAACAACCACTCAGGAGGCGGTGATTTGCCGAGTGCAAAAATATTTGCCGAGTGCCAAATAGCGGCACTTTCGATAAGAGATATTTTGCCGAGTGCGACACTCGGCAAACAAAAACAATCTGCAAATCCGCTTTGCGAGTGCCATGCACTCGGCAAGGTTAACACTCGGTACATTCAACCTTTGCCGAGTGCGGACACTCGGCAAAGACGGCGATAAGTGCGGTCCTCGCCGACGTCAAATTTTGCCGAGCGCCGCGTGCTTGGCATTTTCGGCAAAATAAATATTTGCCGAGTGCCCGTAGATCCGCACTTCGGCAAAGAGGTTTTTTTTTGTAATTTTTTGATTTTTTTAATTTCTTTGCCGAGTGCCCGAGATATGGCACTCGGCAAAGAGGATTTTTTTAAAAAATTTAATTTTTTTTCCCTCCATTTTTTTAAAACAGGACCTCTCCCATCTTTGCCGAGTGTCGATGCGTGTGGCACTCGACAAAGACGTTATCTTGAGTCTGTGACACGGCACTTTCGGCAAACATATTTTTATTTATTTATTTTGGCCTCCAAATTTTTTAGCGACCCTCCTCTGATGCAGTACTCTATGTTAGGATTTGGTATATTTTGTGGTTTTGTTATACTTAGTTAATTTATTTCATTTACTACAATTATTTGGAAAATGCAAATTTGAGGCGCGTGCATCGAATAATGGAATTTAATGATTCAAAAAATGATAGTCATGTTATTGAGTGTAGTGTGAGGCCGTATCCAGGAACGGACCGAAATTTCGAACATCTTGTTGACGAAACATGACAGTGAACTTGCGGGCGAAGTGTTTTTAAATTTTTTAAAAAGCAAACAACGTCCGAAAATTATGAAACTTCGTGGAGATGTCATGATATCATATGTGGAGGTGTGATAAAATTTTGAGAAGGTTTCGTGCATGTTGTCACGTCGATGCTTTCAAACCGAGGATATCTCCTTTGGAATATAAGTATCACATGTGGAGATGTCCGGTTTGAAAGCATCGACGTGACAACATACACGAAACCTTCTCAAATTTTGATCACGACCTCCACATATGATATCATGACATCTCCCAGTTTCATAATTTTCGGACGTTGTTTGCTTTTTAAAATTTAAAAACACTTCGCCACAAGTTCATCTGTCATATTTCGTCAACAAGATGTTCAAATTTTGGATCCGTTCTCGATACTACCTCACACTACACTCAATAACATGACTATCATTTTTTGAATCATTAAATTCCATTATTCGATGCACGCTTCTTCAAATTGCATTTTAAAATAATTGTAGTAAATGAAATAAATTAACTAAGTATAACAAAAGCCACAAAATGTACCAAATCTAACATAGAGTACACATGATGGAGGGCACAAAAATTTGGAGGCCAAAATAAATTAAAAAAAATATGTTTGCCGAGTGCGGTCACGACTCTCAGAAGCGTCTTTGCCAAGTGCCACATGCATTTACTTCTGCAAAGATGAGAAAGGTCTGTTTTTAAAAAAATATGGAGGAAAAATTTAAAAAAAAAAAAAACTCTTTCCGAGTGCCACATGACGACACGGCAAAGATGGGAGAGGTCGAGTTTTTTTTTAAAAAATTTTGGAGGACAAAAATTTTAAAAAAATAAAAAAATCCTCTTTACGAGTGCCATATCTCGAGGCACTCGGCAAAGAAATTTAAAAATTTAAAAAATTAATTTTTTTAAAAAAAACTATTTGCCGAGCGCGAGATCTCTGCACTCTAAGAAAGAAAATAAAAATTAAAAAAATTAAATTTTTTTAAAAAACCTCTTTCGAAAGTGCGGATCTGGGCACTCGGCAGAAAGAAAATAAAAATTTAAAAATTGTTTGCCGAGTGCGGATCTGGGCACTCGCAAACCTTCGACACTTATAGTTTTTTGCACGCACGCACGCGCACGCACATGCGCGGAAGACACGCTGACACGCCATTCGCCGCGACGCGCCGCGCGCCCACGCGCGCCGCGCCGCCGCCGCCGCGCCGCCGCCGCGTCGCCGCCCTTGCGCCGCGCTGCGCCGCCCGCCGCTGCCGCCGCTGCCGCCGCTGCCGCACGCTGCGCGCGCGCGCGCCGCTGCCGCGCGCTGCGCCGCCGCGCGCCGCCGCCCCACTGCCGCCGCGCCACGCGCGTCCTGCGCCCGCGCGCCTCGCCCGCTGCCGCCGCCCACACGCCGCCACGCCGCGCCGCTTCGCCCCGCCGCCGTCCTCGCCGCGCCGCCACAGGGGCCGCGAACCACACCACCACCACCTCGTGTTCGTACTCACTCCACGGTTCCATTTTGCCCAACCCGAAGCGATCGTTGCCTCATCGCGGCGCGAGCCATGCCCAGAGCCGCTGGAGCCTTCCTCGTTCTTCCTTTTTGCTCTCGTTGTCTCCGAATGTGGTAGCGATGAGGGTCTTTAGTAAATCATCATAGCTTGTCAAACATCATGGTGTCAATTAATTCAAGCAAATGAGAAATTAGATTTGATGTTTAAGATTTGAAGGAAGATTAATTCATAGTATTTTAGTTCTGAAAAATCTTGCTTTTGTAGGTTGTTTGAATAGCAGTCTAAAGAATTTCAGAATTGTCAAAAGGCTAATAGTATGTTTAACTCTAGTATTTAGAGTTTATCTTAATTCTATTAGTTAGTTGACAAATTAGTGAAATCCTTTTGATGAAGTGTTATTCAGATAAGAAAAGGGATTAGAAGAAAGTTCGAATGTCAATATAACCATCTTGCAAAATCTTTGATCTAATGCTACAAGTTTGGATGATTTGTCATTTGAGTCACTCAATTCAGTTAGCAAATTGGAGGTTTGAGTTTAAAGGAAGGTTAGTCAATAGCATTTTAGTCTGAACAATCTTGCCGTTGCAGGTGTACGAACATTAACCTGAATAAAATCAGTTTTCTCAAATAGGCTTATAGCATTCTTAGTTCAGTAGCTAGAAATGTTCTTGACTCTATTAGTCTTTGGACAACAATCCTACAGAAGTAACCAAATCTGCCAAATAAAAATTTCAATTACATGAATTAAAGATACAGATGAATTAAAAAGAACCACTAGATCAAGTACTACATGTGCCATTTTATAAACATATATGAACCCTTTTATATATGGAAACAAAGTAAAAAAAAAACTGGAAAAATGTAGGTTCTCATTCTTCATCATGTTTAAGGCATCATCCATTTTTTTACATCACTTCTATTAAGCATTTGCTATGAAAAATTCTTGGCCCTCTTATTCGGTTGTAGATAATATGTTTTGAGCAAATATGTAAGTGCTATGATCCCTTTGTGCGATCTTTGTGATCATACGGTGTAGTTGTGGTTGTTGTTGTATATGTGGTTGTCGCCATCGTGCCGTTGTTTTTGCGAGTTTTGGAAACCTCACCGTGCGAGGAGGTTCTGCCGATTTTTTTAAATGACGATTTTGTTCCATTTTGCGAGAAGAGCCCGTCGGAGCCAGTCGGAGTTCCGTGCCGCGTCTGGTCTCCTGCACGCAGCGTTGCCTCGCCATCTGCCCGAGCCGCCACGGCCCGCTTAGCCCGACTCCACCGCCACCCTAGGTATAACCCCTCTTTTAGTATCATGGTCGTAGATCACGTAGATGCAATTGATGGTTACATTACTCACGATACATATGTTAGAGGATGGATGACCGTCATTGGATGTACACGGTAGGAGAAGTCGAGTGATTACACCACGAATGGATGAACAAGACCGATGCTTTCTTGAACAGTGCATTTGGCAAGGTGCTAAAGGACATTGTCTAGTTTGTGTCCTCGCAGCAAATGTGGAAACAGGAGAAGGGTAAACAAGGTGGACATGGGTAAACATCTTTTGAAGAATGGATTTGCGGACTACACCGGTGGGTCCACCATGGTGAAGCCCATCGTATGAGAGAGGAGGTGGTGAGACCACGCGTCGAGGCTTATGATCTCGATCTTGGGTAGCGGACATGTTAGATGACTTTCACCAGGACGATTCGATGAGGGGCGTGAGAAGGAGGAGATGGAGGCGGCCGCGAGGCGTTTCTCGACATGATGGACTCGCACGAAACCCCTTCACGATCGGTCAACGGTGTCTCAAGTGGATGCCATTGGGCGCTTAATGGGGTTGAAGTCCGAGTTAAACCGAGTCGAGAAGGCCGATAAGATGTTGACCGTGATTGGCACCACCTGGGAGGGCCACATTCGCCAAAGAGCATGTACGAGTCACGTAAACTCCTTCGTGCACTTAAGATGCCGTATGAGCGGATACATGCTTGTTCGAAGGGTGCGTCCTATTTAGGAAAGAACACAAGGATGCAAAATCTTGTCAAAGTGTAAATCCTCCGGTACACGGAGGTAGACTCTAGTAATGGCCGGAAGAGGCGACTCACGATCCCGTGAAAATCCTACGGTACCTTCCGTTCCTCTGAGGATCCAACGGCTATACATGACCGAGGAATCCGCGAAGCAGATGACATGGCACAAAAATGGCAAACGGTACAATCGACAAGATGGTACATCCATCCGATGGTGAAGCATGGACCGCTTTGATGACAAACATCGTGAGAAAGCGGATGAGGCTCGCAATGATATGCGTGTCGCTACCCGGCAGCGGATGGGTTCAATCCTTATGGACTGATGGCTGCCCCATACACATGTTGGCCCGTGTTCGTTATCCCCCTCAATCTCCCCCCCGGCGTCTCCTTTCAACGACATAACGTATTCTTGTCGTTGATAATTCCTGGACACCCGGGGAGTAATATGGGTGTGTTCATGGAGCCCGTGTTTGATGAATTGGTCCGTGCTTGGGACGAAGGGTATGGACATACGACCAGAGCTACAAAGACAAGCTTCAAAATGCACGTTTGGTACCACTACTCTCTGCATGACTTCCCGGCGTATGGGTTATTCTGCGCCTGGTGTGTTCACGGGAAGTTCCCATGCCCAGTATGCAAGGAAGGTGTGAGGTTCCATTGGTTGCACAAGGGTGGCAAGTACTCATCGTTCGACAGACATCGTCAATTCCTCCCTCTTGACCATCCATTCGGACAAGACATCAAGAACTTTACGAAAGGTGTCGTGAGGATGGACCGCACCGCTGATTATGGTCGGTGCCGAGGTTCATGCTCACATAGATGCTCGTGCCCAATCAAGAAGGTGGTTTTGTGGGATATGGTGAGCAACATATGTGGACTCATAAGTCGGGCTTGACGAGGCTCCTATTTCGATGACCTTCTTACGCCACATAACATTGATGTAATGCACCTTGAAAAGAATGTCGCGAGGCACTTTGGGCAACACTCATGGACACCGAAAAGTCTAAGGACAACCCTAAGGCTAGAGTGGACACTGCAATGTTATGCGATAGACCAAATCAAGAGATCACGACCTCTAGTCGCGGCAAGACATGGAGAAGGCCTAATGCCGATTTCGTCTTGAAAAAGGACCAAAGGAGGAAGTACTTGAATGGATCCAGACGCTAATGTTCCCGATGGGTATGCAGCGAATCGAAGAGGAGTGAACTTAGGCACTCTGCGAATCAACGGGATGAAGAGTCATGACTACCACATATGGATTGAGCGGCTTCTTCCGGCGATGGTTCGAGGCTATGTCCCTGAGCATGTCTGGCAAGTCCTGGCAGAGTTGAGCTATTTCTTCCGCCAGCTTTGTGCCAAGGAGCTATCTCGGACCGTCATTGATGACTTGGAAAAAGTGGCACCCGTGTTGCTCTGTAAGTTGGAGAAGATCTTTCCACCCGGCTTTTTCTTGGCGATGCAGCATTTGATTGTGCACCTCCCGTATGAGGCACGTATGGGGGGGCCCGTGCAGGCCCGTTGGTGCTATCCAATCGAGAGATGTCTGAAGACTCTTCGCCCAAAATGTAGAAATAAAGCCAAAATTGAGGCTTCCATGGCAGAGGCATACATTCTGGAGGAGGTGTCAAACTTCACAGAGAAATACTACACTGAGAACCTTCCTAGCGTTCATAATCCACCCCCTCGTTACAATGCTGGCGAAAATGAATCGAACCTCAGCCTTTTCCAAGGGCAACTCGGAAGCGCAAGTGCATTGACCACTAAGCAATTGAAAAATGAAGAGTGGCGCAGTATCATGCTATATGTGTTGACCAACCTTGTCGAGTGCAGCTGTTCATTGGGTAAGTTCTCAACGAACTTGTTTCAATCGCCGTCACTCCTTGTTTCTTCGTCCAACCCCTTGTTTCTCGTTAGTGCGGGGAATTTCTTCGTTAATCTGGCATGAATCAAGGGATCCTACCCGCAGAAAGCGATACCCTTCTTTCACGAGTGCGGGACCGAGGAGCCCCGATTTCATTTCTTGGTTCAAAGCGAAGGTCTTGTCCAATTTAGCTCGCATTTAGTTCGACATTCCAAGTTGATCGTGCGTTCGAATAATATAACGATCTATCACGCTTGAGCTTGCAAGCCCAAACCGATCGTCTATAAGTGACGAGTTGAGACGGGTTGCAAGCGGCCGTGTCGTTAGGGTCAAGTCATTTACGGTTATGGCGTGAATGGGTATCGTTTTCACACGACAAGCTACGAGCGAGTAGCCTACCAATCGAAAAACCACAAACGGCGGAGTTTTTACGCGACGCGATGGCCTCGACTATTATGAAAGAATTGAAGAAATCTACGAACTTCCATTTTATGGTTCCAAACCTCTTAATCTGTCATATTCAAATCTCTGTGGTTTCATCACGGAGTAACGAGGCGAACCCTAATCTTGGGCTAGTCGAGATTCGACGGATTCCGTCTATCCAGGAAAAGATGTCTACATTGTGGCTCAACAGCCGTCTGGTTTATTATACGCCATACGCGTGCCAAGACAAAGAGCATCTTAAGGGTTGGGCTATTGTGCACAAGGTATCGCCACACGGTAAACTACTCCGTCCCAAGCGATGAAGATTACAACTTCAACCCAAACACATATGATGGAGAGTTCTTTCAAGAAGAGAGGCTACAAGGAGGTTTGAGATAGACTTAACAGGCGATAAGAATGGAAGTAGACAATGAAAGGGTTGATGGCGAGGACGGAGGAGACGAGGTGCGAAATGTGAAGGACTTACAAATGCTTGAGCGATTACGTTTAGGCAATGACAATGAAGACAACATTCCTCCTTCGGATAGTGTTGATGATTTGGACAATGTTGATAGTGATGGCGAGACCTATGATCCAGCTAATCCCAATCATGAAGATTATTTCTAATACATGTATCTTGTGTTTTTGTAATTATATTTTGTTCATTTTGCATCTATTTCTAATTACGTCTTGCTTATTCTTTTTAATTGCGGTGAGTGAACAAAGATGGCTCGCGACCGTTGTAGGGACGTGTCCTCGCTTACAGAGACCACGCCTTTGCGGAGGAGGAGGCGGAGGGTCGGACGGGAGGAGGAGGAAGAGGACCGTCGGCCGCGAGAGGGGCCGTCTCCTCCCACGCCGCGTGAGGAGGTCTTTGGAGGAGGAGGTGGCGCCCGTGGGCGAGTCGGACGAGGAGCCGGTTGTGACGAGGCGAGGAGGAGGGCGCCACGAGGCGACGGCGAGGCGGTAAACGCGGGTTCTTCTTCCTCCTCTTCCTCTTGAGTGTCTACTTGCAGGTCTGCGAGCCTCCCTCGAGTTCCGCATCCTCACCGACGCCTTGATGATTCGCCCGAAGGGCAAAAGTAAGTAACTTTAGATGTTGTCACCACTACTTCATATGATATGTTGAAAAAGAGAAACTAATAATTTTCTTAATCACTTGTGCAGAACCGGGTGGTTGTGTCGGGTGGTGGCGCACGCTCCCCAATGGCATCCTCGGGTCTTCATGCGAGCAACACTACCCCGGCATTGTGACGTCGCGGGAAGGCGGAGCCGCCTACTCGTTTGACCACTACGTCGTCGGCCCCGATCGGAGTACCCCAACAAGGCGGCGCGGGTGAAGGCGAGTTTTGGGTAAGTCTCCTCGCACAACATTGCTCAATACATCGCATTCATTGGACTTTTCTTGAAATAATGAATGGATACATCGCGTTTGTATGCGATTTATTTCGATCACGATGAGGATTTGAGGCCAAGGCGGACGGTGGCTACAAAGCTTGTAAAAACTCATCACCGACATGCATCACGAGGTGCGCATCCGAGCCATCGTAACCTACCACGGGTCGAAGCTTTGAGAGAAGGTCACCAAGAAAGACGCAAGAAACATGACGACCGGGACCGGTGCACTTGAGGTAGATGAAGAACATTAATATTGATTCGCTTTGAGATTAAGCACGTTTAATTTGATCTTCTTATATGTCAAATACTTGATGGCGTGTAGATGATTCCCTGGTGGTGCCAATCGTATCCCGAGTCTTTGGCGATGATCGTGGACAAGTGGTTCACGGAGGAGTATCTCGGATGCCGTGATGCCCGGGACCGTCGTTTGATGATGCAAGGTCCAAAGACACCATCAAGGCGACCGCGACCTCTCCGCATACAAACAAGCATGGGTACACGAATTCATTTATCTATTGTGACGCTCAATTTCGCCGATTTCTAATTATCTTCTTTGTCTTTCTCGCATCGGTGTCACATAGTGCCGGCCTTGCTCGGACTTCCAGCATGGTGTATGGCCCACAAGGGCAAGGCGGCGTCCGACGTCTCCTTCAACTCGAGGACCCGCCGAGGCGCATACGAACGAAGCGTCCACACCGCATCGGTGAGTACACGTCGGCAAGGTCGGTCCATGGGCGGACCATGATCCGAGCACCAGTGACTTTGATGGAGAGATCGTCATGAGGTGGGACAAGGCAAGAAGCATGGGCGGTTACGGCTTGGCGACGGCCTCATCGACACGGCCTCTACTCCATCTCTCCCGGATCCGAGCACGAGCACGAGCGAGCCCGGCCATACGCCCACGGCAGATCACGCCAAAGACCGGTCGACGCACTCGAGGTTATTCTGTTTTACTCGTCGTACATTGATCTTTACACACCTTTATTAGCTTTGCATCAAACATTGGAGTAAAATATTGCAGCCTTTTGGAACAAGAAATGAGGCAACGTCGGGAGCCGGAGGCCGGCAAGGAGAGGATGTCACCAGTGGAGGCCGAGCGGGCGAGCAGTAGGCCCACGCAGAGGTGGCGGACATGATGGAGTTCCTACAAGGTCTTGGGCAACATACGGGCTTCATTGTGCCGGTGGTGTTCGCTCAACCTCCGCCTCGCGCCCTGCACTGCAGCTACTACCCCGTGAGTATGAAAGTTATTTGCTTTCGCTTGTGCTTTGCTTGTATGACCTCTACCTTCCTAGATTAGGTATCTAATGTAATCTTGTCTCACATGCAATCTCTTCTCCTTTGTGCAGCCTCAATCGGTGGGTTCGAATAATCCACCTCATGCGCCTCCGAATGATGGAGCTTTTCCTTCACCACAGTCGCAGTGGCCACCTTCGAGATGAACGGTAGTTGTATTTTCATTTGTTGTTCACTTGGTGATGGACTTGTGATATACTTATGATGCACTTGTCGACTGTGATGAACTTGTGGATTTGTTTGGATGGACTTGAGCACTTATTGTTATATATGTGATGGATGTGATAAATATGTGATGGATGAGATATATATGTGATGGATGTGATATATATGTGATGGATGAGATATATATGTGATGGATGTGATATATATGTGATGGATCTGATATATGTTTGGATGGATTTGTTTGTCGTGATGGAATGTAAAAAATAAATAAAAAACGCAGTTTTGGGTCATTTTGCCGAGTGCAAGACATGGCAAATAGGTCCTTTGCCGAGTGCCATGGTCATAGCACTCGGCAAAGCGGGAATGTGGGCACCGAAAATCCCGGTTTTTTCACTTTACCGAGAGTGCCATGACCATGGCACTCGGCAAAAAAATTTTAAAAAATTAAAACTTTGCCGAGTGTCATGCGCCGCTCAAAGAATTTTCAAAAAAATTTAAACCTTTGCCGAGTGCCATCATTCCGACACTCGGCAAAGACATTTTCAAAAAAAAAGTAAAAAATCTTTGCCGAGTGCCGCCGGGTTGGCACTCGGCAAAGACATTTTCAAAAAATAAAATAAAACTTTGCCGAGTGCCAGGGCCTGCGGCGCTACAGAAAGAATTTCAAAATTTTTTTAAACCTTTGCCGAGTGCCATCATTCCGACACTCGGCAAAAACATTTTCAAAAAAACAGTAAAAAATCTTTGCCGAGTGCCGCCGGGTTGGCACTCGGCAAAGCGGCCGTCAACAGGGCCGGCGCCGTAACTGGGCCTTTTCTTTGCCGAGTGCTGACTCGGCACTCGGTAAAGCCTTTGCGAGTGCGAAAAGACACTCGGCAAAGGTCGCTTGCCGATTAATTTTTTCCGAGTGCCCTTTGCCGAGTGTCGCACTTCGGCAAAGCCTTTGCCGAGTGCAAAGGCCTTTGCCTAGTGCTCGAGGCACTCGGCAAAGTGCCTGAGTCCTGTAGTGAACGGCGTTTACAATATGCCGGACTAGAATAACCATGGCATTTACTATATGCCGGACCGGAGCAACCACGACATTTACTATATGCCAGAGTTAGTCAACCACGGTGTTTGCTATGTGCCAGCACTGCCCAGAAGGGGTGTCTAGTATATGCCGGTAATTCATCAAAGCTGACAAATGAAAACACCCTAGTTGGCTAAATGCCGGGGATTACTTTTCACTAATGGCGTTTTTCTTGACGGCCAATAAACGCCCCAGAAAACTATTCAAGGGAGTTTAGGCACATAAGCTGGCATATATAAATGCCCTCACAAGCCTACCATGTTGTAGTGGTCGAACACAATGATCTTGTTGATTTGCTGGAATATATATATCTACGGCGGCCAGTGCAGGCTGCCGTGGAACATGGCAGGCGGCTCTTCATGAGCATGGCGTAACCTAGCCAACAACACCCCATTTAGGGTTGGCGGCATCCCCGAGGACTGTTGGCACTGATCCCTGCAGCACACACACGCTCACACAAGGTGGAAGATGAACAGACGGCAAGAACACGAAAAGTTTTGCGAGACCGCAATTGCTTGGTCTCTTTTCTACTTTTGTTCTCTGTTATGCACGCCACACTGAAACAACACGAATACTGGGATATCTAAAACACACACATGCATGCAATGCTGGGCTAACATCCCACTACTCTTGCCACGATCCAGACTGTGCGCGCGCATGACTCGGCTTGCAGCGCATCACGTTCGTGTGGCTCATTCTTGTGACCCAGCTTCACGATGACCAAGTACTGGGCTATATGCATTCAAGCTTATCAACTCAACGACTAGAAAACTAGCTCAACATGCACCTATTCAACTTACATGCAGCCATGCAAGACGTACACATTCGCATCTACTCGTGCACTACTTCACGGGCGAACTAACTCATGCATACAAACAACTAATGCATCATACACTCAATCTTAATTATTCCTAACAATTTCACCCTAATCAAGATGGCTTCACAGTAGCGTCGGTTCGTCGTCGGCATCCGCCTTCACGAGATGCGCCTGTTCCTCCTCCTCCTTGCGGCATTCAAAAGCAAAATGCCCATAGTCATTGCAGTTGTAGCATTTTACTTTAGCTTTGTCGAATTTGCGATTCCCGCGGCTTCGGCCACATTGCCGTCAGAGCCGCCGGGCTCGCCATCTCTATTCTTCGCCGATTTGGCCTCCCACTCGGTGCGCTTAGGAGAAGATGTTCATCGTCGTTGTCGCCGCTCAGACCACATAGACGCTCCTCATACGCCTTGAGGCGGCTGATCACTTCTTTCATTGTCATTGTCTTCAAGTCCTCAAATTGCTCAATGGTTGAAACAATCTACAGGTATTTGCTCGGGACGGCGCAGAGAAGCTTCGTCATGACGTAGCTCTCCTCCATCTTGTCACCAAGATCGCGGATCTGGTTGATGAGAGTCACCAATCTCACTGCGAAGTCGTCCATCGACTCCGTTTCCTTCATGCGTAAACCCTAGAACTCGCTCTTGAGTGTATGCACGCACACCTCCTTGACACGGTCGGCGCCGATGTACATCATCTTGAGCGTGTCCCTCGTAGCTTTCCTCGTCTCCTTTTCGGCGAGTAGGAGGAGGGTCTCCTCCGGGACTCTTTGGAAGATGGCCGTAAGGGCCATCTAATCTTTGCGCTCATCAACATCGTCAGTCATCACAGCTTCATCTTGATTGCCTACACGCCGTAGTTGCTCTTGCTCATCATAAGGTATTGAAGAGAGACGTTGTTTTCTCTTCCTGGTACCTTTGACGGACCACCATTGGCAACGATGGTGCGGCTCGATGGCGACATAGACCTTGCCTTCGGTATAGCTCTGATACCAAATGTTGGCACTGATCCCTACATCACACATACGCTCACACAAGGTGGAAGATGAACACACGACAAGAATACAGAAAGTTTTGCGAGACCGAAACTACTTGGTCTCTTTTCTACTTTTGTTCTCTGTAATTCACTCCACACTGAAACAATACAAGTACAGGGATATTTAAAACACACACATGCATGTAACGCCAGGCTAACAGCCCACTACTCCTACCATGATCCGGACTGTGCACGTGCACGACTCGGCTTGCAGCGTATCACGTTCGTGTGACTCGTTATTGTGACTCAGCTTCACGACGACCAGGTACTGGGCTATGTGCAAGCAAGCTTATCAACTCAACGACTAGAAAACTAACTCAACATGCACCTATTCAACTACATACAGCCATGCAAGACGTACACATTCACATCTACTCTAGCACTATTTCACAGCCGAGCCAACTCATGCATGCAAACAACTAAGGCACCATGAACTCAATCTTGATTATTCCTAACAGGGACGTCGGGCGATCAATCTCATGCACAGCGTGCTGCTCCGGGGCGCCCAGGACACGGATCCAGTACGAGCCTTCGATCTGTCGAGCTCCTGGCTGGTACAGCACTTGGTACCCTCTTCCTTCTCTGGGAGAGTCGCACGAGTAGAACCTGACGATGCCGTTGTCAAGGTGGATCGCCGAGAGGAGTGCCCAGTGGCGGGTGCAGGGGTTGCAGACGTAGAGGCCGTTGAGGTAGGAGAGGAGGATGCCATCGCAGGAGTCCTCGACCCTGAATAAGCTGTCCGCGTCGACGATGACGTCACCAGGTCCAACTTGTCAAGGCCTAGCGTGTCACCCAGGGCGTCGGCGTCCACCAGGGAAAACGCTACCGGCTGTGAAAAAATTTTGGAGGGTAGCTGTAGGACCGGTAATCCGCGATTACCGGGTTTTTCAAAAAAAATTCGGCTGAAATTTTTTATTTGCACAGTGAAATTTCAATTTTTTCCAGCTAGAATGACCCAAAAAAAAGTCCGAAATTTTGGGAAATTTCGGCAATTTTAATGAGCAGTCTCAAAAACTGCGTCCTCTATTGCAGCCTGTTTCCACAAAACCATTTTCTCTCGTGCGAAAGTCTCGTAAAGATGTGGGCAGCGGAAGGATTCGTAACAAGGAAAGGAAACAACACCGTTGAGGAAGTTGCAGACGAGTACCTGATGGAGCTGATCGGTGGAAGCCTTTTACAGTTGCTGGAGACAGATGAGCTTAGTAGAGTAGCCTTCGGCAAGATGCATGATATTGTGCGTTAGTTGGCTCTCTCTTACTCCAGGAAGGAGATGTTTGGCTTGATAGGAGGAGATCTTCAAATAGATCAAAATGAAGATGTCTGCTGCTTGTTGATATCAAAGTGCAACAAGCACATGGGATCAAGTATTGAATTCCCTCACCTCCGTACTTTCATTGCCACTAATGGAGCTGCACACCAAGATTTGCTAAAATCTCTCATAGCCAATGCAAGGTACCTTGCTGTTCTGGAGCTGCAAGGCTCACCCATTAACACAGTTCCAGCAAACATCGGGGAGTTGTTCTATCTTGGGTTCAGGAAGACCAAGGTGAAATTCCTTCCAAAATCGATCGAGAAACTCACTAATCAGGAAACTCTGGACCTGAAATACACCGAGGTCGATCAACTGCCAAAGGAGATCGGCAAACTGAAGAAGCTGGGGGCACTGGCCGAATGAATTCTCACACCTGGAGGAGATTCAGACCCCCTTTTTTTTTTTGTAACAGGATCCACCCAGCTTTTTAAAAGCTAATACCAAAAGATATAGATGTTTCAGACCCTTGAAACAGTTGAAGCAACCAAGGACTCTATCGAGCAGCTGGAGCGTCTGACTGCACTGAGAACCTTGTGGGTTGAAAATGTGCACCGCGCTGACTGCGCAAAGCTATTTGCTTGTTTGTCTGAAATGGGGAACCTCTCCAGCCTACTCATCAGTGCCAGCAACGACTCTTGAGTCCCTCGACTTCGAACTTCGAAGCCTTCAGGCCTGCAAACATGCACCTGCAGAAGCTCATCATCAGAGGCTGCCTTGGCAACGACACATTTGGGAAACCTGTGTTCAGTCAGCTGGCTAATTAATAGGAAAATAGATGATACCCGCCAGATGTTCCTCTCCAATTCAATTAGTATAAATTGGAAGGAAGCTTGTGTCGGAAATAAATTTTATGTAAATTTGAAAGGAAATAGTGATACTAGCCATTCAATTGCGTAGCCTACTTGGCTAAGTGCCAAGGAGACAGATCGCCCTTAGATATGTGTGTTCTCACAAGATGGAACTGACGATGTTCATTAAAAAAGCTGGCATGAATCTATTTTCATCTTTTATTTGGTTGTGCTTACCAATTTATACACGGTCCTAACTAAGATTAGAAGATCAATTGTGATACCTAACTAATAGATGACCTTAGAAACCCAAACAATGCATGCATTGCCAATTACTCCGCAGAATTATGAATATTGTGCAAAACAAAATGGGCTTATAGCTTGACTGTACAAGCAGCTCTGGGATCTGAAAAGAAAGTCTGTTGGCCTATCATATCGTAGACCTACACATACACAACCTACCAGGCTACCACACATATGAACAACTAACCAGTAACCAACATGCTGTGATCTCATGAATGCAAATCATCTGCCAAGACTGGTCGGATGGATCAATTAATTTTTTTATATAGTGCTTCTGTTAGACCACGTGGTCAGGTCTAGTATATTTTAGTTGATGAATAATTGACAATGTTGATTACTGATGTTAATTGAGACGTGTGGTGTGTGTGGATTTATGTTGGTCAAGTTGGAAAGAACTTGTGCTGGGAAAATATGTTGTTTTGGTCTTTGCATATACAAGATAACTTGGAGGTGATCGTGGTCTACGGCGGTGACCGGGAGGCGGCTTGGTGCGAAGTCATGGTCCAGAGAGTTGAGGATGCTAGAGGAGACGGTCAGGCTCGAGTTGGAGCGTATGGAGATCAAAGATGGATGATGCGTGTTGGAGCTACGAAGGTGCGGTCTAGAGGCTACGACATGTGAAAATTTTGGAGTGTCCAAAATTAGATTTTGTAATCTGTATAAAAGCCTACGTATTGAGCCCTATAACTACTGAGCCGTACGTGGGTGATTAAAGTTTAGAGACTACTATTTTTTTTGAAGGGGTGCAGGTGCTAGCACAATTATATATAGATGCTGGTGGTGACTGTGCAAAGGTGAGCCACGTTTTGCGGATTAGGGCCGGCTCGAAGGGCATGAGGTGCTGGCGGCTGTAGATGTGCAGGGCTCACGGCTGCTGTGGAGACGAGACTTTGGGTTGTGTGTGTGCTGGCCATGTTGAGGGGTCTTTGGATTTGAGATTTTGGTTATGATGTGATTGACGATGGCTGTTGAGTTAATGAAAAAGGATTGCTGTATGAGCATTTGGCGGAAGTGCATGCCATGTGATTGATGCTTGTGCTTAAGAGCGTGAGAAGAAAAACATCTTTTGGCATTGAGTTAATCCGAGAGACGTGCTGTTGGTTGATTGATTTGACGGCGTTAGCATTTTTCTCTGCTGAATTTTTTACTCTCCCGTACGTGTACAACGATGCTGTTGCTTGGAGGCGGCTTGACTTGTGCTGTCTTCTGCTACGTTGAACGAAAACAATACCGTCGGGTTATCACCAGAACACGGCTGCTGGTCTTGATCGGAGCAGAGCTTTGTGATCCTTACCGGCGAGTTTTTCGTTTCAGATTGGTTAGTAAGTTCATGTTCTTTCTTGATTGCATCTTGTGCGTCTGTCGCTAACCATTGGTGTAATCAAGCATTATTTATCTTCTAATTGTTGCTGGTGTAAGATTAATTTGAACCGATCTGTACGTATAGTTAGGGTGGGAAAAATCTTACACAATCATTCACCTCCTCTAATTGTTATTAACGATCCTACAAGTTGTATCAAAGCAGGTTGCTATGGCGTCAGAGAGGTATGTGAATCGTCCTTCCATACTAGATGGTACTGATTTTGCTTTTTGAAGGTATCGTATGCAAGTTTATATTGAGGTTCAAGGTAGTGATGTTTGGAATAAAGTTTCTAGACCTTATGAGGTTTCTATTACTGTTACTGATCTAAATAAAACTGATGTTGATTTAAATGCTCAACCTCGTAACTTATTGTTTCAAGGAATTTTTCGCAAAGAATTTGATCGTGATGAGGACATCACTCCTTTGGATACACGCACTACACAAAATCCTCCAGATCCAGTTGCTAAACTACAAGGTCTTATGACAAGAGCTCGTGCACATCACTTAAATTATGAGGTGAGCTCGTTTCTAGGTATACTACCTAATAATTTATCTATGCAGAATGGTATACTACCTAATAATTGTGATCTTTTGTTACTTAGGAATAATGGGGAGGATCCATCAAGTTACCAAGGTCTACGACCAGGTCTACAAGCTATACGACCAGATCTGCCAGCCCTACGACCAGACCTGCTGGCGCTACGACCAGGTCTCAAGCTCTTCGACCATATTCGCTAGCGCTACGACCAGACCTGCCAGCACTACGACCAGGTCTCAAGCTCTACGACCAGTCATTAGGTGCTGCGACACTGTTTTGGGCCTAATAGAGCCTTGTAAGCATGTCGGGGTCAAAGCCTAAGTTGTGTACGCCTCTTCCCATGGCCGCACAACCCTAGGTCAACCTTCTCACGCCCCCTATATATATACAACAGCCGCCACAGTTTAGGGTTGGATTTTTCTTAGATTATTCGCCACTTGCGGTTCGCGTTTACGGTTTGAGAACCCCACTTTGTGAACTTCATTCATATTCGCAATACATTTTGATTGCATTTTCCTTGTTCTTGTGAGTTGCTTGATTGCTTGCGGGAACAATAACCCTCGTGGTAAGGTCGATCGCGTGCGGCGTGGTCGATCACGATAGTCGATGCGGGTGTAGCGAATGCGAGGTGACGATCTGCTGGTCGAAAGCCTCAAAGCGTCAACGTCCTCACGACGAAATCAATCGAACCTATCGGAAGATCGGGCCGCTGTAGTCATCAGTTGGTATCAGAGCAAAGGTTGCCCGTTAGGTAATGTTGTTTATCCCCTTTTTGTTAGTTGTGTTCCATCACCTAGAGTCCAGAAAATTACCCACAAAAAGTTTTAGATCTTAGTTTTTCCGTTGTCCAAACCACTTTGTGCCTTTCGCAATTTTGTTTTCATTATTTGCGTTGTTGAGTTCGAGTCTATCGTCGGTGTCTTTGTTGCTGGTCTAGTCATCGTGATCTAATTTCTAGCGTCGAGTCTTTGCTGTTTGGGTCATCATGTATCTCGTCTTGTCCTTGGCGGCATCCGTTGCAATTAGGGTTTGTCTGCCATAGCCGAGATTGAGTTTCCCCCATCTGACCACTTAATCGTGACACCCCCCATCCGACCACTCACTCGAGCCAACACCTCCACCCGACCACCTCCTCGTGTTCAACTACCTAGTCGAATTCGACCACCTACTCGATTTCGACCACCTCCTCGGGTTCGATCACCTAGTCGGGTTCAACCATCTATTCGTTTCTGCCCCGACATCCTACTCGTAATCTATCTGTTTCTGGTTGATCTCAGACACCCCACACACTCATCATATCGTGCCCTACCAAACAAAGGCCGAGAAGAATTTCCATAGTCGAAACATAGCTAGCCAAAGTTCAGAGAGAGACAGAGAGTATCTTTTTATTACCTTTATACCCATGCCCTTTGGAAAAAAAGTTTGTGACCTATATATATCCCCAAACCCGGAAGAGGGTTTTGAAGAGTTGTGAGTCAAGGTCACTTTAAAAAAAAAGGAACCCTAGGTTGGGTTTCGGCAGTAAAAAAAAAAGAACAAAAAAAAAGAAAGAAAAGAGGAACCCTAGGTTGAGTTTCGGCAGTCAAAGAGAGAGAGAGAGAGAGAGAGAGAGAGAGACGACCCCAGTTGGCTCACGACCACCCTCAGTTGGTCTACGACCACTCTCCGGTGACCCACGACCGGCCAGTGGAGATATCGGTTGCTTTGCAAATTTTGTTCCTTTGTGCTTGTACCTACCCTATCTTTCGGCTTGCTTGAGCTAGTGCTAGGAGTGCGTTTGGGCCAGCAACTATGACAAGTACCGTGGACTTTGATTTAGCTTTGCTAATCTGATTTCATTATTGCTATTCCTTGCTACTAAACATTGCCTGTCCAAGCTCCACATACTTTCACCCTCAGATTTGATCCTCGCATTCGCCGTCGTCGCGGTCATACATCCCACCTTCTCCGATCATACCACCTGCTGCAATTTGGTAAGAAATTCATAAGAGCTTGGTAAGACGCTTGAGAGTGTGTGATTCCATCTTCCACCACCTAGTAGTTGGTAGGAATAATATATTTGTGTTGTCTTTTGTCTCCTACTAACCATGGCAGGTGAGGAATTGTATGCACAAGAGTGTGTCTTGAGGGAAGAGCTCACAACGGTGTTGGATGAGCACTGTAATGCTATTAATGACGACATCGATAGGAAGTTTGCGGAGACAAATGCTACACTACAACAGCTCAATGACAGTATTGCAACACTCAATGCACGTATTGATGGTTTAGCCAATCAACCACCGAACAATGGGCGTGTGGATCCTCAAGGTACAGCCCATGACCATGAGATCGACAACGATAATGAGATGCGCCACCACGATGCCTTGGATGAACGACAACGGAACCGATTGAACTTGAACCGTCAAGGTATGAGAGGTAATAATTTTCAGCACCATAATGCACGTGATAATGATGATCCATATGCTAAAGTCAAGTTCACTATACCATCTTTTGCGGGTGCTTATGATGCTGAAGTATATCTAGATTGGGAGATGACGGTAGAACAGAAATTTAACGCTCACTTAGTTCCTAAAGTGCATAGAGTTAGGCAAGTCACAAGTGAATTTAAAAACTTTGCCATCATTTGGTGGAGTAGAGTATGCAATGATGGATTAGGGCCTACTACATGGGATGCTTTAAAGGTTGCTATGCGTAACAGATTTATTCCACCCTCTTTTAAACGGGACTTGCGTAAGAAATTGCAGCGCTTAAACCAAGGCAATAGATCCGTAGAAGAATATTATCAGGAGCTACAAATTAGTATGTTACGTTGTGATATTATTGAGGACGAAGAGGCTGCTATGGCACATTTTTATGGAGGACTAATACGTGAAATTCAGGACATAGTTGATTATAAAGAATATGATAGTGTTTCTAGATTGTTCCACCTTGCATGTTTGGCGGAAAAGGAATTACAGGGACGACAGCAAAGGCCAAGGAACAATTTTGGAAGCACGTCTACACCAAGATCAACATCAGGGCAAGTTAAAACAGTCCCACCTTGACTACGGTCTGCTGCACCCTCCTCGAGTAGGCGCGTTCGTGGCACCTCGACACTATCACATGCACCGAGGTTACGGTGCAAGCGGAGCGAATAGTTCTGACCGACCAAGCCGAATAAATGTGGCAAAAATTCGGTTATTTTTTCGGATATCCGGGCACTGTTCCCGGATTCGAAATCAGATTGCTTACGCCGGATACCAACTCGGATTCGGATAAGTAGTTAACCGGTCTATTCGGTACTATCCGGGATTGAAATCGGATATATTCGACGACTGTCCGATTTTTTCCCGAGCTGCCGCCCACGTCTCCCGCCGTCCCGCCCCACCCGACCCCCAAAATCGCTCCCGCAACCCGCATTCCCGCTCGGCGCTCCCGCAGTCCTCCCTCCCGCGCCCACCTAATCCCAACCCTCACCGCCGCCGCCGCCGCCTCCCTTCCCCTCCCTCGCCACCGCCGCCTCCTCCCTTCCCCTCCCAACAGTGCCTTCCTCCCAGCGCCACTCCCCCGTTGCCCTCCTCCCCGCACATCCCCTCCTCCCGGGCCGCCCCCTCCCAGCGCCACCAAAGCACGCGCAGCCCTCGTGATGCTCCCCTCCTCCCCTTTGCCCGCTGTATCCTCCCCTTCGCCCGTGCCGCCCGCGCATCCCCTTCCACCCTTCGTCGCCCTCGCCGCCGGCGTTGGAGGGTCAAACCCGACGGCGCCCTTCGTCAGATCGGCACTACCGCTGGCTTCTTTCCCCCTCCGCCCCACGTCTCCTTCCTCCGTCGCCACTCTCCACTACCTCCGCTTCCCCCTGCCTCTTCCTCCTCCGCCACCCCCTCGACTTCTCCTTCGCCTGCGCCGTAGCCGTCGGCCACCTCCTCCCCTTTGCGCCCGTGTCCCGCGCTCCCTTTGCCTACTCCTGCCCTCGCTGTTTTTGTTCTTGCTCCTAGTGCT
Organism: Ampelocalamus luodianensis; assembly: GCA_036346255.1. Classification (NCBI taxonomy): domain Eukaryota; kingdom Viridiplantae; phylum Streptophyta; class Magnoliopsida; order Poales; family Poaceae; genus Ampelocalamus; species Ampelocalamus luodianensis. The sequence goes on along the minus strand of CM070620.1, from coordinate 35,665,386 downwards.
GATCCCACCCACGCACTATCGATTTGTTTTGTGCAGAGAATGGTGCCACCGGGGACGACGACAGCGGCATGCTAGCGTTCGTGGAGTGCAGCCTTGACGAGCTTCATGCGGTGACCGACGGCTTTGCTCTCGACGACATGCATATTTCTTATTATTGTTTATGTTTCCTGGGTATCGTATATTAATTTAACATAGTCTTCTCGATGAAACGATGAAATGGTGCTATCATGTTAACAAATATGAGTGTTGTAATTGTAGTCTGCGGTTGTTGGTGGGGCAAAAATATTGCACTAGAAGTTAGAAGTAGTGACTTAGTACATGTACCAGAACCATTTACACGTGGTTAGACACGCTAATTCACCTACCATTTGTTGCGATTCATATTATGCGAGTTGTGACGTACAAGCATGACATATCAAAGCAATGAGAAAGAAGTATAGCAAAAATTATTCGTTATTTTACCTAACCTCCTTTTACATCACAATTTCCAAGTTTGCATAATGAAGCCACATATGCTGATCACCTACTCAATAAGAGTGCGACCTTAAAGATGATTTCATCTGAAAATGGTGAACATATTGTAGTGTATATATTGGATCTTTCCATTGGTTTTCTTTTTTAAATGGCCTCTGTATATTCATAAATAAAGTGGTCAATTGCTCCAAAAAATAACATTTCCTTTTGTTTTGGTTGTCACTTGTTTTCATTATATAGTATCCATATCCATATCTGCTTGTTTTTACATGATGCCGTGTTTCATTCATCCGGTTGTATTGTTTCAAACGAGCATGGTAATTTGAGCTTCTATTCAACATCACGCTAAATATAAAGTGCAACTCCACTTCTGTTTACTACGATTTGATATTAAAAGGTTACACAATTGACACCACTTCACATTTACTACGATTTGATATTAAAAGGTTACACAATTGACAACTCATGCAATTTTCATCGTTAGGTTTTGGACTATATTTTTTCAAGTAAGTTTGTAGTCGATGGTTGTGCGATGAATTTTACGATGTTACAACATGCAATTGTGAAAGTAATTGATTTTGGATCGACATGCATGGAGGGCAAAACCGTGTATTCATACATTCAGGTTTTATTTTGGAACTTCTCGGACATTATTTCTCGATTCTTATTTAAGTAATTTCGGTTAGTGAAAGTAAGACTTCGATCCTTTCCTTCCATTTGGATATTACAGGTCTCCAAAGGTTCTCCTTGGCTATCCGTATCCTATATATCTAAGGGCAGTTGTTTCATTGCATTCACCATCAGCATCTTGCTCAGTATTTTCTTTAATGCTCTGTTATATTTATCGAACAAGTAATGACTTTTTAAAATGAAGTGTTATCATTCTGCCTTTTCAAGTGACTTGTTTGAACCTTAATAGTTGATATGTGGTCATTTGGGTGCATAGTTGCGGAACTATTTTTAGGACTGCCCTTATTTCCTGGAGCATCAAAATATAATGTGCTTCAGCGTATAATCAAGATTCTCGGCTAAGCCCCTTTACCTATAATTCTCTCTCCTAGCTCTGCATTTTGCATGCAATCATGTACATGGCTGCATGCTAAAGCAAATGCCTTTATTGAGTTTAAAGTAGTTAATCTCACATTTTTAGCTCTTTTGTTCGACTAAGAATTTGACACACACAGACTTCACCATATTAAAATGCTTGTACTCTTTTTTCCCTTTTATTTGAATTCAATATTTATTGGAGTCAACCTCCGGATGACTTTGCTAAGGAAGCTAAAAACAGGAAGATTTTAAAACATGTTGGAAGTATTTATTCGGTAGTGAGGCACATGATGGTCTTGGCGATTGCATGAGAATGTTAAGTGAAGAAGAGGTTGAAGCGGTATGTTTTCTTGTGATTTCACTAGAAGAATCCTGAATTTTATTGTATTATCCCATTATAATGCATTACCTTACTATCTATACCAAATACGGAGGAGTCCAAAAGCCAAAGGTAGGGAAATGGTACTTCCCACAATGAAGGATTGACCAACTCATATATACTTATCCTTAGTTCAGAATTGGCAGGTTTGTTTTTTGATGTTTCTCTTTAGTTTGTGAATAAAGCCAAAGATATTGGCTCCTTAGCCCCTGATGCGGACATCGCAATAGGAAAGTCACATTTTGAGCGGTGTTACAAAAGCAGAGAACATGATGCCTATTGTCACTGTAGGTGTGAGGTGAATGGTTCTAGGATTTCCTTTGGATGGATAAACCTTTTCATCGTGAATTTGTGATTCTCTTCTGATTGATGAACACCATGACATGTGAACTCGAGTGGCAGGGGAGGAGGTGGAGGGGTAGGAAGAGGGGGGCATTGTCTTCTCCTTCTTCTTTTTACTTATAAATGTCTTGACTAGGTTTTTCTTTTCACTTGCTTTACTTATATATCTTTTGTCGTGCCTCCAGATTGGGCCCCTTAGATGTTGGCCTAGGCGTTTGTGCTTATCAAGGTCAATCAGAGATCAGGATGTGGGTGAATTTATTGTTCCTGTTCCTCATGTCAAGCAAACAAAGGTATGTCCTGGAAAATACTTAATATCAGCTTTACCTGAAGCCAAAATTTCTAACAATATTAGTAACATTGGTAGCAGACTGCATTACTACAAGAAGTTTTATTTGTTTTGATATCCATTCCCCCTTTTCTATGTCTCTTGCCTAAATGCCTAAGTTTCATATGACAATCTTATAACTGGTTAAATATCTTTTTTTGCACAGTGACTATTTCTTCCCCCATGATAAAAAACCTATTAGTTATTTTGTGCAAAAAAAAACTATTAGTTGTTTACCTTGTTTTAGAGTTCATTGACAATTTTAGGCTTATACTCTCTTTTTTTGAGTGTATCGTCACTAATCACATAATCACAAACAGACTAATAATCCTTTTGCACATTTATATTTGTGCCAAAAAATATCAAAATTCTATTGGCCAAAGACTCTGATCAAAATATCAAAATTTACTACTTGCTTACCTAGCCCCTGTCATGTACTTGCTACTTGCTAGTTAGTAATTACTACTACTTGCTTAAATAGCCTATGTTATTATGTGATATATTTAAATTTGTTTGCTAAACTACTAATCTAGTCATATTTTGAACATGTAGTATGGCTGATTGATCTTTATTTGTGCGGCATATATGATTTATGTTTTCGCGCAATATTTGAATAAGTATTCGTGACCGAGACAATCCGTATTCGGTTCGGCATATATTCGCTCTGTATTCGTGACCGAGACTATCCGCATTCATATTCGTATGTGGCACTGTCCGTATCCGATTCCGAATCTGAGAAAAAATATGGAAAAGGATACGGGATGAGCGATATCCGTCCGTATCCGCTCCGTTTGCACCCCTACCTGAGGTAAACAAATCTACTAGTGTGCGAGTCCCGACCAGAGTTCTTCTTGATTGCTTCCACAGTCGTGCAGTGGGATTATTTGCCATCGTTGAAAGGGAATGGGCCACGTCATGAGGACTACCCAAGTCGTGAGCATACCTTGCCACCGAAGACGGAGGTTATGTAAGTGCTAGTGATATTGAGGATGAGTATGTGCTTGCAACTAACATTGCGGTGGAGGGGCGGAGCAGATAGTGATCTTGATGATGTAGAAGAACAAGTAGGCTGCTGTTGACACGAGGACTCATGTGAGCCTTGTTGCGTGCGAGTCTTTGGCGCACAAGTGGAGAGAGCGGAGCAAAATCAGCGGCACAACTTGTTTCAATCCATTCCTCGTGAAGGAGAGAGCCGCGAGTCATCATTGATGGAGGGAGTTGCAATAACCTTGCAAGCTCCGAGATGGTCGAAGCTTGGCTTGACCACACAACCACACCACGTCCCTACTACATCCAATGGTTCAATTCGTGTGGTAATTTAAAGCTAAACAAAGTTGTGAGAGTGCAATTTTCAGCTAGTAATTACAAAGATAGTACCGACTTTGATGTAGTACCTATCTGAGCATGCTCGTTGTTGCTCAGTAGGCCTTGGATATATGATAATGATGTTTTGCACCATGGTAGAGCTAATACCTACTCGTTCTCACATAGGGTAAGAAGATTAAGTTGTTGCCTTTGACACCATTGAAATTGTGAAAGATGAAGTAGAGCACTGCTAGAAATGAAAGAAATACTGCGAACATGATTCGAAAATCAGCAAGTAGCGAAACGTGTTTTCCCACCTAAAGGGAGAAAGTGGCGCCTAGTTCTAAGGCGAGGAATTAAATTGAAGGGTGTGTTATGCTTGCCACTAAATCTGAGCTTGCTGAAATTTGTGATAATGAGCTGCCATGCTATGCTTTGATATGCAAAGGTGCTTTATTTTCACTTGAGGATATATCTAGCTCTTTGCCTCCTGCATTGCTAACCTTTTGCGGGAGTATGTGGATGTATTTCAGTGAGATACCTCGGGATTGCCACCTAGTCGGGGATAGAGCATCAAATTGATTTGATCCGGGAGCGACTTTGCCAAACCGTCTTGCATATAGGACCAATCCGAGGAGACTAAGGAAGTGCGACAAGTCCAAGATCTTTTGGACCGTGGGTACGCGTGAGAAAGCCTTAGCCCTTGTGTTGTTCTGTTCTTTTGGTTCCTAAGAAAGACGGAACTTGGCGTATGTGTGTTGATTGTAGAGCCATTAATAATATTACCATAAGGTATCATCATCCTATTCCTAGGCTAGACGACACGCTTGATGAGTTGAGAGGCTCTATTATTTTCACAAAGATTGACTTGCAAGTGGCTACCACAGTTAGAATGAAATTGGGAGATGAATGGAAAGCGCTTTTAAAACTAAGTTCGGACTATATGAGTGGTTAGTGATGCCTTTTGGTCTAACTAATGCACCTAGTACTTTTATGCGATTAATGAACAAGGTTTTATGTCTTTTCATTGCAAAATTTGTGGTGGTTTATTTTTGATGATATCTTGATTTATAGCAAGTCGCATGAGCTACACTTGAATCACATATGTGCTGTTTTTAATGCCTTGAGAGATGCACGTTTGTTTGGTAACCTCAAGAAGTGCACCTTTTGCACCGATCAAGTTGCGTTTCTTGGTTATATTGTGACACCACAAGGCATTGAGGTGGATGAGGCAAAGACTGCAGCCATCCAAAGCTGGCCGACGCCTACCACTGTGTCACAGGTGCGGAGCTTCCATGGTCTTACTGGATTCTATCGACGTTTTGTGTGGGATTTCAGCACCATTGCCGCACCATTGAATGCATTGACAAAGAAAGGAGTGCCTTTCCAATAGGGACCTGTGCAAGAGAGGGCATTCCACTAATTGAAAGAGAAGCTCACCCAGGCACCCCGACTCCAACTCCCTGATTTTGGTAAGACTTTTGAGATTGAATGTGATGCTAGCGGGATTGGGATAGGTGGTGTATTCATTCAAGAAGGTAAACCAGTTGCATATTTCAGCGAGAAACTAAATGGGCCTAATCTGAATTATTCTACCTATGATAAAGAATTGTATGCTTTAGTTCGTGTGCTTCAAACTTGGCAACATTATCTATGACCCAAAGAATTTGTTATACATTCAGATCATGAATCGCTAAAACATATTAGAAGTCAAGCTAAACTAAATAAACGACATGCTAAATGGGTAGAATTTATCGAGTCGTTTCCATATGTCATAAAGCATAAGAAAGGTAAGGACAATATAATTGCTAATGCGCTTTCTAGACGTTATACCATGTTATCTCAACTTGATCATAAGATTTTTGGTTTAGAGGCCATTAAGGATTTGTATGCTACTGATTTGGACTTTAAAGAAGTGCTTGAACATTGTAAAGGAGGGAAAACATGGAATAAATATGTGTTGATTGATGGTTTGATCTATCGTGCTAACAAGCTATGCATTCCAGCTAGCTCTGTTCGTCTTTTGTTATTGCAGGAGGCGCATGGAGGAGGGTTGATGGCGCATTTTGGAGCAAAGAAAACAGAAGATGTGCTGGCCGCCCACTTCTTTTGGTCAAAGATGAGGCACGATGTCAAGCGCTACGTGGCTCGCTGCACTACATGCAACAAACCTAAGTCCTGTCTCAATCCACATGGACTTTATATGCCTCTTCCTATTCCTAACGCCCCTTGGGAGGATATTTCTATGGATTTTATTTTAGGAATGCCTAGGACAAAGAGGGGAAGGGACAATATATTTGTAGTAGTGGATCGATTTTCTAAAATAGCACATTTTATACCTTGTCACAAGAGCGATGATGCTACAAACATAGCTGATTTATTTTTCAGGGAAATCATTCGCTTACATGTAGTGCCCAATACTATTGTCTCGGATCGCGACGCGAAGTTTTTGAGCCACTTTTGGAGGTCACTTTGGAACAAATTGGGGACAAAGCCGCTGTTTTCTACTACGTGCCATCCCCAACCGATGAACAAGCAGAGGTTGTCAAGCGCACGTTATCCACCATCTTGCGTCTTTGTTTTAAAGAAGAATTTGAAGATGTGGGAAGAGTGCTTACCGCACATTGAGTTTACTTACAATAGGTCGGTACACTCCACCACCAAGGTAAGTCCGTTTCATGTAGTGTATGGTTTTAACCCTGTGCTCTATTGACTTACTACCTTTGCCTACCTCTGAACACATTAATTTAGATGCTAAGAAGCGTGTTGAATTTGTTCTTAAGTTGCATGAAACAACTAAAGAAAATATCGAGCGTATGGTAGAAAAGTATAGGGTTCTTTGAAGTAAAGGTAGGAAAGAAATAAAATTTGAACGAAAGCGATTTAGTTTGGGTACATTTGAGAAAGGACAGGTTTGGAATTAAGAAAATCAAAATTGATGCCTAGAGTGATGGACCATTTAAGATAATTAAGAAGATAAATGACAATGCCTATCAATTGGAGCTACTGCAGATTTTGGGTTAGCCCCACTTTTAACATTTGATTTGAAGCCATACGTGGGAGAAGCGGATGACCTTGAGTCAGGGCGACTCAATTCAAGAGGGGATGATGAGGACATCACTCCTTCGGATACACGCACTACACAAAATCCTCCAGATCCGGTTGCTAAACTACAAGGTCCTATGACAAGAGCTCGTGCACGTCACTTAAATTATGAGGTGAGCTCGTTTCTAGGTGCTAATAATTTATCTATGCGAGAATGGTATACTACCTAATAATTGTGATCTTTTGTTACTTAGGAATAATGGGAGGATCCATCAAGTTACCAAGGTCTACGGCCGGTCTACAAGCTATCTGACGGATCTGCCGGCCTACGACCGGACTGCTGGCGCTACGACCAGGTCTCAAGCTCTTCGACCAGATTCGCCAACGCTACGACCAGACCTGCCAGCACTACGACTAGGTCTCAAGCTCTACGACTAGTCATTAGGTGCTGCGACACCGTTTTGGGCCTAATAGGGCCTTGTAAGCGTGTCGGGGTCAAAGCCTAGGTTGTGTACGCCTCTTCCCATGGCCGAACAACCCAAGGTCAACCTTCTCACGCCCCCCTATATATATACAACAGCCGCCATAGTTTAGGGTTGGGTTTTTCTTAGATTATTCTACCACTTGCAGTTTCGCCGTTTTACGGTTTGAGGAATCCCACTTTGTGAACTTCATTCATATTCACAATACATTTTTAGATTGCATCTTCCTTGTTCTTATGAGTTGCTTTGATTGCTTGCAGGAACAATAACCCTTATGGTAAGGTAGATCGCGTGCGAGCGTGGTCGATAACGACAGTCGTGCGGGTGTAGCGAATTGCGAGGTGATGATCTGCTGGTCGAAAGCGTCAACGTCCTCACGACGAAATCAATCGAACCTATCGGAAGATCGGACCGCCGTAGTCATCAGATCGTGTAGCTCATATTAATTCTGCCCATTTAATATGGAAAACTCTTTGCGATTATCATGTTGGAACCACTAAAATTAAGAAAGTATGTAGAAATCTTTATCAAAAAGAATATTCTAATTTTGCTATGAAGCCTGGTGAATCTCTTGATGAACTTTTTGCTCGTTTTGAATTTTTTGAGTAATGTGCTTAGTGTTAATGTGATCCCAACTAATCAAGATAATGCAACTAAAATATTGAGATCTTTAGGTTCTGAGTGGTTGATGGTTGTCACGACTATCAATCAAACTATCGATCTAGATACTTTAACCATAGATGATCTCTTTTGTAGATTGAAAATATATGAGATGGAAGCCATGTCATCTAAGATCGATAAATCTTTATCTTTAGCACTTGTAACTAACCCCATGCAGACTGCTTCATCGAGTTCTTTTGCTTTGTCTGCTTTGTCTTCTTTTTCAAAGGAACAGTTCAAACAGCTCCCTGAAGAGGATTTGGTGTTGATCTCCTCACGGGCATACAAGGCACTCAACAATATGAGGATGAGGAAGCGAGGTAGCGTGTCAAGTTCGATTAGGTGCTATGAGTGTGGCGAGCCCGGTCACATTAAGGTAGATTGTCCCAAACTCAAGGGGAAGGTGATCAAGGAAGACAAGAATTACCGTCGTCGGCCATCCAAAAACAACAACACCAAGGGTGACAATTTTCGTCAAAAATTGGCTAAAAAGTTACTTTTGGCTATCGAGCATCTTAATCTAAGTGATGTGGAATACGAGAGTTGTGATGACAATGACCACAACAGTGATGATGCTAAAGGAAAGAAGAAGAAGAACGATGACTTCATGGGCATGTGTTTTATGGTAAGAAACGACAACGACGATGACACTGACCCCATGAGGTAAGACCATCATATGTTGAACTTGAAGATGGTTTGATTAAGCTTCCTATTGAATTAAAAAAGACGAAAAAGAACTGAGAGAAAATAATAGTCTCGTTGAAAACTTAAATTCTGAAGTTGATAGACTTAGAGCTTCTATTCCTGATGATGAATCATGTGAATCTTGTCAAGTTTTACATTCTGAGTTGGAGACTGCTAGGTCTATAAATGCTAAATTTGATGATTTATTACTAGCACATGACTCTTGTGATGAAAAGTTAAAACTTGCAAATGCTGAAATTAAAAAGCTCAAGTCTAGTTATTCTACATGTTTAGAGTCAAGTGTTTCAAATACTCAACTTAAAGCTTGCTCTAATTGTAAATTGCTAGAAGCTAGACTTAATGCTTCTCAGGAATCAATTCAACAAATGCTTTATCATGAGACACTTTCTTGCTCAAATTATCCTAAGCGGAATACTGAAATTGAAGCTGCCCGTTAAAGGAACATGAGGCCGCGCTGCATGTCTTGGGGCGCAAAGACAAGCGTGAGGCCGACGATGAAGTAGGTCTCCGGGTTGCCGGCACCGGCCAGGTGGTTGACGACGGTGAGATAGCGCTCGTTGTCCTGCCACTTCATCGCCTCCTCCCGCTCCAGCGCCACACGCCTCCCCACGGTGCGCTTCTTGGATGCCTTGTATATGATCTTGTAACTAAAATTCAAGATGACAGAATCTTAATACAAGAATTAATTACTCCATAAGAGAAAATTAAAATTAAGGCCAAATTAAGGTCGTTCTTGCTAGTCAAATTCAGGTCAGAACTGGATATTAGACACAAAACAAAATCATCGATCATGTACGTGGCTCGTAGGTGCGAGAGGTCACCATGGGTGAGGAGAGCTCGCGACCACGCAGGCCGACGATGTGGACGACGGCGTCATCGGGAAGAGGGGAAATCGACGACATCCTCGCTAGCTTGGTCCTCATCGTCATGCTCCGCATGCTCACCATGTGTATATATACGTACGTAGATCAATACCATATGCGTGCTCACCATGGTATGTGATGATCATTCTTATAAAACATCGAAGAGACGCATCGACGTAACATCGGTGTGCAAGAGGAAAGGCAAAGGAAGTAGGAGCATTGTGAATTCACCGTGACGGACACAAACAAGTAGTAGCTAAGAAAGCTAATAGCCTATTACATGAAAAAGATGATTCTATCCGTCCTATTGGCCCTCAAACCTACAACAAAAAGATGAGATGTTAGGTGCAGGGATCATATAGTCAGATGTGGAAGGGCAAAGGGAAGTAGGAGCATTGTGAATTGTGAATTTGTGATAGCATACCTAATGGCTAGTACATGCTGGAGAGGTCCTTAGCAAGCCTCGATGGACGAGAACCATGGTCAGCGTCCTGTGTTGCATGTGTGAAGTGATCCTCTTCGCTAAATTGAAGTGGCAGGTTAACAGCTGCAAATATGAAACAGGAGTAAATTAGCATTATGTTGAACTCAGTTTAAAAGACACACAAAAGTAACACAAATACCTTGAGACTCAATTGCTTGGACATATTGCTCTATTTTCTTACTCCTCCCTTACCATCTGGCCCATCGTTGTCGTCATCCGCACCATCATCTCCGGGAGAACTACTGTCCTCATACTCATTAAGGTCGGTCCTGTCCAAGAATCACATATGATAGTAACACCAAATTTGCCCCAATATTTTTTGAATTGCTCCACATACTTTTCTGTCAGACCCGAAATTAACATCCCAGATCCTCTGTGCATAACCGAACTAGTCCCATGATCAGTGGCTAGCTCACACAGTAAACAAAGGTGATAACACAACCATAAACACAAAAAAAATAATAAATAACAGAGTTGCTTACAAGGTAGGCTTACGAGCCAACAATAAAGAAACACAGCGGAAGACGAAGAAGTCGTAGTTGAGTCCAGCTGATCTGCCATAGGCAATCGACTGGGGTAGCGGCCTAGTCGTCATGATCCACACCTGAAGCAAAGTCCTTCTCCTCTGAAATTTATTTTCATAAAGCAAGTATGAGCACAACTACCGTGCTAGCAAGTTACACCCGTCAAATAACAGAATGACATGCATAAATGGATGTAACAAAGGAAGGCTTATAGGGTTATTTGTGCAAGAACAACATTTGACATTAAATACAATACTAAGTTCAAAAGCTCAAGTTTCATAATATCTAAAATTGAGTTTTAACTGAAATAATAGAGCTAGTATAGGCACCAACCAAACACCAACATAAACACGGGCACCAACCCGGCTTCAACCCATAACTTTTCTCATAGACACCCATCCATGTCAAAATTGTTTTACAAAAACATTTTGAATTCAAAACCAGAGTCTAACTTTGAGTGGCTTTGCCAAGCATGTCCATGACCGTGGACACGGCTATTCGTATAGATTGACACTCTGCAGAGGTTGTACAACTTTACCTACAAGAGATAATCAACTTTTAATGTCTGTCTGACACACTTCCGAAGGTGTGCGACTAAGTGATCATCACGAGGCCTTTACAATGCATCATTCCACCATAGTCCTGTAATACCCCAAATTTAATTTGCTGAGAAGAAATAAATTATAGAGAATGAACAATTAGCAAAGCGATTTAATAGAGGATTAGAGGGGGATTTCTGCAAAAGATAGACAACCTGGGCTGGGGCTTTTGGCCCACTTGATTTTGGCCCAAGGTGGGAGAGGGAGCAGCCAGCTACAAGTGGGAGAGGGCAAAAACCCTAATCTGCTACAGTACCTCCGCACCTGCTACAGTGCGCCGTCATTGCCACAGTAACCACGGTGCTACAGTAGCTGCCCCCTTGGCCCTTGCTGCCATCTCCGACGAGGTGCAGCCCTGTTGTTCTTGTGTGCCGCCGGCCAAGCAAGAAGAGGGAGGAAGGTAGAGGAAGAAAGGGAGAAGAAGTGGGAGAAGAGAGAAGGGAAGGAGAAAGATCTGGTGATGTTCATCGTGTTCTACAGCGGGTTCTCCAAAGGTAACCCCTGTTCATCGTTCGTTAAAGTCATAGATTTGTGTATCTTAGCAATGTCGGTTCTAGATTGCTTTCTGTCCAGAGATTTGGCGGGTAGTTTTCGTGTCCTTAGATGCAGAATCTGGAGATCCCATCTCCTAGATATATTTAGATATTTCTCTTAACTTTCAGTGGCCGCCAAGATCACCAGATTCCGACTTACGGATCAAAAGATATGAATTTTTTAGTGTCGCTGTCCTGTTGATCTGTCAGTTTTTAGACAGTCTGTATGAAACGGGGTTAAACCATTAGTTAAAGACGAAATCAGAGGATCTCTATATAACTAAAAATGTAGGTAATTTCCATAACTTTTCATAGAGATAAAGAACGCAAGATTTGAAATTTCGTAGCAAAAGTTATGGTAGTTTTAGTGTACTGTCCAGAAACCCGACGTGAATTCTGATGTCTGATAGATTGGCTTGCTAGGGGCAGTAAATGGCACAATCAAAAGGGCTTCCCAACTAAGTTTATTTAGGTAATTTAATTACCTTTTCAGAAAGTATAAGATCATCTTATTTGGACTCCTGAGCAGAAAGTTATATATTTTAGAAGTTGACTGGCATGATGGGCACCAAATCGATCGCTAGAAATTAGAAGATTAAGCGCTTAGGAGTTTATCGAGTTCAATTGTGATGTTACTTATGTTTTTAGTCCAATATGTTGGCCTTAGATTGGGGTTATCTTTATGTTCGGTGGGAGCGTGATCCTATGGGCAGCACCTCTTCGCGTCCACCGTTCTCGCAGTTGAGGCAAGTATTCGGGTTATTGCATATTTATGATTGTATGCTGAAATTGTGTTGTGTCCTTCTCGTAATAGCTATGCGTAGATGTTAATGTGATGAGCTTCCATCTATCTTGATGAATGCAAGTATTGGGTTATTGCATATTTTAATTGTGTCTGAAATTGTGTTGTGTCTGCTCGTAATAGCTATGTAGATGTTAATGTGATGAGCTTCCATCTATCTTGATGAATGCAAGTTATGGTTAAAGTTTCCTTCGTATGATGTTAATGCTTACATGTTATTGTGTACACGTTGAATTCGTATGTATGAAAGATGATGTCATAGTGCATATGCATGTTTTGTGCATGTTTGGGTCTTGGTCACGTGGTGACTAAGTATACTTTGTTGAGGTCCCGTCATGCAATGACGGGCTTGAAATCCCCACATTCGCAGAATGTGGGCAAGTGAGAAAAGAGGTTCCCATCATTGAGATGATGGGCAAAGGTCCCTATACATGTGGTGTATAGGCTCTTGGTCCCTGTGCCAGAGGGCATACGCAAGGGTATACATCGACGGATGTATACCCGCATTACGGTAAAATGCGAAAAGTGATAAAGTTCAAAGGTGCATTGCATTTGGTCGCATTCCATAAGTATGAAAGCTTTGATTAATGTAATGATGTTGTGGAGTGTTGATGCTATAAGCGTGATCTTTGCTTTAACCTTGTTTATACTTGCTTGAGTCTTTGGGCTCACTCTTGTTTTTATATGTTTGGTACATCTCGCGGGAACAACATGCATGGGACGAATTAGGCGTTGGATGCACTCGGTACCTTACAAACTTAAGGCGTTTGCCATTAGTTTTATTCAATAATAAATGAACCGCTTGAGAATCACTTAAGGATGGTCTTGAGTTTGATTAATTATAATGATGAGAATAGTGCGATTTTTATGTTATTTAGATTATCTTGCATGCTTGAATGAACTTGAATATGGAATTTATTGTTAATTGCTATGGTTAATTGTCGGAACCTCGGTATAGTTAACTATACAAGGAGGCTCTCACGAAAATTTGTATTTGGTCTTAGTTCAAATTGGTTTAATGTAATTTTTAGTAGCATTCGGGCTCTATGTGAGTTGGAGTGTTACTGGTTGGTATCGAGAAGCGAGTGTAGGTCCTTGGTAATGGAATTGTTAAACTTGACACACTATGCTGATGAGGTTGGGTTTGGGTCAAGCATTACATTTACGTTTCCGTTCTAACGCATTGATCATTCTTGTTATGAATTGAATATGAATGCTTATGATTTGATTATTATGATGGTTATGTAACTATAGTTGATGTTGAGAGGTTGAGGTCGTGGTTGTGGCTCTGGGCTTTACTGGTTACACCACCATTCGTGGTATGAAATTAGTGAAGTGATTACCCAGTACCATAGCTATAGGTCTGTGGGTGAATTCTTTTAGAAAAGTTGTTCTCTTCTTGAGCTTGATTTAGGCCAGTGCAGGTATAAATGAGGATGGCGAATTTTCTTGGGGTCTTGGTTACAAGGTAGTGGTTGGGATTTCACTTGGTCCCTATTTGTGTCACGGGAGTTCTGCCCTTCTTATTGGAAAATCTGATTCATTTATTCGCTTAGTATTATGGATACTGAAAGTTTTCTGTTGCAAGTTCTTTATCATGTGAAGGTTTTGGTTTTATGTATTTCTTTTGGATTATTTAGTGTTGAAGTTAATGCCTTTTTAGAAAGGAGTTAAAATCTTTTGTGAGGTCTTGTTATGTTTAAACGAGAGGTGTTAAACATAGAAATTCATTGATAAGGTTTGAGTTATCAAGTCAGATTTGTAGCGTGGTGCATAATTGGTCTTAACCCGGATCCTTGGAATTGAAGTTGGTTAATTTGATGTTGACATAGAGTAATTACCTGATGGGTAGTGACTAAGAGTATGTCCATACCTAATTGGGGTCAGAAGAGTTATTAAGAAGTATGGAACGTTGATGAAACTGGTTTGATCACTATGGATGATAAATTGGGTAAGCTTCTCGGTTAGATTGGATTTGCGGGTCTCAACGGATTAATCTAGCCCTTTGGGATGGATAAGTCCAGAAGATGTTAGATTATTGTCATAGTGGATATTAATCTTGGAGTTATCTTTTATGGATAAGTATTGATCATATGTAATTGCTATGTGCAATTATAATGTATCGAAGTATGATGTTGAGCATCGCTAAGAGATGAACTGATGGGATCTAGTTGGTGATCTTTGTTTACATGATGGAATAGTCACCAATTGTTTATGATAGCCTCTAGATTGGAATTAGTGCGCACTAAATTGGTATTGAGCTTTTGCTAACAGGTGAATGGTGGACAATAAAAGTAATATATGTATCTGTGTTTTGCGAGGATAACTTGGGGCAGCATGCCCTTATTAAAAGAGGTTTACTTCGATAAGGTAGTTTGTGCATGAGTTATTCTCTTGAACAAGTTGATTGTTGCAATCTTATTGAAAGAAAAATTGAAATAAGTCATTGTGTTCTTTTGGAAATGTTTATGATGGGATAGTAGGCTATGATGATTCATGCTAAGAGTATATAATGACGAGGTTAGTAAGACCGTGGGTATGAGATGGTTCGGGTAGTAGCTGAAATTTGTTGAGCAAAGCGAAGTGTTGGAAAAGTTCTATTTGATTCTTAAGTGATTCATGTGATTTGAACTTAGAGGCTCTTTTATTTTGAGTTGGCTAAATGATGTTGTAATCAAAGGAAATTGCTTTCTCTGTTAACGAAAAAGGTGTACCTTAAGTATTTGAGGTTGTAGTTAGGAATTGTAATTTGCAACTTTTCTGTCGTTACAGCTTAAGAGTTTCGCGAATTTCCATAGCAATGTTTTATCATGATTTCTTTTTTGTAGGTTGAAATTCCTTCTTGTGGGACATGTGCCTTCAACTATGGACTCGTATTTTGTTTTCCGAGTACATTTCTATTTTACTGTTTCTCTTGGTCTCGTGCTCACTCTGAGGAGCAACGTTTTCTTGTGTGTTGAAACTCGTATTTGTTTGTTTCTTTTGAGAAAGGAATTAACCAACTTGTGTTGCAGAGTCTTTTAAAGTGTAATTTGGCAACTGGTTGGTGGTGGACAAGTATATGATAGTGGTGAGATTTTGGGAACCAAGCTATTTGAAGAGCAGTAGAAAGTGGATTGGTTTTGACCTTTAACAGCCGGAGAGGATTCGATGGAATGTTTTGGCGATGAAATAAAAGTGTTTCAACTAGTGGAACCTATGGCAAATTATGATCTAATAACCTTTGTCTATATTGGAATGTTGGAATTCACGAAAGCATGGACTCTTGATAAATTTATTAGAGTATCGCGATTGGGTACTTAGTAAGATTGTAGAAGAGTTATGATGGTGAAGTTTAATGAGAATAGCGATGTGGAGAAATCTAAGTGTCGTGCTGATTAATGGGATAGTAGGGATTGTTGAGTTATTACTAGGTATGACTTGGCTTCAGTGAATAACCCTCTAGGAGTTAGAATCTTTCTAAAGATAATTTGGTCGGGAATATGTTTATATGATGATGTTAAGGATTGAGTATGTTTAGATTGTGGGGGTTTAGTACTCGAATTTGAGGATTTTTCAATCTTTTACACTAGAATTTAATTGTAGGGGTCTTAGAGGTCGAAATGGGGCTTGTGGTTTATGCTAGAATCTTGGTCGCTCCTTGATTATATGTAGAAATAGAAGAACAACAGTGGATCCTGAATAGTGTGTTGATCATGGGTAGAATCTTTTTTATATAATAAATGAGAATGTGCGATGTGAATTTGAAGTTGATTATCCTTAACAGATTGAGGTGATGTGCTTGTGGGCGAAGTCCATGCTGAGGTGCATTAGAAATTATTTACCAAAGTAACTCCGTTGGTAGAGGAGTTGGCTAGAGAATATTTGGTGGGGTCAGTAGAGTCTCTCTACAAGAGGTGAATGACGTATTCGGTTTGAGCATCGCGTGAGGTTGCCAATTTAAGAGTAATGAGTTAGTGTGTGGTACAATGACTCGGAATCCCATGGTTTAAGGAAAGTTAAATTCTTAAAGAAAGGATTGAGAAAGAATGTTTTCTCGGGTAATAAAATGCTCTCTTGATTCTTGTTTGAGCTGCGTGTTTATGACAGAGGTCGTTTGCAATTTGAGTTGGCTTTATGTTCACATGTGTGATTCTTTACGGTTTAGAAAAAGATTGATTTGTGCATTGAGTGATTTCTCCTTTGGCTTACGTGGTGTTATTTGCAAACTCCCTAATTGAAAAGTGGAAAAGTTTTCATGTTAAATCCATAGATTTTGGATTGGGTTCATCTGAAGGAACATGGTTTTGAGTTGGTTGCATTATGACTCCTTTGTTTTCAGTTGAGTTCTTGGATAAGGGAGTTGGTAGGTGAGTTCTTTGTCGTCCCTTGTTAAAGGAGATCTTTGCTTGCATAGGTAAAGTGATCGATCGAGAGTTGGAAATAGAGTTCCGTGTGTTTTGTGCGAGACGGTGTAATTCGGTACCAAAGAAGTTTCACCAAAGGTGTGTTGGATAGGTCCCGATAGTTACGGGATTTGTAAGTTGGCGTTTTGCTAGGACCGTCTCGAGTCCATGCGCGAGTACGCAATTTCTTGTATGTTCCAGTCTTGGAGTGAGTACCTAAGAGGTCAAGCTTGAATTTTTGTTAGAGTCGTTGCACAACGAGTAAGACCTTACCTTTGAGAGTTGTGTGTTGATTGTACTGTAAAGGTCGAGTCGAATCTTGAGGTGTAAGACATTGATATCCATCAAGGTGATGTGGTCCCCAAGTCCGAGAGGAAAGCGACTTGTGAGTTGGAGTCTTGCATGTGCGAGCAATATCCGGAATTGTTCACGATGAGGTCCGTGGTATTGTTGGTAAATTGGGTGCTTCTTTGGCGTTAGCGTGATTAGAATTCAGGTCGAATTCGTTTAAGAGGGTAGAATGTAATACCCCAAATTTAATTTGCCGAGAAGAAATAAATTAGAGAGAATGACAAATTAGCAAAGCGATTTAATAGAGGATTAGAGGGGGATTTCTGCAAAAGATAGACAACTGGGCAGGGCTTTTGGCCCACTTGATTTTGGCCCAAGGTGGGACGGGAGCGACCGACTACAAGTGGGAGAGGGCAAAACCCTAATGCGCTCACAGTACCTCACTTTGCTACTGTCGCCGTTATTGCTACAGTAACCACGGTGCTACAATAGCTGCCCCCTTGGCCCTTGCTGCCATCTCCTCCGAGGCGCAGCCCTGCTGTTCTTGTTTGCCGCCGGCCAAGCAAGAAGAGGGAGGAAGGTAAAGGAAGAAAGGTAGAAGAAGTGGGAGAAGAGAGAAGGGAAGGAGAAAGATCTGGTGATGTTCATCGTGTTCTACAGCGGGTTCTCCAAAGGTAACCCCTGTTCATCGTTCGTTAAAGTCATAGATTTGTGTATCTTAGCAATGTCGGTTCTAGATTGCTTTCTGTCCAGAGATTTGGTGGGCAGTTTTCGTGTCCTTATATGCAGAATCTGGAGATCCCATCTCCTAGAGATATTTAGATATTTCTCTTAGCTTTCAGTGGCCGCCAAGATCACCGGATTCCGACTTACGGATCAAAAGATATGAATTTTTTAGTGTCGCTGTCCTGTTGATCTGTCAGTTTTTGGACAGTCTGTATGAAACGGGGTTAAACCATTAGTTAAAGACGAAATCAGAGGATCTCTATATAACTACAAATGTAGGTAATTTCTATAACTTTTCATAGGGATAAAGAACGCAAGATTTAAAATTTCATAGCAAAAGTTATGGTGGTTTTAGTGTACTGTCTAGAAAACCCGACGTGAATTCTGATGTCTGATAGATTGGCTTGCTAGGGGCAGTAAATTGCACAATCAAAAGTGCTTCCCAACTAAGTTTATTTAGGTAATTTAATTACCTTTTCAAAAAGTATAAGATCATCTTATTTGGACTCCTGAGCAGAAAGTTATATATTTTAGAAGTTGACTGGCCGCAGTGGGCACCAAATCGATCGCTAGAAATTAGAAGATTAGAAAACGCTTAGGAGTTTATCGAGTTCAATTGTGATGTTACTTATGTTTTTAGTCCAATATGTTGGCCTTAGATTGGGGTTATCTTTATGTTCAGGTGGGAGCGTGATCCTATGGGCAGCACCCTCTTCGCGTCCACCGTTCTCGCACAGTTGAGGCAAGTATTCGGGTTATTGCATATTTATGATTGTATGCTGAAATTGTGTTGTGTCCTTCTCGTAATAGCTATGCGTAGATGTTAATGTGATGAGCTTCCATCTATCTTGATGAATGCAAGTATTCGGGTTATTGCATATTTTAATTGTGTGCTGAAATTGTGTTGTGTCCTGCTCGTAATAGCTATGTAGATGTTAATGTGATGAGCTTCCATCTATCTTGATGAATGCAAGTTATGGTTAAAGTTTCCTTCGTATGATGTTAATGCTTACATGTTATTGTGTACACGTTGAATTCGTATGTATGAAAGATGATGTCATAGTGCATATGCATGTTTTGTGCATGTTTGGGTCTTGGTCACGTGGTGACTAAGTATACTTTGTTGAGGTCCCCGTCATGCAATGACGGGCTTGAGGTCCCCACATTCGCAGAATGTGGGCAAGTGAGAAAAGAGGTTCCCATCATTGAGATGATGGGCAAAGGTCCCTATACATGTGGTGTATAGGCTCTTGGTCCCTGTGCCAGAGGGCATACGCAAGGGTATACATCGACGGATGTATACCCCGCATTACCGGTAAAATGCGAAAAGTGATAAAGTTCAAAAGGTGCATTGCATTTGGTCGCATTCCATAAGTATGAAAGCTTTGATTAATGTAATGATGTTGTGGAGTGTTGATGCTATAACTGTGATCTTTGCTTTAACCTTGTTTATACTTGCTGAGTCTTTGGGCTCACTCTTGTTTTTATATGTTTCAGGTACATCTCGCAGGAACAACATGCATGGGACGAATTAGACGTTGGATGCACTCAGTACCTTACAAACTTAAGGCGTTTGCCATTAGTTTTATTCCAATAATAAATGAACTGCTTGAGAATCACTTAAGGATGGTCTTGAGTTTCAGATTAATTATAATGATGAGAATAGTACGATTTTTTATGTTATTTAGATTATCTTGCATGCTTGAATGAACTTGAATATGGAATTTATTGTTAATTGCTATGGTTAATTGTCGGAACCTCGGTATAGTTAACTATACAAGGGAGGCTCTGCCGAAAATTTGTATTTGGTCTTAGTTCAAATTGGTTTAATGTAATTTTTAGTAGCATTCCAGGCTCTATGTGAGTTGGAGTGTTACAAGTCCTCCCTCGCTAAGGTTCCGCCCCCTTTGAACTACCCATCCGCCGGGTTCAGGCCCCCTCTTGCGCTAGGTGGGACTAACAAAGGTCATGAAAGACTACCCACCGCATCAATAGGAACTACCATGATGGAACTTTGCAAATTAATCAGCCAGGTCCTGCCCATACAAGACATGTGGTAGTACGATGTGTCTTAGCAAGATGCGGCTCGAAGATCGGTCCTTAACTGACCTGGGCGACATCCATCAGAACCCTGGGCCTCAACCTACCCAGTTAAGCCCGTGCATAAACCTGCACTCACCAGACAACCAATTCGCCCAAGTCCAAATCATCATTTAATTTTATTTCATTTTACAAAGCTTTTATAAAATTCCCATGGCACACCAATGCCAAGGGTACAATTTAAACAACATTTTATTTTTGGCTGAAATTCTCCAAATCAAACAAGTTTGATCTATAAGCATAGCTAAGCACAATTTTTCTCAAAATGATCCCAGTTCATACTATTGTATCAACAAGGTTTTTATCTAGGGTGACAATATGTTTGATTCGATATCAAAATTGGCCATACAAAGGATTTAGGCATATCTATGAATTTAAAAACAGGAATTTAAATAATTGAAAATAAATAAGCATGCAGTAATAATTTGAAACATAATTTAAATAATTTTAATTAATGGGTGCAAATATGATCAAGAATGTAACTTGTCTTGCTTGTTGAGGTGATGTTGTTTTCCTTAACAGGTCACTTAGTAGTACTGAGGTGATGTTATTTTCCTTATCAGGTCACCTAGTACTCACAAGTACTTTCTCCAGGTAGTCCAAGTGTACAATCATGATGATCATACAGTCAAAATCAATCCTCTTATGTGCTCTTCAAACGGTGTCGAAATCTAACTTTCCGAAGTCGTCGAAATCTAATCGTGAAAATAAGCCAAATTCAAACTAAATTCAAATAACAACTCAAATGAACTCCAAATTAAATAATTTTGGTTTGGTTGGATAGATCTCAATTTTATATGAATTTACAAATTTGAATGGGCTCAATCGGAGTTTGGATGCAAAAGATATGGGCTTTGGAAGATTCAAATTACATGAAATGATATAATTAGGGTTTTTCAAGATTATTGGAATTATTTTTCTAAAGGAAAAAGGCTTTATTGCTTCAGCATGACGTCAGCTGCTAGGGAATTTCTTTTCCTGGCCGAATTATTTTTCAACGAGAAAAGCTAATGGGTCACTGACATGTCGGCCCCATGTGTCATAGACACGATCCATATGGAGTAAGTCCACGGTGGTTGTGGAACAGGGCTGGGGCTGAGCTCGCGGGCGTGTGCGCACGTGGACGACACGCAAGCGGTGAGCTGGTGACTAGGCGGCCACGTAGGCAAGAAAGGTGACGTGGCCGTGAGGTGGCCACTAGGTGGCTATGCCACGTCAGCATGGGCGGCGGCGGCGCTCGGCCTTGAGCTCGCCGGCGCTACGCGCCACGGCGAGCTCTGCCGAGGGGCTCAATGCAAAGAGCGAAGTGCGGGGAGTTGAGGGCTGTAACATCCCAAAGTTATGTTACCAAAATGAAATAAATAAAAGATATTGTTTTATTGGATTTTCTGAAAATTTCATAGAGTTCTATTGCTTTATTTGAATTTTTGAAATTTTAAAAGTCAAAAGTAAAATTTATTTGTAGTTCTTGAAGTTTTATTTGATTTAATCTGAAAAATAAAATTTTAATTAAATTCTAGAATTTTCTGATATTTTAAAAGCTTTTTCCTAAATATCTTAAACCCAAAACAATTTATTTTGCAAAATTAATATCCAAATATGAGTTGGAACTATTTTTATTAAGTCCAAAATAAATAAGGGAATTTCTGTGAATTTTCTCATAATTGTTGGATTTTATTTACTATTTTTTCAAAGCCTTTTTGAATTAACAAGATTAAATAAATTGCTAAATCATTTGAAATCCATAATTTGGCTTTGGGCCGAAACCTCCTTCGCCCCATCTCTCTCTGTAGCGACCAAGAAGCCAGTTCTCCCGCGCGTTTAAACCCCAAACCCGTCTCAGCCGTCCGATTTAATTTGGACGGTCAGATCTTGCTAGCACGTTCGGACGACTCGAACGACCAAATCAATATTGACCGTTCGATCTAAATCAACGGCCCGATCAAGATCGCGTCCGGAAGTCCCGAACGTTTATTCCATAAGGACCGTCCAATAAAGTTTTAACGGTCAAGATTGAATGCCCTTCAAAACAGTCTGATTCCGCCAATTGTTTTGGTTCGTCACATCTGAATCTAACGGCCCTAAAGCACCAGTCACTTTCCTATTCGCGTGCGCCACTCTCAGCCGTTGGATCTCGGTCTAACGACCCCGCGCTTTCTCCTTCCCCGCTGTCTTCCTTCGTCAGCTGCAAGCACCCGCCGCCATTTCCGCCGAGCCGAGCTCCATCTCCGCCGCTAATTTCTCCCCCTTTTCCCGCACGCGCACACGCATTCAAACCCCGGCATTTTGCCGCGTTCCCTCCTGGTCCTTCATCACACGCTGATTCGTCGGAACGCCGCAATCTCCGCCGCCACCTCCTCGCGGCCGATCTCCTCCTTCCGGCCTCCTCCGCCCCTATAAAAGGGAGCACGAGAAGCCCCTCGACTCACTCAACCTCTCGCCACCACCCACTTCCTCTCTCCTCCGAGCTCGCGGAATCAAGTTTCGTCGCCGTTGGCCGCAAACACGCCGCCGCCTCTAGCACCGCCACCGTCGACGATCCCGCCTCGCCGCTGACTCCATCGGCATCGTCGTCCCCAGGGCTACCCCGTGCGCACCTTTCCCCGGCCGAACGACCCCTGGAGCCCCAACCTCGTCGCGAGCCTAACATCGCCGCCGCCTATCTCCTCGCCGCCGGCTATCACCGCCGCCTTAGGTGACGAATTTGCACACATATTAATCCCCGCACTCCCCTCCTCCTTTTGGTGCCTTCGCCGGACGCCGCCGCACCGCCAAACGCCGGCGAGCCGCGAGCCGGAGCATCGCCGGCCACGCACCGACGTGGCATGGCCACGTGTGTGCCACGGTGGCGCCACCTCGGCACCTTGCGCCCGCGTCAGCGCCACGTGGTGCCACGTCACCCCACAGCGCTAGCACCCCACCCCCGTGCACTGTTCACGTGCACCGAGTCCATCATGGACCATTGACGATCCGTGGACCCGGTCCATTGACCGCGGACCCACATGTCAGTGAGACAAACCAATTTCCTTCCCAAAAATAATTCGGCCGGGAAAAGGAAATTCCCTCGCTGGCGTCATCATTGCGCAATAAAAGCATTTTCCTTTAGAAAATAATTCCAATAATCCAGAAAAATCCTAACTCTATTATTTCATGTAATTTGAATCTTCTAAAGCTCATATCTTTTGCATCCGAACTCCGATTTGGGTTATTCAAATTTCTAAATTTGTCTAAATTAAAGATCTAGCCAACTAAACCAAAATTATTTAATTTGGAATTCATTTGAGTTGTTATTTGAATTTTATTTGAATTTGACTTATTTCACGATTAGATTTCGACGACTTCGAAGAGTCAGATTTCGACGTCGTTTGAAGAGCACATAATAGGATTGATTTTACGATCATCGTGATTGTACACTTGGACTACCTGAAGAAAGTACTTGTGAGTACTAGGTGACCTGTTGAGGAAAACAACATCACCCCAGTACTAGGTGATCTGTTAAGGGAAACAACATCACCTCATCAAGCAAGGCAAGTTATACCCTTGATCATATCGATCCTATTATTTTAAATTTATTTAATTCTGTTTTAAAGTACTATTGCATGCATAATTTTTATCCAGTTATTTTAATCCCCTGTTTAATACTTAGTTGTTCCAATTCCTTGTGTATAGACAATTTGAATATTGATTATCATTTCCTTGTCACCATTAGATAAAATAATATTGGAAATAATTAAATGCTTAGCCAATGCTTAGATCAAATCTTGTATTTCGAAAGTTTTTAGCCAAATATTTCAAATTTGATCTAAATTGGATCTGTGGTATTGTTTTACCATAAAAGGTTTATAAAATGCCTTTACCTCAGAAAATAAAATTAAAATGGGTTTGGACTTGGGCATAATGGATGTTTGGTGGGTGCATGTTCATGCACGGGCTCAATCGGGTATAGTTGAGGCCCATGAGTTTTGTTGGAAAGTTGCCCAAGTCAGTTAAAGACCGGTCTTCGAGTGTATGATGCTAAGCCATACCGTACCACGACATGTCCTCAGTATGGGGAGTAGAACCTGGCTAATTAATTTGCAATGTTTCACCGTGGTCATTCCCTACAGATGCAATGAATAGTCATGTTACGACTTATGTTAGTCCCACCTAGCGCAAGAGGGGGCCCGAATCCGGAGGTCTTTATTCCAAAGGGGGTGGCGAAACCTTAGCGAGGGGCAACTACGGTGGAATGGCGCTTTGTAAAGCCTTGTCACGTGCTCTAGACTGCTTACCTAAGGTAGTGAGAGGTGGTATCGACGGATACCGAATAAACTAGAGAAGTCGTGTCTTGTGGGTAAAGCTGTACAACCTCTGCAGAGTGTAAAACTATTCGAATAGCCGTGTCCACGGACATGGACATGCTAGCATAACTGCTCAAAGTTAGACTTTGGTTTTGTTTGAAAAAGACTGCTTCAAAACTGGTTTATCCAAATGGGAATTGGGCAGGAAGCTATGTGATAGGAGGATATCTTTCACTATTCATGTGTGAATGTTCTCTGACTATAAAATTGAGGATTTATAAAATGAATTTCAGTTATAGAATAACTGCTTTGGAACTTAGTACCAGTATTTAAAGAAAATGCTGCTTTATGCAAATAACCCTATAAGCCTGCCTTTGTTACATCCATATATGCATGTCATTCTCTTATTTGATGGGTGTAACTTGCGAGCACGGTAGTTGTGCTCATACTTGCTTTATGCAAATAAAATTTCAGAGGAGAAGAACTTCGCTACCAGTGTGGATCTCGACGACTAGGCCGCTACCCCAGTCGATTGCCTGTGGCAGATTGCTGGACCCTACTACTTCTCCGCCTTCCGCTGTGTTCTTTATTGCTGGCTTGTAAGCCTCTTTGTAATAAACTCTGTTGATTATTAATAAAGTTGTGATATGATTTTGTTACCATATTTGTTTACTGTGTGAACTAGCTACTGATCATGGGACTGGTTCAGAAATGCACAGAGGATTTTGGATGTTAATCCCGGGTCCTGACAAGGGCGCACGTTTTAGTCACCTGAAGACGTCGCGATGGCCGGCAGTGAGGTGAATAGCGGTGGCGCGTGCGGGCTCGACGGCGGCGACGAGATCTAGCGGCGCTCCGACGAAGGCGGTGCGAGCACCGGGTAGGCGGTGATGTGGCGAAGCTGCTGGTGCGGTCAGAGTCGACGTTGAAGGTTGGACGGCGCCGGAGAGGAAGAACGAAGAAGCTTCGGCGGCGCGGAGAAAAACTCAAAATCACGTCGATTGAAGGGAGGAGACGAGAAGTGGGTGATAGGGACGAGATGAGGGAGAAAGAGGGCTCCCGGGGCGTGCTTTTATAGGTGCGGAGGGGCACGGGAGAAGGAGGTCTTGGCGGCGGGGATCACGGCGGCGGTTTTTTATCCGGTGATTGCACGCACGACCGAGGGGGAAACGGGCGGGAACGGGCGCGGGATTAGAGGGCGATTTGACTGTGCACGCCCGCGCGAGAAGAGGGGGCGGGGATTGCGGCGCTAACGAGCTCCGTGTGCGCGGTAATGGTGGAGCTTCGAGCGTTGAGCGGAGAAGAAAGAAGCGCGGGAAGAAAAAGTGAGGCCGTCGGATTTTCATCCGACGGTGCAGAAAAGCGAGATGGCGCGGGGACGTGGATGCCGTCCGATGTAAATCGGACGGTGGGAGAGAGAGAGAGGGAGAGGAAAGCGGGCGGTGTGGGCTGGGGTGGAGCGGGCCAAATGGGCTAGGGGCGTGGGAAAACAGAAATGGGCCGAAGAAATTCGGCCTGATGACTTTTCTGGGTTTTTAATTGATTTTCCAATTTCAGAAAAGGAGATAAATCAAAATAGCTTCTAGAAAATAGTAAATTAAATCCAAAAATTATGAAAAAATTCACAAAAATTCTCCGAGGCATTTTGGATTTAAATAAAATAGTTTCAACTTATAACTGGCTTTTAATTTTGCAAATAAATTATTTTGGCTTTTAAAATATTTAGGAAAAAGCTTTTTAAAATCTCTAAAAAAATTCTAGAAATTAATTAAATTTTATTTTTCAGATCAAACCAAATAAAACTTCAAGAACTTCAAATAAATTTTACTTTTGCCTTTTAAAACTTCACAAATTCAAATAAAGCAATATAACTCTTTCAAATTTCAAAAAATCCAACAAAACAATAACTTTATTTATTTTATTTTGGTAACAGCACTTTGGGATGTTACATTTTCTAGGTCATCGAAGTTGCCTTGTAGGTAGCATCCATCAATTTTGGACCCTTTAGGGGTGTGAGCCCCTTTACCGAGCTACTAAGTTAGCTTCACCGCACCTCTGAAGTATGGACAATTGGTTTTCTTTCTATGAATGTCATTGGCATGAAACCACTTTGCCCAAGCTCTGCCAATGTCCTCATTAGCGATCTTCTTAAACATTGTGTCCACACAAGCCTGCACGGATGTTCTACTATGTGACACATCTACATCATAGATTCTATCGGTGGCCCCCGTATTGCTAAACATCATACCAATTCGGCCACTATTACCAGCACAACTAGCAGCACCACTGCCACTACCACTTCCACTACCATGCTCGACAGTGCCACTCCTCCCCTGTAGTCCCTGGCAAAAGTGTAGATCCCTCATTGAAGCAGCCAATGCCATTTGCATTTCATCATCATCATCAACATCAATTGGTGCGCACTGATCCACCCCTTGCATGAGCTCATCCTCAATTCTGAGTTTATGTTCCTCTGCATCTCTTCTCTTTTGTTTGCCATTCCTTACTACCCTCCTCACTGCATCTTGAACATCTGGCGGCACAATATTGCATGACATGACATTCCCTGATATGCCGCCTAGGTGCTCCCTCAACCGAGTCGCACCTCTACCTTTCTTCATCCAACAGTAGTATCTACACTTGAACCCAGCACCAACTCTCAGCCCATGATTCCAGACATTCTCAATGTTTTCATCATCTATAATTCCTGTAATCAATAACTATCATTGAGTACTTCGTCAGACGGCAATCAATAACAATAAATAGCCAAATCGACTCGATTTACCTAAATCCTCTGTTGCGGCAGTGCTCGCTGCGGCACCCCATCACTGCCACTTCCTCTGCCGCCTCTACCATCCATGCCACCCTGCTTGCCACCACCCCCATCATTCCCACTACCTCTGTCGCTTCCGCCACCAGCGACTGGATTGCTGTCGCGGCCATCTGTGCCCCAACCCCTGCAGTAGACGCCATCCATGCCCCTAGCAAGTGGAGAAGAGAGGAAGAAGATGAGAGATAGGGAGAGGAGGAGGTAGTACTTGAGAAGTCAGGACTCGGGACTTAGGAGCTCACCTCACGGAGTGGAGGCACTGCTGACTGAGCTCAGGCCCAGGGAGAGGAGCCGCTGCCGAAGCTGCCGCTGAAGTTCCTCACGCCTAGAGATAGTAGGCGCTGATTGAGCTCAGGCCTAGGGATAGGAGTCACTGTCGAAGGTCCTCACACCTAGAGCCAGCAGGTGCCACCGAAGGAAATCACAACCAGGGAGAGCATGCACCGCAGAGGGACCTCACGGTCAGGGAGAACATGCAGGGCGTAGCAGGGAGCACAGAGAGCTGTTGGCGCGGAAGGGATGGACCTTGCCTCAGCTTAGTTCGAAGATGCGTCGACGAAATTGCCTCCACGCGCGATTGAATTGGAGTTAGGGCAAAGTGAGAAAAGGGGATTGGAAGATGGGAGTTCCGCTTAGATGGGTTGGGCTACGATTTCAAATGGGCCCAAAATTATTTGCCTGATATTGTTTCTTATCGGGACCCACCAAAAAGACCGAAATTCGTTGGTAACCGCTGAAATTTTGGTGATAACGTTTTCACTGGCATCAACCAAGGGGTCTAGGACATTGGTGAAGTGGAGGACTTGGTGGGACTCGTAGGTAGCGACATCGACGGCCTGGAGGTTGATGTGGGCAAGGCTGAGGTTTTCGTCAGGGGCGAGATTGAAATCACGGCGGTAGAAGAAGAGGGGCATGGGTGAGCGGCGCTGGCAGTGGGTGATGACGACGTGCTCATCTTCGAAAATCTCGCGCCACAGCCTGGCTGCAATGTTACGCCTTCTTCGTGCTGTTGGTGAGCCAACCTCAATTTTTCACGAGGCTGTAACTGCTTCTTCTTGGCTTTCTTTTTTAGCAAAATTGGATATATGACACTCACAAATATGCCACTTTGAGATATACTATCTAGTTTTATGAAATTGGATATATGCTACTCTAGTTTCTTGCTCCTTTGAAATTTGTCATTATTTGTACTTTTCTCTCATTTTGTTTTCTTTTGTCTTATTTTCCCATTTATTCCCTCATGAAGTTCCTCTTTGCATTTTGTTGGTGTTTTAGAACCCATCTTACGTAAATATTGTTTGATTCGGGGGATCTCCATAATTGATCACGCGAGAGAGCGACAAAGGAATTTCTATACAGGTTCAGGCCTTCTCTGGAGAGAATAACAACCCTACTCCTCTATCTATTGTACTGAGTATTGTGGTTACAATCAGTGGAAAGACTACAGCTTGTACTCCTCCTGATTGTGTGTCTCTAGTCCGTCGAGACTTTTTCTCCCTATTATCTTCTGATTGCCGCCTTTATATAGTGTGCGAAGAGGTAGCCGTTTCTCTAGGTCAAGAGGTGTAACACCCCAGCTCAGCATTGAGCCTGGAATGCTACTAAAATTAAATTAAACTAGGCTAAACCAAGACCAATTACAAAATCTCGACAAAACCTCCTTTGTATAGTCAACTATCCGAGGTTCCAACAATTAATCAAGGTATTTATCAATATATTCATAATCGAGTTCATTCAAGCGTGCGAGATAATCTCATAAACATAACCAAAATTTGCTATTCTCATTATTACAGTTAATCTGAAACTCAAACTATCCATAAGTAATTCTTAAGATGGAGTGGCGTGTGTGCATCCAAACATCTACTCCTCCCATGCATGCCGGTCTTGCAGTTGTACCTAAAACACATCAAAGCAAGAGTGAGCCCAAAGACTCGACAAGTACCAACAAGGCTAAGCAAGTTATTATTCATAGCATCAATAATCCAAGATAAACAATGCACCAAAGTATAGCCTTCATGCTCATGTGAATGCAACCAATGCAATGCGCCTTTTAACTTTATCTCTTTTCGCATTTTACAGGTAATGCGGGGTATACAACCGTCATTGTATACCTTGCTGTGCCCTCCAACACAGGACCAAAAGCCTATACACCACATGTATAGGGACCTTTGCCCATCACATTAATGATGGGGACCTCTTTTGTTCATAGCCCACATTCCACGAATGTGGGACCTCAAGCCCGTCATCTACATAACGGGGACCTCAATGAATGTGCTTGATCACCACGTAACGGAGGCACTGTATGCTCTCAACATGCATATGCATCATGATAACATATTTATAAACAGGAATACATCATATTCTCATTATCATGTAAGCAACCTTACTTAGCTATCATATATCAAAACATGCATACATGACCAAGTCTCCAACACGTTTGAAACATGCAAATGCTCCATGCCCACGTCTTTCATACCCAAGAATTTAACATGTACATAACAACATGTAAGATTTGGCCACGCTCAAGGGAAACATTAACCATAGCTTGCATTCATCAAGATATAAGGAAAACTCATTACACTAACATTCGTGCAAGGCTACAACAAGCAATCACAACAATCATATCATACAACCAAAATACGCTATAACCGAATACTTGCCTTGACCGTGCGAGAGCGGTGGGCGCAAAGAGGGCGCTGCCCTGGGATCACGCTCCCACCTGAACATAAAGATATCCCAATCTAAGACCAACATACTGGACCAAAACATACACAACATTACAATCGAAATCGCTAACTTCTTATCATTTCTAACTTTTCTAATTTCTAGCGATCGGTCACTGCAGACAGCAGACTTCAAAATTCATAACTTTCTGCTCAGGAGTCCAAATAGGATGATCTTGGACATTCTGGAAAGGTAATTAAAATGTCTAAATAAACTTAGTTGGGAGACCCTCTGATTCGGCCATCTACCAGTCCTACCAATCTATTTAATCAGAGCAAACATTTCACGTCGGGTTTCTGGACAGCGACAAAGAAACTATCATAACTTTCTCTACGTTTGTCCGAATTTAGTGATCTTTAGTTTTCCTGAAAGCTAAGAGGATTAGCCTAATTTTTAGTTATGGTGAGACCCTCTGGAAACCCCTCTAAATATGCGCTTCTATCAGGTTAACCAACACTAGCAATTCTGCTTCTCTCCAGAAACACAGAAATACTAAAAAATTCATAACTTTGTCTACCGAAGTCCGAATGACTTGATTCTTGTCGGCAATGAAAGATAACTACGATACCCACAACTTTCTAGGAGACACCCAGACCCAATTATGGTTCTAACCTAATCAAAACCGACAAACTTCACTGCTGCAGAATATCGACGAACTGACATCCGAAAATGTACAACTAGAAAACGACCCCAAAACAAAGAATCACGGGTTACCCTTGCCGAAACGACGAAGGCACGCTGTGCGGATGATGATCACCACGAGTTCCCGGTCGCGGATCCTTCTTCCCTCTCCCTTTCTTCTCTTCCTTCTTCCCTTCTCTTCTTTTCCCTTCTTCTTCCTCCTTGGCGGTGCAAAGGGCTTCCTCTTCTCTTTTGGCCAGCAGCAATGGAGGTGGAGGGGAGGTGGAGAGGTGCGCAAGGGGTGGAGGAGGTGTGGAGGAGGTGGGAGGAGGTGGTGGCCGAAAGGGGAGGTGGGAGTGGAGAGGAGGAGGAGATGGGGAGGGGCGGCTAGGGTTTGGGGTGGAAGTGGGCCCCCTCTCCTTGGCCGGCCACCCTTGGTCCCTCTTGGGCCAAGGCCCAAGCCAGTTGCCCACTAAACGCGAAACCCCCTCAATTCCCGATTTGTGATTTTCTAAAAGAACCCTCCTCCGATTAATTAATCTCTCCGAATAAATAATCTCTCAGATTCAAATGCTTTTCACACTATCGGTATTACATTCTACCCCCTTAACGAGATTCGACCGAATCTAAACACGCAAGCGAAAGAACAACCACGATTGAGCGAACAACGGTAACCACGTGCGTTGGGAACAACAGGTTAAAGCTCCAAGACGCAAAACTCCAACTTCCCAAGTGGTCTCTCTCTGGGTGAGGACCACAACACAAAGATGGGATACAGCGTCGATCTAACACTCGACCCAACCTTCGGGTACACTCACCGGTCAAGACTGAAGGTAAGATCTCACTCGATGGTCAAGCGGTGCAACCGAAGCTTCAAACTCGGATCTCGGTACTCACTCAACACTAAAACATACAAGGCGTTACGTACTCGCGCGACGGACTCGAGGCGAGCCCCGGTGATACGCCATCTAGCGAGAACAACCCAATGTAACTTGGGTTAACCTTCCCAAGGATACCGAACCACACGACATGCACATAGAACACAGAACTCGTGTTCCACCTTCTCAAATAAACTCCTCACTAAAGCAAGGACCACCTCCTTTAACCGGAATCAAGCGACAAAACTCTCTTTAAGCAAACTTTTGACCAACAAAACCCATCTAAAAAAATTCATACCGCAACTAAAGCGTTACAAGCGGTGCTAAGGAGTCAAATCAAAAATCGAATTTCATCAAAACCCTTCCACCTTCCAAGTGGCGGTTTGCGAATAAACATCACGAAAACCAAAGGAGGAATCATTTTAAATGCCCAAATCAAAAACTTTCTTTATTCTTCCTGAACCGATAAGAACCAAACGTACCAAAATCGAGTCAAACTCAACTTACGAAAGACATTGGTCAACAGCACAAAACTCAAGCGAGAATCGAGGAAACAATTCACTCCTTTGAGGAAGTATCAATTTCTCGATTATCTCTTTAAGAATAAAATCTCTCTCAACTTTGGAGTTTGGTTCATTGCAAAACACACTAACTCATCTCTCTTAACTTGACAATCTCAACGTTACACTCAAGTTGAAATACATCATCCACAATTCCGTATAAAGGCTCTATCGCGCCACCAAACTTTCTCTCAACAACTCCTCTATCGACATGATTAATTTGTGGTGACTTCAATGCATCTCAAAATAGATTACACACGCAATCACATCTCCTTAATCTTTTAGAAATAAACAACTTGGAATTCACACTCTCACATTCATATACTTTCTCTAAAGGGCTCTATCAATGATCATCTTCTTGTTGAAACCCACACTTAATCTACCTCCTCTACACATAATCATTGGGTGCCCCAAGTCCTAGCATAAAATGCAAAGCCCAAATTAAACTCCAAGACTCCTACAACGAACTTCTCACAAAAAATATAGGGAAATCCTCAGATTAAATCCGTAAAATCCCACAATTCCAACATACTCACTCATTAACATCATCATGAAAATCTTTTCTTGACCAGTTTACCTTTACAAAGATTATAACTCTCAGAAGGTTACTCATTTAAAGCCAAATCACTCTTGGCGTTACTCAACATTTTCCATTATCCCATTAATTGACATGGCGATTCGATTACGTTGTAATCTCACTCTCATTAAACCACATCATCAAGAATAACTTTCATAGCCTCGCAATACTACCAAATTGCGATACTCTAATAAATTGATCCAGATTTCCATACTTGCTAATTCTAATGCTCGGTCAAAAAGAACACCAAATCTTGGACTACATCTCGCTATAGGTCCTACTAGTTGCGACAACGAAATCTGTTAGCTCCAAAGACAATTATTCTTTTTAACTCAAATCCTCTCCAAGGGTTATTCTAATAAATTGATTTATTACTCCAGGCCTCTCGGACAACCTGACACCTAAGGGTTCACCAAACTATCTACTAGACCACCACTGTCTAGATGCCAAAACACCACCTACGAGACTTTACAATGCAATCGGTTAACCCTTTCTTAGAAGAAGAGGCAAATAGAAATAAATTTCAGCACAAAGGAAAACGTTACCACTTACAGTAGTTACAAGATCAAGAGAAACAATCGGATGAAAGCGTTCTCGAAAACCAAAGATATGATCAAAGTTGAGGGCACACGTCCCACAATCGAGAGAATATCAAACCTCGACGAGAATAAAACACGCTTTTAGAATTCGGAGAACTCTTATGGGCAAGAACAAAAGTTTTAGACAATCTTCAATAATCTGCAAGTTATGAAACTTTACTTCAATCTCAAACACTTCTACTTTACTCGACTTTTGTTGGTTACCGCATCACCATGGCAATTCCGACGAAGAGTATTTGAAGATCACAACACCTAATCCACTTAGGAACTAATAACACCTCTCAACACGTCACTTTGCTCTAAACAAATTCGGCTATCACATCAACATGAGGTCTGAAAGATCACAAATGCGAACTAGAAACATATTCAATTAATCAACATCTGGCGAGCGATCCAGTTCCTTTATACAAAACATTCAATATTATCATCATAATCCCTTACTGACAATCACATTAGTAACGTAATAATACACTCTTAGCGAGACTCATCATAGCCTCTTATCCCATCATAAATTTCTCCAAAAGAAACACAAGCCACAAGGTTGAAACAAACCTATTTTAACTAGTTCATACTATCAAATGATACTTTCGCAAAGCACACTATCGAGGCCACATACTCAATCACCCACTCAACCATTAGTGTTACTCACACCGCTCCAAGCTGTCATTAACAATTGTCAATTGTATGTATCATGTATACAAATAGGGTCCTACATTTGTAGTCACATAACCATCTATAAACACAAAGACAACATTTAATAATCTCATCGCTTTGTTACAATGTGGTTTCACAACATGCTACCTCAACGTTCGTCTAATCTAATATACATGTTTCAATCTAACAATTATGTATGACCATCAAGTAACTAGTTTGAAAAATTTCCAATTTGATATCCTCTAAAGCACCGTTCAACACATTCTTAACATAACCATCGCTAATGGGTAAGCTAATCCATAGAGATACATTACTCCATGCTATCCAATAAATCTACAGATTCCACAATCCTAACGATCGGACCAATTCATCAAAATACCACACCTCTTAATAACTCTATTGATTCCAACTAAATATTGTCATACTCATAGTCACGACTCATCAAGAACCACTGGGGACAACCTCCACTCATTCAACTTTCTTTGATAAGGACTTTAGTTAAGATCGAGCATGCACACACTACGGACTCAACTTGAAACTCATAACACAACCATTAATCTTCAACGCTCAAAATACCCAAGAGAGATACGTTGAGTCAAAGCCTTCATGAACTAAAGGACTTGCAAAAGGAAACTTTCATTAACCAAAACATCAAGCGAATAAATAGGTCATGCTTTCCAATAAGAAAAACAAAACTCCCTACAAAAGTCAATCTTGACAATTAGCAAAGTTCACCAATCGCGAGAATAACTCAACGGTTGGGAAAAACAATAATTGATTTCTGGGACAAATTAAGCCAATGGAAACACCAATAATTTCAAATAAACCCAACAATCGCAACCGGATAAGGGTTGACCAACATTCAAATTCAAGGAAGAGAACAACTCTTCTAAAGATTCTCGCTATCGACACCTATACTAAGATATCTGGGGTAGCACTTCTCTATTCCCACTCCACGAACGGTGGTGTAACATGGTAAAGCCCGGGGTCACAACCACGACCTTAACCTCTCAACAACGACTAATCCCACTCATAATAATCATAATAATTAATTAATAAGCAGCCAAACTCAATTCATATCAGCAATAATCAAAACGATATAAGGAAACGTAAATGCAATGATTGGCCCATCCCCATCCTACTGTGCACCAGTGTGTCAAACTTTTAAGTTGATTAACATTAGCAATTTTTTTTATAACCTAGTCACCACGGACCTACAGCCCGCTCTGATACCAACTGTAACACCCCAGCTCAGCATTGAGCCTGGAATGCTACTAAAATTAAATTAAACTAGGCTAAACCAAGACCAATTACAAAATCTCGACAAAACCTCCTTTGTATAGTCAACTATACCGAGGTTCCAACAATTAATCAAGGTATTTATCAATATATTCATAATCAGGTTCATTCAAGCGTGCAGGATAATCTCATAAACATAACCAAAATTTGCTATTCTCATTATTACAGTTAATCTGAAACTCAAACTATCCATAAGTAATTCTTAAGATGGAGTGGCAGTGTGTGCATCCAAACATCTACTCCCTCCCATGCATGCTGGTCTTGCAGTTGTACCTAAAACACATCAAAGCAGAGTGAGCCCAAAGACTCGACAAGTACCAACAAGGCTAAGCAAGTTATTATTCATAGCATCAATAATCCAAGATAAACAATGCACCAAAGTATAGCCTTCATGCTCATGTGAATGCAACCAATGCAATGCGCCTTTTAACTTTATCTCTTTCGCATTTTATCGGTAATGCGGGTATACAACCGTCATTGTATACCCTTGCATGTGCCCTCAAGACAGTGAGGACCAAAAGCCTATACACCACATGTATAGGGACCTTTGCCCATCACATTAATGATGGGGACCTCTTTTGTTCATAGCCCACATTCCACGAATGTGGGGACCTCAAGCCCGTCATCTACATAACGGGACCTCAGCTGAATGTGCTTGATCACCACGTAACTGGGGCACTGTATGCTCTCAACATGCATATGCATCATGATAACATATTTATAAACAGGAATACATCATATTCTCATTATCATGTAAGCAACCTTACTTCGCTATCATATATCAAAAACATGCATACATGACCAAGTCTCCAACACGTTTGAAACATGCAAATGCTCCATGCCCGTCTTTCATACCCAAGAATTTAACATGTACATAACAACATGTAAGATTTGGCCACGCTCAAGGAAACATTAACCATAGCTTGCATTCATCAAGATATAAGGAAAACTCATTACACTAACATTCGTGCAAGGCTACAACAAGCAATCACAACAATCATATCATACAACCGAAAATACGCTATAACCCGAATACTTGCCTTGACCGTGCGAGAGCGGTGGACGCAAAGAGGCGCTGCCCTGGGATCACGCTCCCACCTGAACATAAAGATATCCCAATCTAAGACCAACATACTGGACCAAAAACATACACAACATTACAATCGAAATCGCTAACTTCTTATCATTTCTAACTTTTCTAATTTCTAGCGATCGGTCACTGCAGACAGCAGACTTCAAAAATTCATAACTTTCTGCTCAGGAGTCCAAATAGGATGATCTTGGACATTCTGGAAAGGTAATTAAAATGTCTAAATAAACTTAGTTGGGGAGACCCTCTGATTCGGCCATCTACCAGTCCTACCAATCTATTTAATCAGAGCAAACATTTCACGTCGGGTTTCTGGACAGC
The DNA here is from genome assembly GCA_036346255.1 of Ampelocalamus luodianensis. NCBI lineage: Eukaryota > Viridiplantae > Streptophyta > Magnoliopsida > Poales > Poaceae > Ampelocalamus > Ampelocalamus luodianensis. Next base: position 35,628,879 of record CM070620.1, on the reverse strand, counting down.
GACAAAGAAACTATCATAACTTTCTCTACGTTTGTCCGAATTTAGTGATCTTTAGTTTTCCTGAAAGCTAAGAGGATTAGCCTAATGTTTAGTTATGGTGAGACCCTCTGGAAACCCCTCTAAATATGCGCTTCTATCAGGTTAACCAACACTAGCAATTCTGCTTCTCTCCAGAAACACAGAAATACTAAAAAATTCATAACTTTGTCTACGAAGTCCGAATGACTTGATTCTTGTCGGAAATGAAAGATAACTACGATACCCACAACTTTCTAGGAGACACCCAGACCCAATTATGGTTCTAACCTAATCAAAACCGACAAACTTCACTGCTGCAGAATATCGACGAACTGACATCCGAAAATGTACAACTAGAAAACGACCCCAAAACAAAGAATCACGGGTTACCCTTGCCGAAGCAGCGAAGGCACGCTGTGCGGATGATGATCACCACGAGTTCCCGGTCGCGGATCCTTCTTCCCTCTCCTTTCTTCTCTTCCTTCTTCCCTTCTCTTCTTTTCCCTTCTTCTTCCTCCTTGGCCGGTGCAAAGGGCTTCCTCTTCTCTTTTGGCCAGCAGCAATGGAGGTGGAGGGAGGTGGAGAGGTGCGCAAGGGGGTGGAGGAGGTGTGGAGGAGGTGGGAGGAGGTGGTGGCCGAAAGGGAGGTGGGGAGTGGAGAGGAGGGGAGATGGGGAGGCGGCTAGGGTTTGGGGTGGAAGTGGCAACCCCCTCTCCCTTGGCGGCCACCCTTGGTCCCTCTTGGGCCAAGGCCCAAGCCCAGTTGCCCACTAAGCGAAACCCCCTCAATTCTGATTTGTGATTTTCTAAAAGAACCCTCCTCCGATTAATTAATCTCTCCCGAATAAATAATCTCTCCAGATTCAAATGTTTTTCACACTATCAGGGTATTACAAGAGGCGCCTCATTATTTCATATAACGGGCATATTAATAGTAGTAATCACCGGAGTAGTAACCCCTCCACGTCGTTCGACAGTTACTTGTCAGAGAAACCGGGACCCACCAAAAAAACCGAAATTCGCCGGTAACCACTGAAATTTTGGTGATAACGTTTTCGCTGGCATCCACCAAGGGGTCTAGGACGTCGGTGAAGTGGAGGACCTAGTGGGACTCGCGGGTAGCGACATCGACGGCCTGGAGGTTGACGCGGGCAAGGCTGGGGTTTTCGTCAGGGCCGAGAGGGGCGAGGTTGAAGTCGCGGTGGTAGAAGAAGAGGGGCATGGGTGAGCGGCGCTGGCGATGGGTGATGACGACGTGCTCATCGGCGGAAATCTCGCGCCACAGCCTGGCTCCAATGTTACGCCTTCTTTGTGCTGTTGGTGAGCCAACCTCAATTTTTCACGAGGCTGTAACTGCTTCTTCTTGGCTTTCTTTTTTAGTAAAATTGGATATATGACACTCACAAACATGCCAGTTTGAGATATACTATCTAGTTTTATGAAATTGGATATATGGTACTCTAGTTTCTTACTCCTTTGAAATTTATCATTATTTGTACTTTTCTCCCATTTTGTTTTCTTTTATCTTATTTTCCCATTTATTCCCTCATGAAATTCCTCTTTGCCTTTTGTTGGTGTTTTAGAACCCATCTTACGTAAATATTGTTTGATTCGGGGGTCTGTACAATTGATCACGCAGAGAGAGCAACACAGGAATTTTTATATTGGTTCAGGCATTCTCTGGAGAGAATAACAACCCTACTCCTGTGTCTATTGTATTGAGTATTGTGGTTACAATAAGTGGAAAGACTACAGCTTGTACTCCTCCTGATTGTGTCTCAGTCCGTCGAGACTTTTTCTCCCTATTATCTTCTGATTGTTGCCTTTATATAGTGTGCGAAGAGGTAGCCGTTTCTCTAGGTCAAGAGGTGCCTCATTATTTCATATAACGGGCATATTGATAGTAGTAATCACCGAAGTAGTAACCCCTCCACGTCGTCCGACAGTTACTTGTCAGAGATAATGGCGCATTACGTGCAGTTATTCCAAAGAATAACAGCGTATATTGACTGCTTAGATTCCCTAATCAATTAGGCCCACTCAAATATAGGCTATATCGATCATAGGGTGGTTGTAGCTGACCTGGTCATAGAAGAGCTTACGACCATGAGGTAGTCGTAAAAGAACTTACGACTAGATACTGGTCGTAGAAGAACTTACGACCAAAAGATGATCGTAGAAGAACTTACAATCAGGTGGTAGTCGTAGAAGGGCTTACGACCATAGGAGTGGTCATAGAAGGACTTACGACTACCTAGATGGCTTCTCCCTTATGATTATAAGGGGTATACCTAAGAACCGTGTGACGGTATATTTACCCATAATAAGAATTATAGATAAATAATAAAATGAGGATTATTAGATCCTCGTCACCTCTCTTCTAATTGGATTGACCCCTTCATCCATCCAATTTCCAAAGACAAAGCGCTAGCGGCTTCAGTGACCGGGGTGGCGAGACCGGGGCCGCCTCCCCGAGCTCCCATTGGTCTGCCCCGGTGGCCACCACGTCCTAGCCTCGCATCCCTCGAGCTCCTCGCCGTGCCAGCGCCCCCGGTCGGCCTGGATCTAGAGCCTGTGTAAGAGTTCAAGTGAAAAGGGCAAGGAGTTGGATCAAGTATTAGTTGGGTGAGAAGCTTTATGAAACTGTGGGCTTGATGCAATGGGTGAGAAAGTTTTACAGTTATGGACTGCATAAGACAAAAAGAAACTTGAAGGTATTGAGAAGTTGATTCCTCAGAATAAGCATGAGAAATTCATGAAGATTGCCTCAAAGCAGCTCAGCTCAAAGAAAACAATGAATTTGGCGTAAGCATTACTACAATGTTTTTCTTCCAAGAAGATTGGCAAGCTTGACTAGGGCAGAGCCTACAAATGCTGAAGATGTGGATACAGATGCTGAAAACAATAATCAAGATGATGACAACAATTGGCATCATTCAAGAAAATAGCAAAACCTCTAGTTTTTCTTCCAAAAGGTAGTAACGTTACGATGTTTATGAAGAACTCTCTTACACTACAATCCATTCCAGAAATTCACAATATTGTGTACAATGATCATGCATATTAGCAATTCCATAAATACATTTGTCTGCATGTGACAACAATCTCACATTGCACAAACACTATTCACATTCCAACATGAACAATGCCCAGGTTACACCTACTTCTTTTGCTCTTGATCCTTGCAGAAGGTTGACTGGGGGCGTCTCTGGCGAGGAGCTCGGGGCAGGCGGGATCAACCTCGTTTGGAACGATGCAGCGGCCGACCAGAATGGCGACGCGAACGGGGAAGGCACAGCCGCCGAAGACACAATGAGGTGGTGAGGGTAGGCCGGAGATCGACGGTGGCAGTTGGCGAGTCGGAAGACATGGCGACCGACTAGGGGTAGGCCCGATGAGGAGCATGGGGGAGGCGGGGCTGGACTCACTTGGAGCACACTCGGAGGAGGCAGGGCTGGGGCGCGATGGGCGACTGGGGGGCGAAACCGGCGGGGAGCTCGAGGAAGGTGGCCCTAGGACACGACGGTCGACTGGGGGGCAGGACCGGCAGGGAGCTTGGGGGACGGCGCCAGCCTCGCCTTAACCTTCGCTCAGGACCTGACAGGCAAGCCATATCTAAAGAGGAACTTCACTAGGGAATAAGTGGGGGAAATAAGATAATAGAAAAGAAAATGGAAGAAAAATAGAGATAATGGTAAATTTCAAAGGAGCAAGAAACTGGAGTGACATATATTCAATTTCATAAACTGAGTCACATCTCGAAATGGCATGTTTCTGAGTGGTATATATCCAATTTTGCCTTCTTTTTTGTTGAAAGTTCATTAGAAAATAGACTTAGCAGAAGCGGCGGACGTCGGAGGCCAGTAGGCAGAGGAGGATCTCGTAGAGCAGGTCTCAATGAGTGAGCGGCAGGGGGGTTAGGTGGGACGGGGGTGGGGGCTTCTCCGCTTTCCTCCATGGTCACCAGTGGCCGAGTGGGAGGAGTCAGACCGTTACGGTTGTCGAGGGGAAATGAGGAGGTGGTGGTTTCGGGGGATTTGGGTGGTGAGATTGGGAGTGTTTTGAATCGAAGAGAGGCGAGGTAGCTGCTGTGGGCTTTGGAGGATGCATGGAACAGATGGGTTGTGATTTTTCCTAGGCTTTTCCGCTTGATCATGATATAGCCGACGTAGGGTACATGAGGCCCAAGCGAAGCCAGTGATTCTCTGTGCTTCTCCTTGTTACACCTCTCTCCTTTGAATTATTCAATCTATGTAGCTCACTCACATGTATGTGTGAATCTTTCTATTTACACATCTAGATACATACGGGTGGTTGGTGATCCGTGATTTTTTTTTATTTGGGCCCCTACTGCCATCTTAATGGCAAAAATAGCATCCCTAGCATCGTATTTGCAAATCTAACCCCCTCCCGAGTGCAGAAGCACCGGACGGCGACATGTGGCACTTCATGCGGTTGGGGAGCACGGGAAGCAAACGACCAGCACAGGAAGCAAGCGGCCAGCGTGGGAGGCCGGTGTTGGGACCCAGAAATACAATTCTGGACCTTCTATGATAACGCACTAGTCTAGGATCACGCTAGTGCACACGGTGGCAACATAGATGAATATTGATCCACACAAGCGATTAGTATCACCAACAATTAGTTTGAATAACAAATGATAGATTTGACCTTATGGTCGAGTTTACACTTATTATGCCACGCAGGGCTAGCAATAAAGAAATAGTAGCGGAATAAAATAAACTCCAGCGAAAAATCACATCAATTCACCACAGGTAACCGACTGGGATCACGACCCTAATGATCAGCACCTTCAACAAACTCCTCCTCAAAAGCGGCGATGACTCCTCCACTACATTGAGTTGATTTACGCAAGTATGAGTATACAAGCTGTACTGCAAGACATACCACGAATGCAATGTATAGATGCAGGCTTATTCCAAAGGAAATGGCTTTTGTGGTTCTTTTGCAGAAATGTAATATTTGCAATTGAATACAATAATAGATTGAAAGCGTAATTCAAAACAAATAGACAATACTAATTTAACAATTATTTTCACAAAGACACAAAGCTAATCAGTTTAATTCACATAGCCACATGACTTAAGTCACACCGCTGTCCCTCCCTAAAGTTTTATGAAAATCTACCCCTCATGTGAAATCCCTAAGCATGTCTATGACCATGGACGCGGATATTCGAATGGATTGATTAACACTCTGTAGAGGTTGTACACTTTACTCACACGATACAATCAGTGTAGCTAGCACTAATCATAACAAAACGTTTCAGAAACTTCATCTCAGCATTGACACTCCCGATGTACTTAACCGCTAGACAGCCCCACACAGGAAGCCAGTCTGACACACATCGTTGGATAGGGGCACAGCGAACCGCCCCGTGATGCGACTACCTGTTAGTACACACCTCCACCCAAGCAATATAGCCTAACCTACTACCTGAGTAATCAATGCCAAGAATCCATAACTTACTAAGTTAGGCTCGTCCCATCAGGCATGTGGTTGTCTGATGAGCTCGGTTCAATGGCACACAAAGTTAAATTATTAATTGACCAAGGCAAGACTTTCAAATATTCTAACTATGTCACACAGATTAAAACCCATGCACATAGCTCCACCATAAAAAAAAAACACAGTACCACTTGCCCCACACTAAATCCTTTCCCACCCTGTTGGTTAAGTGCAACATATGCCATCAATGAGTAATAGCACATAGTACACACAGTTTTATCAACTAATTCCATAATCACTTAGTGAGGTTTATAATTGCAACTCACATGAGATAATGACTCGTGGCAAGTCTAAGCAATCTAATCGTATCTAACCAATCCACATTGGTGCTATGATAATACCAACTAAATAATGAACCAATCTAGGGTGACAAAAGATTATGACATAACAATAGACAAGGTGGATATAACAAATTAGATTAATAACTAAACCCAAAAGCATTTAAATAAATACTTAAAGTAAAATACAATAATTTAAATCAATATAGTTTTGAAAACTGCAATTCAATGTGATCAAAGGTGTCACTTGCCTTGGAATAAATCCAGGTATTGGTCTTGGTCCTGGTGAACTCCTCCAAAATCGCTCGAAGTATCAACGCCTACTCGCAAACGAGATAAATAAACAAAAATAAATAAAACAAAGAAGAAAACCAACTCCAAAAATTACATAAAAATCTCAAATAAATAGATCTTGAATTTAGATGAATTTAGAAATTTGAATGGGCTCAAACGAAGTTCAGATGAAGAAGATATGGTTCTTGAAAGTTTAGATTTAAAACTGCTACGACCATGACAGTCGGCAGCGGCTACGACCACGCGTAGTCGGCAGCGGCTACGACCACGTATTTGAAATCGGCTATGACTACGGCAGTCAGAAGATATCCACGACTATAGTAGTCAGAAGAGTCTACTACTACAGCAGTCAAAAGCGACGAGCAGCACCCAAAGCAAACCGTACTCGAACGAATAGTACTCGAAACAAACAGTACTCGAACGAATATTACTTGAAGCAAACAGTAGAAAAGGGCTCGGGTTTCGATGGTTGTTGACGAACGACGGTGATTCACCGGCTGTGGGTGGTACTAGCGGGTGGCTGTGGATGAGCTCAAAGCGACGAAGATGAATCTGGTTTTATTGGATGAAGGCTCCGGCGACGCTCTCGCGACACGAAGGGGTTCTGGAGGAAGCTACGATGACAGCGGTCCCAGCACCGCAGACCACAACCACAGGGCGACGACGACGGTGGCTAGATTTGAAGAAAACAGCGGCGGCAACAAAACTCAAGATCTGTAATTGCGACAGCTCTCGAGTTCTTAGAGGGCGACGGCTTAGGGTTTCGGGATGAGGACATAGAGGCGATCCTCGGGGACTATTTATAGGGGATCGGGCGGCACGGGATAAGGAATCCCCAAATCGAGTCCGAGATGAACACGAAATCGAGTCTGAGGTTTTAGGAGATAGAGGCCGATTCGGCAAGAGATTCGACTGGATTTGGATGCGGGCCGATAAGAGATAAGATCCTACATGTTTTCTAGAATGAGTTTGGTTGGAGAATCTCCATTGTCGTGACGAGCTTGGAGATCAGCGATGGCGGACGGAGGCTACAGACTCCGCGAGGAAGATGACTCGGAGACAATGACGCGCGCAGGTCCACGGCAGTGGTGCAGGCGCACGCCTGTGAGGCTGGGTCAGGAGTTAGGCTGGTGGACTGGGCTGAGAGAGAGAGGATTGGGCTAGCTCAAACGAAATCAGCCTAAGAGGTTTTCCTGCGATTTTAAATAGGTTTTCTATTTTAGAAAATACTAGAAATCGAAATGACAAAAAGAAAATAGCAAATGGACTCGGAAAAAATCTAGAAAAATCCAGAGAATATATCCAAGCACATAGAATCCAAATAAAATAGTTTTGATAATTGTTGATGTTGGAATTATTCATATTAAATTATTTTGATACTAAAAGTCCAAATAAACTTTTGAGTTAAATTCAAAAAAAATCAAATGGTGAATTTTCTCCCTACGAACTATTCAAAAGGTTTTTAAAAGCTCAAAAAATTGGGATGTTACAAACCTCCCCCTTAAAGGAATCTCGACCCCGAGATTCAGGCTAGCTAGAGAAAAGGTTAGGAAACTCAGCTTTCAGCTCTTCTTCACGCTCTCACGTTGCTTCTCCCTCTGAGTGGTTGCTCTACTGAACCTTGCAAAAGTGAACAGTCTTGCTTCTGGTATGACGCTCTGCGACATCCAAAATGTTGATTGGTTGTTCCTTGTAAGTGAGATCCTCTTTTAACTCAATTGAATCCAAAGGGGTTTGCTCTTCTGGCACACGAAGATACTTCTTGAACTGCGAGACATGCAAGACATCATGTACTCCTACTAACGACTATGGCAGCTCCAACTGATAGGCAACTTCTCCACGGTGCTCCAAAATCTTGAACGGACCGACATACCTCGGGGCAAGCTTCCCTTTGGCATGAAACCTTTTTACACGTCTAAGCGGCGTAACTCGAAGATAAACAAAATCTTCTGGTTCAAAGCTGAGGTCACGATGATGATTATCAGCATAGCTCTTCTACCTAGACTGACCTATCTTCAATCTTTCCCTGATCATGGCTATCTGCTCTTCTGCCTCTTGAATAATATCTGGCCCAAATACCAAACGTTTAGTTGTTTCTGGACAATTCAATGGGGTTCTGCATGCACGACCATACAACGCTTCAAATGGTGACATTTGTAGACTAGCTTGATAACTGTTGTTGTATGAGAATTCTGCATACAATAAACTTTTATCCCAACTGGTAGCATTAGCTAGAGCACAGACTCTCAACATATCTTCCAATATCTGATTAACTCTTTTAGTCTGTCCATCTGTCTGAGGATGATAAGCAGTACTGAAATTCAAGTGCGTTCCTAAGGCTTCATGCAAACTTTGCCAGAGCCGAGAGGTGAACTAAGATCCCCAATCTGACACTATCTTCTTAGGCACACTATGCAAACTAACAATTCTTGACATGTACAGCTCTGTAAGGCGATCTCCTGAATAGGTGGTTTTGACTGGCAAGAAATGGGCAACTTTAGTCAAACAATCAACTATTACCCAAATCGAATCGTAACCCGGTTATGTCCTGGGTAAACCAGTAATAAAATCCATTCCGATCTCTTTCCACTTCCACTCTGAAATCTTCAGCGGTTGTAATAAACCTATTGGTCTCTGATGTTCTGCCTTCACCTTCTGACATACGTCTTCTCGCTTCAAATTAGGCCACCAAAATTTATTCTTAACATCCTGGTACATCTTAGTACTTCCAGGGTAAATCGAATACTTTGAATCATGAGCCTCCTTTTAAATTAGCTATCTCAAGCCATCAACATCAGGTACGCATATATGGCCATTGATCCGCAATATATCTTGATCATCTATGGTGAAATCTTTGAATTTTCCTTCCGCCATTTTGAGCTTGATATCTGAAATTTTGGGATCCTTTGGTTGGGCTTCACAAATCTATTTCTCCAAGGTGGACTGTACTTCCAAACAGGCCAAAAATCCTTCAGGTACAACTTCTAGCTTCAGCCTCTGAAATTCTTCTTAAAGTTCTAGACAACTTTCCTTTACTTCCAAAGTTTTACAGTAGCTCTTACGACTTAAAGTATCTGCAACTACGTTGGATTTTCCAGGGTGGTAGTGAATTCCAAGATTATAATCCTTTATCAATTCCAACTATTTTCTCTGCCTCATGTTCAAATCTGACTACGTGAAAATATACTTCAAACTCTTATGATCCGTATAAACTTCACAACGGTTATCGATGAGGTAATGATGCCAAATCTTTAAAGCATGCATGACGTCAGCTAGTTCTATTTCATGGGTAGGGTAATTCTCCTCATGAGGTCTTAATTGCCTTGACACATAAGCGACGGCTCTTCCTTCTTGCATCAGGACGCATCCTAATCCTTGACGCATAGCATCACAATAGATATCAAAATCCTTTCAAATGTCTAGTAGAATTAGCACTAGGGCTGATGTCAATCATCTCTTCAATTCCTAAAAACTTTCTTCACAAGCTGGGGTCTAAGTGAACTTTTTCTACTTGTTCAACAATTGCGTAAGAGGCTTAGCAATCGTTGAAAATCCTTCATTGAAACAGCGATAATATCCCGACATTCCCAAGAAACAGTGAATCTGAGTTACGGTTGGGCTGCTCCCAATGTAATACTGCTTTAACTTTTTCGGGATCAACTGCGACTCCTTCATCTATCATCACATGACCAAGAAAATCAACTTCATTCTTCCAGAAATCACACTTGCTGAACTTAGCATACAACTGATACTCTTCGAGATTCTCTAGGATTAACCTCAGGTGTTTGGTGTGTTCTTCCTCGGTCTTGGAGTAAACCAAAATATCATCAATGAACACAAATACAAACTTGTCCAGATATTCTATGAATACTTTATTCATCATGTTCATGAAGTAGGCAGGGACGTTAGTCAGACCAAAGGACATGACTAAGAACTCATAATATCCATACCACGTAGATAAAGCGATCTTCGGGATATCCTTAGGACAAATCTTTAACTGGTGATAACCTGATCGCAGGTCGATCTTTGAGAACACTCCAGCTCCTTTCATCTGATCGAACAAATCATCAATTCGGGGCAGTGGATACTTGTTCTTGATGGTGACTTTATTGAGAGAACGGTAATCGATACACATTCTCATGCTTCCATCTTTCTTCTTGACAAACAAAACTGGCACTCCCCATGATGACGAACTAGGTCTCACAAAAAAAATTTAAAGATGTTCTTCAATTTGCTTCTTCATTTCTACCAACTCATCGGCTGGCATCTGATAGGATCTCTTAGAGATTGGTGCTGTTCCTGGCACTAGATCGATGACAAACTCGGTGTCACGGTCTGGTGGCATTTCTAGCAATTCTTCTGAAAACACATCTGGATATTCTCTGACAATCGGTACATCTTCCAACAAAATGACCTTCAGACCGTTGACTAGCAAATGTTCATCACGAACTGAGGTGGCTAGGAACACCACTTTCTTTCCATTGGCATCCTCAACTGCTATGGCTCTCCGGCCACAATCTAGGACGGCTTTATGCTTGAATAACCAATCCATGCCAAGAATGATATCTAAGGTCTAGGGGTCTAGAATGATTAGGTTAGCTAGAAACTCAACTCCAGCTATGAGTAACTTAGCTCCTAAATATCTCACTTTAGATCTTAACTCTGCTCTAGGCGACTGGACTAACAAAGTATGCTTAAGACGCATAACTTTCAAGTTATTCTTAGTTGCAAAAACTCCAGAAACAAACAAATGCGAAGCTTTAGAATCAAACAAAACTGATGCAGGCACTGAGTTAACCAGAAACTTACCCAGTACGATGTCCGGTGCTTCTTGGGCTCATTCCAGAGTGATGTGGTTGACACGACCCGACTACGCATCGTGGCGCTCGTTCGGATTGACCGGTAGCTTGAGAAACTCCTTGATTGTTGCTTGGCGCTGGCGTCTTGGCAGGTGTAGCTCCAAGGTTAAAGCGCACTGGAGTGATTGTTCCCTTCTGCGGACACTGGTTGGCGAAGTGGCTTGGTTGACGGCAAGAATAACAGACTCTTTGCCTATTCTGCTGATTGCTCCCTGGGTTGGGGCTGACTGATGCAGGGTTGTGAAAGTTCTGAGCAATTGGACGAGGTGTTGAGGTTGGTGCAGGTGCTCTGAAAGAATTCTGTGGTGGAAATCGATTGAACTGTGGCGGAATTGTCCTTGCCTTCTGCTATGACTGATGACCTCCCTACTGGACCATCCTACGTTTGCGGTTGTCTTCCAGTTCCTTACGCTTGTCCTCAAGGACCAAAGCTTTATTGAATAGTTTCTAGAAATCTGGGAAGGTATGGGCAATCAAGTTTACTTGTAACCCAGAATTTAGTCCTTTCAGAAAACGACACTAGCGAGCCTTGTCAGTGGTGACATCCTCTGCAGCATAGCATGCTAGCTAAGAAAATTTATTGAGGTAGTCGGTCACTGACATTCCTTGTTTGAGAGCACATAACTCATCCTTCTTCAGGTCAATTATCCTTTCCAGCACATGGTACTGTCGAAAGGCTGTAGAAAACTCTTTCTAAGAAATATTTTGTGGCGTCTCATGCGCGGCACAGAAGTTCTTCCACCATTCAGCAGCAATGCCTTCCATCTGGTGGGTGGAATATAGAACCTTTTCACAATTATTACATTGGGTGATCAGCAACTTCCTTTCAATAACACGAAGCTAATCATCTGCTTCAATTGGCGAGACATTTATCGAAAAAGTGGGTAGGTGAGTCCTCATGAACTCGGCAAGCTTGGATGGTCCATGTTGACCATGAGCGATTGGGGCTCCGTTGTTGTTGTTTTGATTGTTGTTCATACTCCGAATCTAATTCATCATTGTATACATCATCTGTGTCTGGGCTACCATAAAAGCTCCGAAATTCTACAAATCAATCGGAGGTGCTTGCAGCAGAACTGCTCCTGCGGGGGTTTGCTCGTTTCCATCCAACCATCGCTCTCAACCACTAGCGCGCATGACGAGTTTGAACCATCTGGTGAATCTCCATAGGTTAGATAAGATAGCAAGCACAAGATGAGTTAAGAATCTAGGCGGGGATAGGTTAAACCCAACAAACACAACTTAAAGAAACCAACTGAAATACCTTTATTAATTAAGAGTCTTAGCATGGCTGTAATAAATGCCTAAGGGCCTTTGTAGCTCATACTCGCACACAAGAAAACATTGAACCTAAACGCACAATCTACCGCCTAAAGGGCGACACTTCCTAAACTAAAACTGGCGTGGCTCAACACACTAAGCCTCAATTGACGAAACCTAAACCTTAGCGAACTCAGTCACTGAGGTAGCCTCCACAAGCACAGCGGTGCTCCCACCTGCTATTGACTTGAAACTGCGCTGGCATTCTCACGAACTGGTCTTGATATCCTGGGACGGGTGCAGCAGGAACAGGTGTCCCTGGTGTAGCTAGTATAGCTGGCTCTTCTGGCTCGGCGGCTCCTTCTTGATCTTCAGGGCCTTCTTCTGGATCTGCTTCTGGATCCTCCTCTGGTTCTTCTAGACCTTCCTCTTCTTGATCCTCCTCATGCTCATGCTGCCCGTAGAGGGTTTCTTCCGGAATGGCGATCCTTTCTTCTGCCCTCTGCAAGGTCTCATAGACGTACTCCAGCTCAGTGGCGACCAGCTCCAGCGAGAACTAAGAGACATGCACCACTGTAGCGTTGCTATCTTCATCTGTAGACGGGTAGCGAGTGGGTAGATCCACGGTATGCCGCCGAGGGTGATAACGGAAGACGGTGTCCTTCAACTCACGAGCGTAGATGTTGCAGATCCTTAGCATAGCAATGCGCGACGACTCATGTACTCCCTCGAGCCACGTGATCCTCTGAACGGAGATGTTCAAAGGCTGGCTTGCCTTGGTGTCCCTCCAGGCGTAGATCGTCAAACGACAAAGTACTCCATGGTCTCGACCATTCACGACCCAGTTGCTTCCACGGTACAACAGACGACCAAAGCCTCCAAGCACTTGTAGTAACTTCCAAAGTTCAGCAGCAAGTCCTCCCTTGCGCTCACCATAGCTCTGAAGACGAGGCATCTGTCACAACAGACACGAGGGTAAGAACAACTTAACACAGCGGGGAGAGGAGAAATTTCAGCAATAGTTGAGTCGAGAAAGATATGAGAATTTAAGCAATTCATTAATCTTGTAAGTTAATTTTTGCTTTAGAAAATAATTTGGACACTCGAAAGATGGCCGATCTAACTAAGGTCAAGACCTACAGTCAACCTGGCTCTGATACCACCTCTGTCGGGACCCAAAAATGCAATTCTAGACCCTCTGTGTATAATGCAATAGTCTAGGATCACATTAGTGCACACAGTGGCAACATAGATGAATATCAATCCACACAAACGATTAGTATCATAAACGATTTGTTTGAATAACAAATAATAGATTTGACCTTATGGTTGAGTCTACACTTATTATGCCACGCAGGGCTCGCAATAAAGAAATAGCAGCAGAATAAAATAAACTCCAGCGGAAAATCCCATCAATTCACCACAAGCAACCGACTCGGATCACGACCCTAATGATCAACACCTTCGACGAACTCCTCCTCAAAAGCAGGCAATGACTCCTCCACTTCTGTTGAGTTGATTTAGCAAGTATGAGTACACAACCGCACTCGCAAGACATACCGCAGAATGTAATGTATAGATGTAGGATTATGCCAAAGGAAATGGCTTCTGTGGTTCTTTTGCAGAAATGTAATATTTACAATTGAATACAATAATAGATTGAAAGCGTAATTCAAAATAAATAGACAATAATAATTTAAAAGTTGTTTTCACAAAGACACAAAGCTAATCGGTTTAATTCACATAGCCATATGACTTAAGTCACACCGCTGTCCCTTCTCAAAGTTTTATGAAAATCTACCCCTCATGTGAAATCCCCGAGCATGTCCATGACCGTGGATGTGGCTATTCAAAGAGATTGATTAACACTCTTCAGAGGTTGTACACTTTACCCACACGATACAATCAGTATAGTTAGCACTAATCATAACAAAACGTTTCAGAAAATTCATCTCAACATCGACACTCCCGATGTGCTTAACCACCAGACAACCCCACACAGGAAACCAGTCCGACACATACCGTTGGACAGGGACACGGCGAACCGCCCCTTGATGCGACTACCTGGTAGTACACACCTCCACCCATACAACACAGCCTAACCTACTACCTGAGTAATCAATAATAAGAATCCATAACTTACTAAGTTAGGTCCGTCCCATTAGGCATGTGGTTGTATAGTAAGGCTCGGTTCGATGGCGCACAAAGTTAAGTCCTTAATTGACCAAGGCAAGACTTCTAAATATTCTAACTATGTCACACAGATTAAAACCCATGCACATAGCTCCACCATAACAAAATCCACCCTATTGGTTAAGTGCAACATATGCTATCAACGAGTAATAGCACATAGTACACACAATTTTATCAACTAATTCCATAATCACTTAGTCAGGTTTATAATTGCAACTCACATGAGATAATGACTTGTGGTATGGCTAAGCAATCTAATCGTATCTAACCAACCCACATTAGTGCTATGATAATACCAACTAAATAATGAATCTATCTAGGGTGACAAAAGATTATAACATAACAATAGACAAGGTGGATATAACAAATTAAATTAATAACTAAACCCAAAAGCATTTAAATCTTAAAGTAAAATGCAATCATTTGAATCAATATAGTTTTAAAAACTGGGATTCAATATGATCAAAGGTATGACTTGCCTTAGAATAGATCCAGGTATTGGTCTTGGTCTTGGTGAACTCCTTCTTCTCCAAAATCGCCTGAAGTATCAACGTCTACTCGCAAACGAGATAAATAAACAAAAATAAATAAAACAGAGAAGAAAAGCAACTCCAAAAATTACACAAAAATATCAAATAAATAGATCTCAAATTTAGATGAATTTATAAATTTGAATGGGCTCAAATGGAGTTCGGATGAAGAAGATATGGTTCTTGAAAGTTTGGATTTAAAACTGCTACGACCACAGCAGTCTTCGACCACGACAGTCGGCAATGGCTACAACCACACGTAATCGACAACGGCTATCACCACGTAGTCGAAATCGACTATGACTACGGCAGTCGAAAGCGATCCACGACTACAGTAGTTGGAAGAGATCCATGACTACAGTAGTCGGAAGAGTCTACGACTGCAGCAGTCAGAAGCAACGAGCAGCACCCGAAGCAAACAGTACTCGAACAAACAGTACTTGAAGCAAACAGTAGTCAAGGGCTCGGGTTTCAATGGTCATCGGCGAACGATGGCAATTCACCGGCAGTGGGTGGTACTAGCGGGTAGCTACAGCTATTGTGAATATAAGAGCTCGTACACTTCACTTACATTATCAGGTGAGCACATTTTTTGGAGTGTCTTTATATTATATGAACTATATGATGCTACCTAATGATGAAAATGTATATTTGTGCAGCACCACATCACTTTGTGTCCAAGCCAAGCAAGAGTTCAAATTGGACACATTCTGGAATCCAGTTCGGCCTCCGGAGACAGCCCTGACTTCAAATAGGCATAACTTTCGCATACGAACTCTGTTTGAGGTCCACGAGTACTTGATTGAAAGTTTATCTCGTCCTCTTTCAAACAGATCCAGTCTCACCTCCAAATTCCTTCTATGCACGCCGCAATCATCAAAAGAAAGTGTTGTGTCACCTGTTTGGGCCAAATTGGGCCTTGTAATCTATTTGGGCCGGCCACCTCCTTGGCCACCCCCCTTGGGCTGCACTATTCACAATCATATTGTTCACGTGAACAGTACCCATGAATAGTACCACCCCCTTAGCTCTTAGTTATGTGTGGCTCCCCCTCCCCTATATAAAGAGGCCGCATCCCTCTAGTTTTCTTGGATTTCGTTGAGTTAAGGTTTAGCCATTGTACAAACTTCTGTTCTTCAGTTGTGTCGGACGACCACCTGTCAAGACAACCTTCGGAATCCCACCTTATCAGTATTTCATAAATATTTGCAATACATTAGATTGCGTTTTATCTTGTTCTTGCGTGTTCTTCGATTGCATGCAGGAATAGGCTTTCGTGGTCAGGTTGATCGCGCTTCCAGCAAGGTCAATAACATCTCAGAGTTGGTTCAATGATTGCTAAGGCACAAGCGTTGTCATACGGTTGTAGTCGGATCGCGAGAGTCACCTCCACCAAAATCGATATTTATCAATCGCATCGAAAGATCGGGACACCCCGCCTCCATCAAGTGGTATCAGAGATTCAGTTGATCGGTGAGAGTTTCTAGTTTTCTAGTAGTAGATTCATTTTTCATATCTGGAGTCCAGAAAATTACCAAAAAAAAAATATTGCATCTATCATCCATACCGAGCCCTTTGAGCCTTTGCAATTTTTCTTTTCGGTATTTTGCTTGTTGAATCATTAGTTGCATCATCGTGTCTAGTTGTTGATCTTTAGTTCTAGTTATTGTCTAGTTGGTCATTGTGTAGATTGCTTCTCGTGTTTTCCTTCGCGTTGCTTGATCGTTCGTTTAGGGTTCTTAGTTTCTGCATCTAAAACAGAAAATTCGTGGGTTAGAACTCCTCTAATCCGCACCAAAAAATAGAAAATCCGTATTGTTATTCATCTGAACAAAAAAGAGGGTTGCTGTAATCTTTTGGGAGAATTAATGTTATTTGCAACTTACGGCAAACCTTAGGGTCTACCAAATATTAGAAGGAAAAAGAGCCAGCCGCATAGAACAAAAGCCGCGGTAAAAAAAAGAAAATAAAAGTGCATAAAAATTGGTGGAGACCTTCTACATAAAACCAAAAGCTTTCACAAAAAAATTCAGCAAGTTTGGCCCGTAGGTTTGAAAGATATAGCAGTTTCAAATTTAAACCCGAGACGGTTTCCGAGGCACTTTCAGTAAAACGGGCATAACTTTTGCATACGGTGTCCGTTTTTGACGTTTTTGTGCTCGTTTCGAAGCTAATAACGAGGCGCATCTTTTCCTTGTAAGATACTTGTTGCCCTCCAGGTTCCCCAAAATCGGCCATATTTGGCCCCGAATTCGCATCACAAGTTTTATGTTTCTGTTTTTGCTGTTTCTTTCGGTCTTCCCTTCGGAATTTGGACTTCGCCTCAACTGAAAAGTTGTAAATCTCGTCGAAACCGTTCAAAAGATTATATATAATCCATATAAAAATTTGAGTTTTCATCTCTTGAGACTAGTTATTGTTTACTGCTTAAACTAGAGGGTTGTTTACATTGCACGTTATTGCATCTTTGTTCTCTACATCGTGTGGACAATCTTGTGCCCCTGCACAGAGGTTTGAGTAGTTGGCTAGCATCTCTTCTAGCACTTGGTGTGAGAATTTCCTTTGCTTGCATCAAGTCACATTAATCTTTGCGTGTGCGTGCATACACTTCTCTTGATAGGCTTTGATTTGCTAGCTTTGATTAGGCTAGGATCAGCAACATTGACTAGTACTTTGAACATTTATTCAACTTTCATTTGCTGAATTGATTGTTGCTAATCCTTGCTACCATACTTGAGCCTTCCCAACTACACCTCTTCTACACCGTACAGGCTGAACTTCTCCTAGCAATCGCTCCATCCAATCTTCGAAGATACGTTGACACCGCTAGATGTCGATCACCCCTGTTTGCTTGGTAAGAATTCGATAAAAGGCTTAAGTGTGAGCGACCTTTGAACCACCACATCCTAGTAGTTGCTAGGGACATATGTTTGTTTTCTGCTAACCATGACAGGTTCAAGATCACATAGTAGGGAGTTTCGTGAGATCAACAACACCATTGACTCATCTCCTATGCCTGAACGAGGTAAATTTAAGTATGTCTTTCCATCCTTTGCTGGTAAATTTGATCCTGATGCCTATGTTGACTGGGAAATAGCATTAGAGAAAGAATTTGAATATTATGATTGGTCTGATAGGCAAAAGATTAGAGCTACCACTAGTATTTTTGTTGATGATGCAATACTTTGGTGGAAGTATTTAAATAGACATGGAAGAGTGCCTCAAACTTGGAATGCATTAAAGAAACTATTGAGAGATGAATTCGTTCCTAAATATTATGCTGATTATTTACTAGCTAGATTGCAACGTTTAAATCAAGGTAGTAGAACTGTAAGAGAATACTATCATGAATTAAAAACTCGATTGTTGCGTTGTGGTTTAGAGGAACATGCTGAAGCTATAGAAAATAGATTCTTAAGTGGGCTTAATCAGGAAATTCAGAACCTTCTTGTTCATAAAGAATATAATTCTCTCTCTCATTTGTTTATACTTGCCTGTAAGGTTGAAAGTCGGATTGAGGAGAAATTGAAAATACATGATGATAGGAAACATGAGAACAAGCCTATGTCTGTGTCTTTTTCTATGAATAACGACTTGCAGGAAGTTGAGAGCCATGCTGAAGAGGAGAATGAGTTGATTGAACCACCGACTCTATTGGTTGAGAAGGAAGATGAGGAGATGGAAGCACCTACATCATCTGAGGAGAGCCAAAAAGGTAAAGATCATGGTGCTATGATCACTCAAGGTGAGTATGCTTGTGAAGAACTACATTTGTCCACTGTTCATGCTATTTTAGAGCAAAAATTAGTGAAAAATAATTCTGATATGCACATATTTCAAGTAAAGAATACAGACTGCATTGATTTGATTGCACCATGTGATGAAATAATTGAATTTGCCTGTTGTTTTGAGTGATTCATGTGATGAGTTAATCGCATATAATGATCATGTGGAATTGGTTAGACATAAAGAAGTTTTGACAAGAATTTCTCCTGTTGATTCTTTGTGTTACATTATGTTGGATTCACCTATGAAATTGTCACATGTTATGAAGAAAGTTTCTGAAATCGTATGTTCAAAATGCTTATCTAGTGCCTACACCCCTGGGTATAAGTTTAATTTGATTGGAGATTATGGTGTAGACAATCAATTTCTTGTTTATTGAATATGCGTAACTTGTGATTACATGGATGAATTGAAGCTTGCTATTTTGAACAATAATTCTTATGTGCCGAATCTTGTTCATTATGAGAGAAAATTAAAATTTAGTGATCATTCAATGCCTATGTGTTCATCTCTTATTGCACCATCTAGTATGGACAATCTGCATCATGATATTGAAGTATGGAAGAATTTACACATCCGTTCACCCTTTCTAGATGGATTTCCTATTGCTCGATTGAAATATGATAATATGGATAAACTTTGTTTCATTCCAAAAGTTGTAGATTTGCCGATATGTGCTACCACTGCAAGTTTATAACTTTGGAGAGTTGAATTGCATAAATACTTCACTTATATTTGCAAAACTAGTTGTAATAATTGCTATGTGAGAAATTTTGTTTTGCTCATTAACATATATGATTATTATTGGGGTAATAATACAATGAGGTTTTACGATCGCTGCTGTTTTATAATATTAATTGTGCAACAACGAAGAACTGTTAAAACGGATGACATATACCATGCATACACCTTGGCTTTTTTGTTACCCTAATTTTAGTCTTTCAAAAGCCGAGTACATCTTTGTTTTCAAAAATGGGAGGATGATGAGAACATGACCCCTATAGATACAATCAAATTTGCTATGCTTGATGTTCCAAATATAAGAGCTCGTACACTTCACTTAAATTATCAGGTGAGCTTGTTTTTAGGAGTGTATTTATATTATATGAACTATATGATGCTACCTAATGATGAAAATGTATATTTGTGCAGCACCACATCACTTTGTGTTCAAGCCAAACAAGAGTTCAAATTGGACACGTTTTGGAATCTAGTTCGGCCTCCGGAGACAGTCTTGACTTCAAACAGGCATAACTTTCGTATACGAACTCCGTTTGAGGTCCACGAGTACTTGATTGAAAGCTTCTCTCGTCCTCTTTCAAACAGATCCGGCCTCACCTCCAAATTCCTTCTGTGCACGCCGCAATCATCGAAAGAAGGTGTTGCGTCACCTGTTTGGACCAAATTGGGACTTGTAACCTATTTGGGCCGGCCACCTCCTTGGCCACCCCCCTTGGGCCGCACTATTCACGGCCATACTGTTTATGTGAACAGTACTCATGAATAGTACCACCCCCTTAGCTCTTAGATATGTGCGGCTCCCCCTCCCCTATATAAGGAGGCCGCACCCCTTTAGTTTTTTTGGATTTCGTTGAGTTAATGTTTAGCCATTGTGCAAACTTCTGTTCTCCAGTTGTGTCGAACGACCACCTGTCAAGACAACCTTCGCAATCACACCTTATCAATATTTTATAAATATTTGCAATACATTAGATTGTGTTTTATCTTGTTCTTGCGTGTTCTTCGATTGCATGCAGGAATAGGCCTTCGTGGTCAGGTTGATCGCGCTTCCAGCAAGGTCAATAACATCTCGGAGTTGGTTCAACGATTGCTAAGGCGCAAGTGTCGTCGTACAGTTGTAGTCGGATCGCGAGTCACCTCCACCAAAATCGATATTTATCAATCTCATCGAAAGATCGGGACACCCCGCCTCCATCATCAACCCAAGAGGTTTTCTGAGATTTTAAATAGGTTTTTTATTTTAGAAAATACTGAAAATCCAAATGACAAAAAGAAAATAGCAGATGGACTCGAAAAAATTCTAGAAAATATATTCAAGCACATAGAATTCAAATAAAATAGTTTTGACAATTGTTGATGTTGAAATTATTCATATTAAATTGTTTTGATACTAAAAGTCCATATTAAGCTTTTGAGTTAAATTCAAATAAAAACCAAATGGTGAATTTTCTCCCTACTAACTATTCAAAAGGTTTTTAAAAATTCAGAAAATTGGGATGTTACAGCTGGGCGAGCACGGGAGCATGCGGACCGGCGCGGAAGGTGGCGGGCCCCGTCGCTTTCCGCACCACCGGAGAGCTGAAGGTGGCCGCCACCTTCCCACTGTGCCCGAGCGTAGGATCGGCTTAATGCAATGCTTTGCATTAGCATTATTTAGCACTATTTAAGTTGGCGGCATTGCATTAGCATTATTTATTCGGTATTTAATGCAATGCTTTGCATTAGCAATTTGTTGATGCATCGCCCTCCTTCGCTTGGGCACCGTGGGAAAGTGGAGGCCACCTCCGCGCCCGATGGCGCGGGCGACGAGCCCGCCACCTTCCGCTCGCCGGCCTCCCGTGCTCGCCGCTTGCTTCCTGTGCTCCCCGACTGCATGAAGTGTCATGTGTCACCGTCCGGTGCTTCCGCGCTCGGAAAGATGATAGATTTGCAAATACAATGCTAAAAGTGTTATTTTTACAATTAAGGTGCCTGCAGAGGGCCAAATCAAAAAAAATCGGTGATCAGCTGGTCCTCTACTCCTCTCCATCTCTGCCTTGGACAGGTGGACAGGTGAGTTTGGGCAGGTGGACTCCTGTATATGTCTCCAAGGCAGAGAAATGGAGAGGACCAGCGGATCACCAGCCAGCAGCAACGGCAATGATCAACCTCATCGTAACCACCTCCACATGGCGGTGACGGAGACTGGGTGGTTGGAAGATGAACAGATAGACAGCATTGCAGGAGGCCGAAGAAAAACCAGGACAGAGAAGTATAACTATATATCTATATGGAATCGTAATCAAAGCAACAGATCCTATACTCAACATCATCATTGATCATCAGGAATGGTCGTTCGTTCACGCTACCACTGCGAGAAGCCAAGAATGCCATGGCCTGTGGCTGTGTACCAAGTAGCATGACGAATCGCTGGTGATCAGATGATGGGGACGAGAAAGGAACCTACCTGCATTTACCTGAAGTGTACACTTTTTTACTCACGGGGGTGGATCTGAACATCTGATCTGATTCTGCGCGCTGTAGTTATAATCCTGCATACCTTCCCAGGAGAACCTCACTTTTAAAAAAACGGAAGGAGAACCTGAATGATATTGAAATACCATCAACTTACAACATGCTAGCAGTATACTAGTACAGGAAGAAACAATCAGGTACAACCCCATTCCATCGTGCTCAAGCAAAACCGAAACAGAAGAATTTGGCGAGAATTGACCCAGCAACCACCAACCCAACCGATCACATCGTCGTCTCCACCTCCAATTGCTACTTCCCATCTCCCAAAATATCTAGAATCTAGATTCCCACAATTCCTCGCCGTCGCAACGGAAGATTTCTAGAACAGGACCATCTCTTGAACCAAAAGAAGCTGATGACTTCTAAGAAAACAGAGGTTTGAGCACTGCTCATCAATCCATATGTACTAATCAACATCCATCACCACATTACCAAAAGAAAAGGACATCATCATTACTCTAAAATTCACACGATCTCATGCGTGGCAACAAGGAGGGACTTTAATAGGATGATAAATGGTACTGGTAATTACATATAGCAGAAGGGCAACACACCAGCAGTTACTAGAACTAGAGGCCCCTTCTTCCCATTTCTCAACATCTAATCCAATAGAGGGAGGGGGGGGAGTAGAAGAACTAGAAGCAAGGAGCCTGATTAGAGCAGGGGAATGGAATTTCTTCATGTGAAGGAAGGCAGGCAGGCAGGCCATCAAAGGAGAGATCCCAGACAGCAAAAAAGAGAAGAAAAAGAAAAGCGAAAATCCTCCAATAACATGGAGATCACAATTAAGTGAAATACAAATAAACTCCCTTCTGATGATATGATACGCGATGTTCTCCTCTCTTCCCCCCTCTCCTCTCCTCTTCTTGGTTTCTTGGTATGGCGATTCTCGGGTTGAAAGCTCAGCGTCACTGGGCCTCGACGGTGCGAGAGGAGGCGGACGACGAGACGGCCGGCGGGGCGCGGCGGAGGCGCCGGCCGGGAGGGCGGAGGACGGGTGGGGTGGCCGTGGCCCTGGGAGTTGGTGCGGTGGAGGCGGCACTTGAAGGACCCGGCGTGCGTCGCCGGCGCGCAGACGCACTTGGGCGCGCCGCCGCCGCCGCCGTGGCTTCCCGAGGACGCGGACGAGAAGCTCCGCCGCATCATGCGCGGCGACGACGCCGCGGCCCCCGTGGGGGTCGTCGTGCTGCTGTGGTGGCCGTGGAACCTGCCATCCTCGCCGGTGGTGTCGACGTAGTTGGACGCCATGCTCAGTTTCTGCGCCTCCGATCTGCAGATGCCAAAAGAAAGATGTCACAACACAAAGCTCTATCTGGCAAAAGTTGCAGACCGCGTCATCACGTCTACAGATGTCAGTACAAAGGCCTGCAATAAACGTCAAAATAAATACAAAATCTCGAAGTAAATCTTATGTCAGTAACACATCAAAGATTTCTCTGTTAACGCAAGGCAATTGAATTCCAATCACTAGTCATGAGTCTGCCACTAAGCGATGTTGTTTTCCATTCCAGCCCGTGTGATGTCCATGCAAATTACTCTACAAAGTACTGACAACGAATCGATCCAGTTAATCGTGTTCTATCTGCAAAAGTTACCCGACGAAACAAAAGAAAAAAAGATAAGCAAGTACCGACTAAAGAACTATCTCATCATTAGAATAGTGTACTAGTCTATTAGATAAGATCGTAAGAGAGAGGAGGGGAGAGAGGGATGAAGAGGCAACCTATGAAAGAAGAAGATAGAACGGACGGGAGGAGGAGACGGGGTTACAGAGCGGCAAACTGCGTCATCCAGGACTTGGCGCCGTTTTTATAGCCAGCCGCGGGAAGGAGCTGCCCGCGGGCAGGCCTGCCAGGATTCCTTTGCCACCCAGCCCGCGGGCCACCACCTCCTCGCAGCACAGTAGCCTCTGTCACCTGGTGTGTAAAATCCAAAAGCGAATAGGTCACCACCGGTGTGAGTGGAATGGCCGGCGGCCGCGGCGCCTCGCCGTCCCGGCGAAACAGCCGAGATCGGCAGGGCGAGGTGTCTGTTTCCGGTGAGGATTTTAATGGCTCCGTGGCCGTTTGCGCTGCCCCGACCGCGTCGCTTGCGGTCCGCGCGAACAGATTTGGATCCATTCTGGCTGGGTCCGGTCGGGTCGGGTCCGGTCCGAGCCTTGGAGTGGGAGGACGCGCTGCTACATGGCAATTGGCTAGTTTTACACGCGTACATGTATGTCATGTAATCTAGCAATGAACATGCTGCTACTTCATGTTAGAGTTTTTGCCGTATTAGCATATTTGCGTATGTATTTGTGAAAATAGCTCATGTTGCGAGGAATTTACGGATATGGAGTCTCTACCGCATGGTCATCGTGTGGGATGAACAAAGGGTGATACGCACTGCTCGCGCACTGTAAGTGTAGCGAGGAGGCACCGCATAATTTTCGGTCAAAATTCTCTATCACACTAGTTTGCATCCTCCATCCCGAGTGCTACAAACCCGCGTCTGTATCATGTAATACTTGTAACCGAACTGCGCGCGACATGTAATACTTGTAACCATTTCGAAATGTTATCAATTTTATCTATGAAAAAAAAGGTACATTGTAACTTCATTGAAAATGTCGATATACAATATAGCGCAGCAATATATACAAAATATGCATACAAATATAGCAAAACAAAATATGAATACAAATATACCAAAATAGAATCGCATAACACGTGATACAATATAGCTCACTCATCTGAGCCACTACCACTACTCTCTTCTCGATGCGTCTGCGTCCGGCTTTTGCGGCGAACATGTCCCGTGAGATACATCAGTCGGTCCGAAGAGTGCATATCGGATCGGAGGGGGTACAGAGACCGTTGAGTGCACGGAGGTGCACCAAGATACCGACTTGGGCCCGGCTAAGTGCATGCGGCAAAGATCAATGTCGTCCCGCTATGACATGCCAAACTATAGGCCACCCGCAATGAAGTCATGAACGAGGTTTATCCTACTCGGAATTGTCCACCCCAAGGTGCGATGTCCGCCGCTCCGGCCGTGTAGAAGAGCTCGCCCTGAATGAACGGTGTGTCACGACCACGGAGAGCTTTGCCTCACGCACGATACTCCGTCTTGATCAACGTTTTCTTTTCTTCTTCTTCTTATCCCTTTTTTTTTCTTCTCTTCTCTCTTTTTTTTTTCTTCTTTTTCTTCTTTTTCTTTTCCCTGTTTTTTTTTCTACCTCAGGGAGCCACTAGGAACCGAAAATATGAAGGAAAAAAATTGGGTTGCTACAGTAACCAAAATCGAATTTTTTTTACTTCGGCAAGCCCTAGTTCCTTCGGGAAACTGAAATTTTCTTATACAAACCGAATTCAACTGGTATGGAAGCCGAAACCAAACCTTCTCTGGAAAACAAACACAACTCTTGTGCTTCCCCTTTCCCTTTTTCTACCAAAATCAAACTTTCTTTCTTTCCAGCCCTTCGACCAAAACTGAAACTGATCTCTTCTCTCAAACCGAAAAACAAGCTATCTCTTGCACAATCGAACACAGCGGCGACAACGGCGGTTTTTGCCGTGGTAGGAAAGAGGCACGGGCGGCAGGGTGAGTTGGTGGCCTTGGCAGGCGGCAGGGGATGGAGTGGCACGGCAGAAAGACTTGGGTGGCCGCGGGAGCAAGATGGCAGTGGGGGTAGGAGCAACCAGCTGCCACGGCGGCGTGTGGCAGCAGTGGCTAGGGCAAACGGCTGCCGTGGTAGGAGATGGCTTGATTGGTGCGGCAAGGTGCTAGGGTTTGCTGCGGCAGGATATGGCGCAGGCTTGCGCGTTGGTTGCGTGCCGCGGCCGATCAGAGATCGCGCACCGCGAGGATGGTCGCCACGGCAAGAACACATTGCCATGGGAGGAGATGGCGTGGCGGCAAGAACTTGGTGGCCGCGGTAGCTTAATTGGTGTCGGCGACAGGGCTTGGTGGTCGCGCGGACGACAAGAAGAAGCGGCAAAGGCACTTGATGTTGGGGGTGCGGCAGGGGGTGGTGGTGATGTTGGGGGCTGCGGCAAGGGATGATGGGGTGATGTTTGGTGGGGCTACCGTTGCAACACAATGGCAGCGGCAGCAAGGTGCGGTAGGGGATGATGACCTGCGGCAGGGAGGATGGTGGTGGTGTTGGTGGCTGCGGCAAGGAAGACAATACTAGACGACTCGCAAGAGACTCTAAACTAAACCAATCTAGACAAAACCAGTAAGAATGACTGAGCGATGCAATCTACAATTCAAGGATGCAAAAACTGAAAAGAACAATGCGAGGCACAAATTGGTTTGGACAATATGAACTACCCCTAAATTTTTTTGTGTGATTTTTCGTGGCTGTGTACTGGATTGTACAAAAAAATTCTCACCGAAGAACTGTAGCTCTGATACCACTTGATGAACCCGAAGGTCCGATTGTTGGCCCGATCTTTCGATGAGAACGATAAATTCGGTAGGCGTCGCTCAACTCTCACGATCCTGGCTACGAACACGTAAGGCTCGAAACCACGCAATCGCTGAATTGCTCGACAAGTCGTTATCAACCGTGCACGAATACCCGATTGACTTGATCACGAAGATCGATTCCTGCATACACCGAAGAAGCACGCAAGAACAAGGTAAATAAGCAATCTGAAAATGCGAATAGGAATTGAATGTATTGATAGGTGGGGTTCCGAAAAACAATGTCGCTGTTGATCTCGCCGACCAAGAGAACAAAGTAGAAAGTAGCAAAGCTAAACTTTAATCAACAAAACCCGCCGAACAAAAGGGGTGGAGGCCACTATCTATAGGAGGAAGAGGGAGGGGGTGGTGGTACTATTCACACATAAATAGTGCTGCATGAACAGTACCACTAAACCCTATGGGGCAGCTATATGGGCCATATGGGCCAATGTGGCCAAAACAGCCCATTCGTTACATAACCTATGTACCAACAATTGGTGACGCAGCACCATGGCATGTAAACGTAGCCCGACACGTATGAGTAGGAGGAGTAGATGTAGCCCGGCATATATGTGTAGAGGCAGCTCGGTCCAACTGGAAAATATGGCAATGCAATCGCCGAAAGTCCGATCGAAGATGTGAATGTAGCATAGCGAGTCGAAGCAGTGGGTGCAGTCGAAGCAGGGGATGCAGTCGAAGCAATGGATGCATCCTTAGGGTTGATGTCCTCATCAGTGGATGCCCTGGGTGGTACGATACTCTAAACCCTAGCGCCGTGTAATGCTCCTTGGCAGGAGTTGGGAGGCCCGTATCCTCATCAGTGGACATAAACTGACCGTCACCCCCACCGTTAACTGAAGGCTGCAAGACAGAACGATGTTAGTAAAAATAAATACTCTGGACGTAAACTGAGAATCTCGTACCTCCCGGATGTGTAGTGCAGATGATCGAGGGGGAGTGCTAGTCTGTGTACAAGGTGCAGATGAAAGAAGTGATGCATCCCGAAGGACCTGCGGCGGGAGAACGACATGATGTTAGCGGAACGTAAGGCATGACCAACGCGGAGTGCTATCATGCCGACCAGTCTCATTGGGTCGTGATGACCTAGCAGGTGAGCATGGTCCCCCCACTTGGTGCCCGATGTGCAGGATGTTGTCCGTTGAACGACCGCAGCTCATATTCTTTATTATATTCTTCGACTCCACGAAGATGTACTTCAAAGTGCTCTGCAGCCCTAGTACTGTGTGTGGGCTGCGGATGACGGTCTCCGATGCTTTGCGATGCACTGCGCCCGCTCCAACTAAAGTGAGAGACAAAACAGGTTCAGTAACAAAGAGTACAAATATCATTAATGAAACGATCAGAAGTTGTAAGTGCCTTACAGTGTTGTCACACCGCGAAGCGCTGTGACGATCAAACAAGTGGCGGAGGCTCTCCTGGTGTGTGACTTGCTTCGGGCGCTCCGGTGGAGGAAGGGTGAGTCTACCGCACGCCTGTGGTACATACCACTCCAGGTACTGACGATACGTCCATACATCATACGGACGTTGCTCCTGCAAGATCTCCAAGTGCGCCGTCTCCATCCATGCCGTAATCCACTCGTGCTGGACCGCTTGCTAGTCCTCAGCATGCCGGCCTATCCTCGATTGCCTGTATTTTTCAGAAGGATTGATATTAGAAAAGAAGACATAAGAAGTGTAAACATTACTCGGGTGAAATTTGACTCACAGATGGACGACTCGATGCAGGATCTTGACGTCTGAAGGGGGAACGACCTGGCACAAATCAAATTGACGCAATACGCGTTGCGGTGTGTAAGGCTCCACCATACGTGCAAACACCAGATGATGGCAAATTGTTGCCTAGAAACCGGCGTCCTGGGTGCATTGCACGGACAGCCTGTGTGGCGCTACCATGTGCACGAAATCTAGAGTCCATAGAGCCAAGATGATGTCGTTGTCGTGTAATGACTCGAACTCATTGTGGAACAATGAGTAGTACCTCGTCGGTCTGTCCTTGACCCAGCATAGAGGGGCAGTAGTCCACCGTAAGCCTATAGTGGACTCGTCTATCGGGTTGTCCGACTCGGGGTACGGGTGCACTGCTCTCTCGAAGGTCGACCGCCCAACAGAGAAGTGCTCTCAACTCCACAGTTGTAAGAGCACGTAACAGACGGTTAGGTTCGGGGTAGCACCAGTGCTGCGTCGTGAAGCATCACATAACCCCCGGTATGTAGCACAAAGGATGGTTGATCCCTAGCTGTACTGAGGCATCGTCCCAGCCTGCGCGTTAGCTAAAGACTCGACGACGCGGACAAAGCTGGGGTAGCACCAATCGCACTGTGTGGTTGGAAACAGAACCCAACCAAAAAGCTGAACAAGGTAAGCAACGAGGTGTGTCCCAACGACCACGTCAGGTGCATCCTACGGGCATTGACTGAAATGCCTCAGCTAAGTCCGAGGAACGCCATGAGCATGCTTCGAGACAGGTATGCCAAACCGTTGCCCTAGCTTGGCCTTCCAGTCCGTCGGCGGACGGCCTGGAACAAGTGGCTCACCTCGGATCGGGAGACCGGTCAAGAATGAGACGTCTTACAGAGTGACTATCATCTTACCCCACTGAAAGTGGAAGATGTGCGTCTCGGGCCTCCACTTATCGAGAAGTGCCGATAGCAGACTGGCGTCTAGGATGAACCGGCGTCCGACGAAGACCAGCCTTGCAAGGGGCAACAAGCCCGTGTCCCGGAGGATTGGGACGTAGTGAGCGTTCAGCTCCTAGTAATCCCTCTCCGACCGAAGCAGTAGGGGCAAAGAGCCATCCGCGTCACCGGCGATCCACAACTTGCAATGATGGTTGTCATCGTAGAAGTGTTCCAGAAGCTCCGGTAGAGATATGGCTTGCAATAGATAGAATAGATGGAATATTAGCGAGAAAGATTGATAATGACAATAAAATACCGCAAATTAAAAATTACGACCAAATGAACACTACAAATTAATGTACACTAATTTACTAGTACAAAATTAAATACGACTACTAAATCAGTTCATTTTGCTGCCAAAAACTCCTACGTAAGTGCATACCGTTTCTCAGCTGCAAATTAAAGACATTTAATAGTGCATTCAAAGTTCCAGAAGGTAAGGATAAGAAACCAACTGCACAAATGTATGTACTTGATCCATTACAAAGTTTTATTTCTTTAAGAATCTTTTTCTCCCTTGCTCATGCCACAAAAATCAATTACTACTTAGACCTCATCAGAAACGGTGCACACACACACACAGATATACTAAGATTTCTCTGATTAAAGAACAAAGCCAATGTAGAACTCATTAGCTAAATATTCAGCACTGCAATGTAGTTTTGTGTTTTTACAAACAATGTTCATTACGATTAATTATTTGGTAACTAATTAATGTCGCCTTAAGAATTAAAACTAATTAATTACGTAACATTTGTTCAACTGTGGCTAATTAAGTACGACTATAAAAGTCAAATAAATTTTGCTATGAAAATTTCGGAACGAACTAAAATAGGTGTGCCTGAAAAATTACAACTATTTAAGTACGCAAACTTTACTGTGACTTATTTACTAACAACACAGTTAATAAAGAATTTACAAACAATGAAAAACCGACAGAGATAAAAATTACCTGCTAATATGGCTTCTAATGACGGCGGTTAATAACGTTAAAACGTCCCCAAAAATAAAATCGACAGAGCCAGAGAGCAATAGAAAGAGAGAACGAAATCACGCTCGCTCGCTAATTTATAGCCGCTGCGGGAGGGAATCCTTCCCCCGCACGAGCTGATTGAAATTTGCATACATGCATTAGACAACGATGTAACAACGGCGGGATGGGGAATAAAGTTACGACGGCGACTGATGGAAGTAAATGGAGGTGACGACAGGGGAGGCGGGGTGGTTAAAAAGGTGGCCATCACATGGTGGTCGTGCGGGAGCTAGCTCACCGTGGTTTTGGTCCATGGTGGCCGTGGTTTTGGTCACTGTATGGTGGCCGTGCGCCACCGTGCAATTTTGGCTCATCGATGGTCATGCAGTTTGGGATGCTATTTTTACGGTCACCGCTAAAATAGTGTGGTTTTCTAGTCCGCATGGCATGCGGGTTTTGCTACTCCGCATGGTCACCATGTGGAATTGGATATGTGTCGACCCAATAGTTGTTCGCACGATGGTCATGCAGTTTGGGATGCTATTTTTACAAATATGAAGTGAAGCTCGTCATTTTCGCTAAAACATGCTAAAATAGTGCCAATACGAACAAAAAATCCTTCACATTTTAGATGTCCTTCGGATTACAAGAGTAGATAATTTGTATTGTATTATTCTATCCATTGATCTGTGGGCGTGCAAAGCCAAAATTGCAGAGGGAGCGCATGCGTGGCTGCCCACGGGCTCCGTGCCCTTGTCCGTGTGCGGTGGCCTACCGCTGACATGCTGTAGTATATGATGTATAATGTATACAAAGTAGAGAAAAATATGATCGAAACCTCGCATTCCAGTTACGCCTGCCTTGGTTGGTAGTAGTATGTGTCCAATTTGTCAATTATGAGGGGACACACGTGATACTCGGCACGTGGCTAATTATAGCCCTATAAGGCTATAAGAGCATCTCCAGCAGGGCCCTACTTGAGCCCTTAAAACCAAATTTGAAGGTTTGAGGTAAAAACAAAGGTCCAGCAGGACCTCTACTAGAGCCCTCAAATTTGAGGGGTCCCTAAAATCCCCCCTCAAGCCCTCATTCCAGGGCTCAGCCAAACCCCAAATCACGGTTCTCGCGCGCCTGGTCCCGATTCTTCCCCGTCAGCCTTTTTCCCCTCCCGCGCCCGCTCCTTCCCCCGCCCAAATTTGATGATTATGTCATTTGATTTGCAGAGATGTTATGAATTATGTTATCATTAAATTCGGATCAAATTTGTCTTTGAATTTAAATTTGAATATTTATATTTTCATTCATAATTTTAAGTATAGTGCTTTAGAGTTATAGTTTAAATAAATTATTATATAATGTGATGTTCTCAAATACATATGCATATAGTGTGTGAGAAATAGAGGAATTAAGTAAGAGCCTGTTTTGAGGCTCCACTGAGTCTGGCCAGAAAACAGGACCCTCAAAAGTAGGAGGAGCCCTCAAATTAAAAGTAGGGGTTCTGTTTTGAGAGCTCCTGCAGGAGATGCTCTAGCCATGTTCCTCTCTTCACAGTACTTGGCTTAACTGCGTTTAAAACCTCAGCTACAAGTAATCATTCCTTGGAGGAAATGAATGTATGTTGTGACCTGCGCACGGGCATCTCCAGCTCCAGACCCTGTGCGCCGCGCACAAACTGTTCGAGCCTTGCAAATATATCGAAGAGATGCCAGCGAGCAAAAAAAATCTAGAAACGGCCGGTGGTAGAGTGATGGGCGACCGGCGACCGCCCGTAGGCAAGGTAGCCTAATCAACCACAGGGCCGGTCGCCACCGGCCGCGCGCGCGCGTCGTGTTGGAAACTTGTCGTATCGCGTTTGGACTTGTCCGGCCGCTGACGCTGCGTGCGAGGATGCCAGCGCGAGTCGGCGAGTGGATCAGCGCGCGACTTCACCGAGGCGGCGCCAAACTTGATAAAGCCATTTCACGTCAGACCAACGCGCCGGTTGATGATTTTAGCCCAAACAAGCCACGGAAACGGACGAGTCGGTCGGCCGGGGCCGTATCGGTGGCTGTGCCTGGCACCGCCTACGCGTCGTCCGAGCGTTCGACGGGAACTGACAGGTTTCCAGAAGCCGCGACTTTTCCGGAGGTCCGTTAGAGCACGTGACAATGAGCATACGCCACCGCCTCATATGCGTTTGTCGTATAGGATTTTCACGACGTGGATGAAAGAGAACGAAGAGAGAGAATATTGCATTGTCTATAATCCCGCAAATGATCAGTAGACCAAAACCAAGAAAAGAATAAAATTTGTGTGTTGTTCGTAATCCCATACCATCAGTATTATCACAACCCATCAGATGAAATTGCTTTAGTGTTGTCTACATAGGTGACATAGATAGTGCTATATGATGCACTGCCTCATACCATCAGACATGCCCTTATTTGTTCGCGCTGCGCTGGAAAGTGGCGGCGGTGTGAACTAAGTCAGCGCGCACTCACTCGTCCGTGTCAGTTGCGAATCGGGAATAGCGCGCACTCACTCGTCCGTGTGTCAGTTGCGAATTGGGAATTGCTTGGGTCGCGTGTCCTTTGCCGTTGCGTCTGCGCTACTACTAATTGTTCAGTGACAGGGAGTAGTAACAATTTTTAATTCCCAGAAGAAAAACATCGCGCAGATCAAGTGAGTGTAGTGCGCGAGTGGTCCATGACCACTCGGATTGGACGCTGGGTCGATGACCATGATTGAGGAGCAAGAAAACAAAACATTGTGGATAAACATCGTGACCGGGTCCGGCCCGTGCTGGACCTAGGTTCAGTTGATCTCACTCACGGACTCCTCGCGTTGTGACTGCCTTGGGCTGCTATACTCACTTCAAGGGTAATTTGGTCATGTTAGATAAAAAAAAGTTGATTACGTAGGTAACAAAACCTTGATTGATAAGTACTTGTTGTAGTATATTTATGTAGCGGCTCCGTTCTTTTTTTACTCGTTGTTTGGAATATCGATGCAGTTTTTAATACATATATTTGACTATTATTTTTTTAATTATATATTAGTTCAAAATTTTAAAAATGTAATGGCATAAAAATATTTTTGATGACGAAACTAATAATATCATTTTTTCCATGACAAATATAAATAATTTTATATATATTAATGGTCAAAATTTTAAAAAGTTGACCGCATAAACCACAGTCGGACAATACTAAGGCTGTTTGGAACATGGAGATTTCGTATAATTCATGCAAAAATTTAAGAAATTTCTACAAAATTCAGGTGAATTTCCTACGTCCTAAACAGAGCCTAACAAACATAAATATCAAAATTCCACCATCTCTACGCTCATAGCCCACAGGAGATCTCATTTTAGAACTTTTCCTCAATTAGCAGTGCAAGTAATCGACAGCTTTCCTCCGGAGAAAAATATGCTTTCCTAAAAAAAAGAGAGAAATTAACAGCTGGAACATGGAGAAAGAGGCCATCGGTTCCTTGCTAGTATCGCTCTAGTTTGGCAATATCTTAAACCAGATCATCCTACTGACTACTGTTCGGCAAGCTCGATCTATATGTTGAGATGTTCCACTAAACGGCCACGATCGAGTCCTTGACAAGGATAGGTAGTAGCTTGGCCCTCCTGTACCTTTCCTTTCGCGGCGCAGTTGAACTGGCACGAAATGTCCATCCAATATTAACGTCTCCCGCATTTGTCCACGCGGAGAATTCAAGCAAACTATCTTAAAGCTAGATACCCATTTCTGTCGCTTGTTTTCAGTAGCCATCTTCAACATTGATATCTTCCTCAACCGGAACCCTCAAATTAATCTCTGCACTGCACATAGTTACATGATACGCGCTACTACATCTACTATGCATTTGCAATATATGTTTCTACACTGTACATGTCTTGCCACATCGACGTACAACTTTCTCGTGTCCAGAGCGTTTTTGAAGGGTAGTCTATTCATAAGTTGTTTAATTTTTTTTTAAATTTAAGTCACTTGTTGTGACCATTAGATCAATATCCAATCATATGACATCTATTAGATCAATATCCAATCATATAACACATCAATCTCTACACAAATCTAATGATCACAACAAGTGACTTAAACTTAAGAAAATTTCAGACAACTTAAAATTAACAAAACCCTATTTTTAATGGTGTAGTATTAATTGAGATGTTTGGGTTAATTAAAAGGGAGGGATTGACGTTTGTCAGACCCGACCCCGACCTAACCCCGTCGCTTTTCGAGCTGGTCTGAATTATGAAAATCGGGCCAGGTATCAGAGAGGCGAGCGTGAGGGCGCTCTAGAAGCGGGTCCACGTGGACCGACGTGTCCAACCATGTCGACATGTATGCTACAACGACGTGCTATCTGCTCCGGCCGCCGTTTACATTAAGCCTTAGCAGATTGCTCCTACACCAGAACCTGGGTCTTTCCTGATGGCTGAAAGCTTCGATTTGAACCTCATCTAGATATGATCAAGTGTTAAGCTTCATTTTATTTTGTTAATGATGTTAGCTAAGCAATCCGTGGGGTAATTTAGGGCTTGTTTGGTCTGATACTAACGTAAACCAAACTAAATTTTGGTCATACTAATAAAAATTGTTTATCGGTTGGTTTGCTACTAATATTTAGTAATACCAACAAAAAATTGGTAACACCAACGAAATTTAATATTATACGTGGGCAATCTAAGGGTGAAGAAATCACTCCCAAAATTATGGTAACGCTAAAATTTGGCTTGATCATAATTCAAACAACGCTTATTTTGCCAAATTTTAATTTTACCTAAGTTTTAGCTATGCCAATTTTTGGTTTGATTCATTTGTCTAGTACCCGCTCTTCGCCGATGAAATTGAGTATGCCATAGCTGCATGCATTTGTAGTACTTATCAGTGGTAAGTTATCTTTAAAGCTTCAATAGCTGGCACATAGAATATCTTGCCAGTGGTGGTTATAAAAAGGAAACGTTGACATCTCTTGGAGTAATCTAACAACTGAAATCTTATCTAGGACGTGCTGGATTGGTATAGGAAGGTGTATCAATCAGCGAATGGAAAAAGAGAAGGAAAACAACAACTCATGGCCCATGGTGACGAGTAAACAATATATGTCTGGGTAGAACCGTACATCACAATGTTGTAAATCTAATCAGCTTTGTTGAGTAAGTCATTGCAATTGGTCCCTTCTAGATCTTTTTGCTGGTTCTTCACTAAATGTACGCTGCACGCTAGCTTGTGGTCCTGTAGCACACGCTAGCTAGTTGATAAGATCCTGAGCAGTGTCGATAGAGCGGATAAACAACGATCGAAGTCAAAGTGAAGTGAACCGTGTTTGACGAAATGATCTTGCTGATGATTTTGAATAGTGACTTGAGATGCATCGACTGTTGCTTTGCTGTTTTGCACGATGATATATCGCATCATGTCATGCATGCCTCGTACCTATCTGTAAACACCGTTACTCTCAAGTTTTTCACGGTCTGATAGTTGGTAATTTCAGCTTGTACATGATGTCTGGAGCTATTTAATTACCCAAGATCGATCATGGTTGAAAACTATCTTCAAAAGGAGCAGCAGACTTGATAGGGAGATTGAGATAGATCTAATTTATATCTGTCAACTTGCCTGTGATTGCTCAAGCTAGCCTAAGTATCTGAGGCAGCAGCAGCTGCATGCACGTTTGGATGCATCAATATTCAATGCTCCCACAAAACCGTACTCCTGACTCCTCAATTCTGATGGGAGCCTGCAGAGCCAAACAAAACACATCAGCACTTGACCCTTGGGGCAACGGAAGGGTGTTTTTAGCTAGTTTTCATCACGAAGGGAAGGGACTCAACACCACCGAGAAATCCGACATCACCACCCCATCCAATCAATGGACGCCAAGTATACGACCCTAAAACCTAATAATGTGTGTCAGCGGATGCATGCAATGCAATTGTGCATGGATTAATTTAGTACTCCATCCAGTTGACACGTCGTTTTGGATACATGTATTCAAACTATGAAACTCTGTCTATCAGTATTTTTAAAATATTTAGATTGAATACGTGAAAATTATTTATATATATTTGTTTCAAAAAAATACTTTCATAATATTATAATTTTATTGAATTTTATAAATATATTTATGATATTATTAAATTAAGGCAAAAGAAACAATCACGTTCACTTTTAAAGGATAGAAATTACCACGTTACGGTAGGGAAAAAGAAAAAGGATTCCTACCATCGATTATGGTGGATCTAGATTATAACGATTTAGATCTGCTACGTATCTTTCACACTCCATTATGAAACGAACTCTATAATATGTACTCAGGTTTAAATTCAAATAGATAAAAATAGAAGCATTCTAGGGAAAAACTCCATCTTTCCTACTTCCATACGGTTGTGCCAGGACACGAAAAAAACTTGCTAGAGAAGGTTCTCAATGTGAGATTCTCCTCATTAGCCATTGATTCTTTCTCGATCAACCGAATTAACGGCCCATGGCGTGTTTTCTTACCGGGAGACCCATGTTCTTCTTTTGTTTACGATTTAAAAAAAGGAGCAGAAAAAAACTGATTTGCACAACAGCTCCCAAAAAGTCCCAGTTCGCGACACGGGCGTGTATCCCTCGATGCCGCCGGCGGCATCGCTACCTCTTCTTCACGCGAGCCATGCGTCCATCCGTGAGCGTGTTCGCATGGTCTCTCCATATTCGCAGTCGCGACTCGCGAGCATCTCCTCGACATTGCCGCGACCGCCGCCAAAACGGTCGCTCTCCCTGCCGTTTTGATAAGTTCATCATCATCAAAGCGGGTCCATGCTTCACCATCTGATGGATGTACCATCTTGTCGATTGTACCGCTTGCCATTTTTGTGCCATGTCATCTGCTTTGATTCCTGGCCATGTATAGCCGTTGGATCTCGGTAGGAACGGAAGGTACCGAGGATTTTCACGGATCGAGTCGCCTCTTCTCCGCCATCACTGCAGTCTACCTCCGTGTACCTAGAGGATTTACACTTTGGACAAGATTTTGCATCCTTGTGTTCTTTCCTAAATAGGACGCACCCTTCGAACAAGCATGTATCCGCCATACGGCATCTTAAGTGCACGGGAGTTTCGTGACTGCACATGCTCTTTGGCGTAATGTGGCCCTCCCGGAGGTGGTGCCAATCACGGCCAACATCTTATCGGCCTTCTCGACTCAGTTTAACTCGGACTTCAACCCCATTAAGCGCCCAATGGCATCCACTTGAGACACCGTTGACCGATCGTGAAGGGGTTTCGTGTTCGAGTCCATCATGTCGTAGAACGCCGCGCGGCCGCCTCCATCTCCTCCTTCTCACGCCCTCATCGAACTCGCCCTGGTGAAAGTCATCTAACATGTCCGCTACCCCAGATCAAGATCATAAGCCTCGACGCGTGGTCTCACCACCACCTCTCTCATACGATGGGCTTCACCATGGTGGACCCACCGTGTAGTCCGGCGTAAATCCATTCTTCAAAAGATGTTTACCCATGTCCACCTTGTTTACCCTTCTCCTGCTTCCACATTTGCCGCAGGACACAAAACTAGACAATGTCCTTAGCACTTTGCCAAATGCACGGCTCAAGAAAGCATCGGTCTTGTTCATCCATTCGTGGTGTAATCACTCTGACTTCTCCTACCCTGTACATCCAATGACTGGCCATCCATCCTCCGACAAATTAATAAAATAGCATTGTATTGGTGAGCATGAAAGTTAATAAATTTAAGGAAAATGGAAGTCCTGAATGTTATGGCTATCGGATTAAATATGAAAGTTGGAATTTTTCACGACGATTTGGACCACTTTCCGAGGAGTGGGAGGATTGGTAGCGTGAATTTGGCTTGGACCACATAATATGTTCTCTAATTTAAGGTAGTGCAATCTCAAAAAAAAAAACAAATTTGAAGGTAGCGCTCACAAGTAAATCCTACAAAAATAATTTCATATCATGATAATTTATTTGTTTTCTTAGTCTAATTTTGATTTTTAAAACCCACTATACTAAGACAAAGTGTCTTCCAGACTTCCACAACAAATATCTGGAACCTTAACCTCAAATTTATCTTGGCACACTACACATATCCAAAACTAGGGCTAAGATTCATATTATGCATGTCATCATTAATTCATTGGCACTCGCATGAACATTTGCAAGCTAGATCTATATATGCATATACATTGCACTTACATTGAAATTAAACACTATTAATTTCACCTATAGAGTCATACATTCATTATTCATACATATAATTGCACAATTTAATATATACAGAGGTCAATGAGTGTAGTTTATAAACAAAGATTGGCAAAATAGAATTTGAAGGCGAAGAAATCATACATACCCTTATTGTAGAGTAGATGAGCTAGCGGTGGGGCCGCGCCATGGGCATGGCGGTGAGTGGCGTAGGCGGCAGGCCGCGGGCGGCAGTGGCGGGGGCGCCGGGCGTGGGGGGCGCGCGCGGCAGGGGCGGCGGGCGCAAAGCGCATGCGCGGTAAGCAGGGGGCGGGGCGGCGGGCGGGGCAGCGGCGGTCGCGTCGCGGCGGAGGCGCGGCAGCGGCGCGCGCGCTGGCGAGTCTGCGCGCATGCAGCAGCGGGGGGTATGGCGGGCGCGGCGGCGGCGGCGGCGCGCGCGCTGCCTGGGAGGGCGGCGAGCGGTGTGTGCGTGTGTGCGGTGTGTGCGTGCAGCAAAAATTATAGTGTTGAGGTTTGCCGAGTGCCCGCGATCCGCACTCGGCAAACAATTTTTAATTTTTTTTTTTTATTTCTTTGCCGAGTGCCCTAGATCCGCACTCTGCAAATGGATTTTTTTAATTTTTGTTTTGCCGAGTGCCCGAGATCCGCACTCAAGAAAGAGTATTTTTTTAAAAAAAAATTAATTTTTTTGCTCGCAAATTTGTTTTTACAAATCGTAACATCTCCTTTACGAAGCCCTGAGTTATGGCACTCGCAAAGAGGATTTTTTTAATTTTTTTGAATTTTTTTCCTCCAATTTTTTTAAACAACAGACCTCTCCCATATTTGCCGAAGTGCCGCTGGTGGCACTCGCCAAAGACTCCTTTGTA
Source organism: Ampelocalamus luodianensis (assembly GCA_036346255.1). Taxonomy (NCBI): domain Eukaryota; kingdom Viridiplantae; phylum Streptophyta; class Magnoliopsida; order Poales; family Poaceae; genus Ampelocalamus; species Ampelocalamus luodianensis. The sequence goes on along the minus strand of CM070620.1, from coordinate 35,589,679 downwards.
TTTTTTGTTCTCCAAATTTTTTTAGCCCTTCAGATGCAGTACTTATGTTAGATTTGGTACATTTTGTGGTTTTTTGTTATACTTAGTTAATTTATTTCATTTACTACAATTTTTGAGGAAATGCAAATGAATCGACGCGTATCGAATAATGGAATTTAATGATTCAAAATGATAGTCATGTTATTGAGTGTCGTGAGTCAGTCGCAGAACGACTCGAAATTTGAACATTTGTTGACTAAACATGATCGCGAACTTGCTGGCGAAGTTTTAAAATTTATAAAGCAAACAACGCCCAAAATATGAAACCCGTGGAGATGTCATGATATCATATGTGAGGTGTGATAAAATTTGAGAAGGTTTCAGAGCAAGAAACACGTGCGATGCTTTCAAACCAGACATCTCTACATGTGATACTTATATCCCACCGGAGATGTCCTAGTTTGAAAGCATCGTACGTGACAACATGCACGAAACCTTCTCAAATTTTTATCACAGCCTCCACATATGATATCATGACATCTCCACGGGTTTCATAATTTTCGGGCGTTGTTTGCTTTTTATAGAATTTAAAACACTTCGCCGCAAGTTCACGATCATGTTTCACAACAAGATGTTCGAAATTTTGGGTCCGCTCGCATACGGCCTCACACTACACTCAATAACATGCGATTTACCGAGTGCCCGCTATTTGGCACTCGGCAAAGCTTTTTGCAGGTAAGCAGTGAAAGCAATCGTGTCCAAATTTGTCAATCTTTGTTTAGACCATGCACCGATTTGTTCAATAGAGTATTCAAGGGTTTCTGATCTGATTTAAGATGTGGTCATGTGGATAATGTGCTTTGAAGTCTGATTTGAGTTTTAAACCCCTAGGATCGATTAGGGCATCTCTAATAGTATATTTATTATCGTCTCTTAGCTATACCACGTTAACAAAATCCTATGTGGAGGAGAGAGAACACATGTCATCTCTTCTTAAAGAGACTGTCGTGCACGCGAAATAAGACATGATACATTAATCTACTCTAGTTGACATGTGAGCTCGTTTCAAAGAAAAATTATAAAATATAAATGTTGGAGAGTGTGCTAGAGACTATTTATTAGAGATGTTGTTTCTAAAGATGATGTAGCATATGTTAGAGATAATGTTATCTCTAACTATTAGAGATGCTCTAATGCACCGATTTGTTCGATATAGTATTTATAGGCTTCTGATCTAATTTAAGATATGGATAATGGAATTATTTTTAAAATAATATTATTTTAAAATAAATTTACAAAAATAAATAGTCAATTTTTTTTTTTTACAAAACTAGGTTACTGTCGTCATTTGAAATGGTGAAATTGTTCTATCGCCATTCTAAATGGCGACAGTAGCCTATAATAGTGCTGAGAGACTCTATCGCCAGTTGAAATGGCGACATGACCTTATCACCACTCCAACTAGCGATAGGACCTTATCGTCATTTCAACTGGCGACAAGACCTACCGTCTGTTTTTTTTTGTCTATTTTCAACCACATATTTTGTGGACAAATCATAATAATATTACAAAACATTCAGCACAACGTCATCACATTTTTTATCAACACATCACAATGGTATTACAGAACATTCAGCGCAATGTTCTTACATATTTTCTCGATAAATCACACTGATATTACAAAAATATTCATCACAACATCATCACCTAGTTTTTCGATAGATCAAAATGATATTACAAAGCATTGAGTACCACATATTTCAACAAGACAAACCTTTTCCGTGGCCGCGACCTCAACATCCGCCATGTCGACCGCCTCGAGTGGGTCGGTCGGATGAGGTCACCGCGGCGCCGTCCGGACTGCCGATGCCTCCTTCATCCTGTAGATTTCTCGTATGACATTTCTTGAAGGTGTGCCCAGACACCCTGCAAATGAAGCACTTCTTCGTATGACGTCCAGCTTCTGCTTCGTCCATGTTGTTCCTGATATGTCGTACCTGTCGTCAGCTAATCTTTGCCTTCAGCTTATCAATGTACGCAACCCAGATAAGTTGCTCTCAGATCGGATGGCCAGTGAAATGGCCAACCACGTCGTAACTATACAACTCTACACTCTAGGTTTCCATCACCTTCTCCTTATTGAAATAAGCAGAGAGGTGCTGGCCAGCATACTACACAAAAGGTCATCACAGACGATTCTAAACCATCATCACAGACGGTTTCTAAACCGTCTAGATTTATGTGTGTGATAATAGCCGGTCATCACAAACTGTCTGTGAAAAAAGCTATCACAAACGGCTCTTGTTCAGAACCGTCTGTGATAGTTTTTTCTATTGAAAAAAAATTGATGAATGTGTTCCTGCGTAGCCTTCGTCCATGCAATACTCTTTTAGGTGTTGCTGCATTTCTAGATTGGCTTCGAGGTCCAAACTAGCTAGGATAATCCTAGTAGAACATTTTGGTTATTTTGCTTAAGCTTCTGGATATGTTCTAGCATCCCAATTCAAAGTTCGACCATTCAATTAATGAATTTTTTTTGAAATAATCTTTTTTTATTTGGAATTACAGAAATAATACCACTTAATTTTTTTACATAAATAATCCCGTGTCGCCGTACGGTTGGGCGACTTGGTATAGTTGTCCAACCAGAGTGCGACACATATGCAATTCGGTCAATAGAACGGCGATTTCACCATCTGAGGCAGTGTCGCTTAATGGCTTGGCGATATGACCCTAGTCATACAACCGTATGGCGACTAGGTTACACCTGGACCCAAGTCGTACAACCGTATGACGACTTAGCGTGGCTTTATAACCGTGCATGTGGCCGAACAATCGCCATTCCAGCGAGTGAGCCAAGCGCAAAGAAAAGAAAGAGAGGAGGAGAGGAGGAAGAAGAAGAAGAGGAGAAAAGAGGTTCTTTGCTTCGCATCGACGACCACGACGGTGAGTTTGTAGTATTGTCTTGTACAAGTATATGTTTTAAACCATGGTAGGTTAGTAATCAACGTCATGTGTGGTGATATATTATTAGCAAATATTTAGAGATAGCATGATTAATTAGTAACCATTGTAGGTTAGCAAGTAACCTCATGTGTAGTAACATATTGTTAGCACATGTTTAGGGATAGCATGATTAATACAATTAGTTTAGTAGTTTGTATAGAGGAAAAATTAGTCCGTGAAAATAAATTTAGTTGTGCTATTCCGCATGCTGCGCTAATTTTGTCCGGCCTAATGAACGATAACGTGTTATTTTTCTATTATAAAAACATGTCGATAACCTGTGCATTCGCAAATGCTAGCTTATGGAATGTTAAATATATGTATTTATTTGCATAATAAAAAAATGATAACACTTACTTTATAATTTTAGTTGGATTAAGGAATTATGAAATATTAAGACAAAAAGCACAGATACATGGTTCCGAACCCGTAGGATTCTCAAACATGTGAAATTTTGAATTTTTTTTCCATAAAGCTTCACCCATTACAAATATGTATAGTAACGACGATGTTTTTAATATTTTGCAATGCATAGCAGCCGATACAGGTGTTAACATAATATAACCTTTTGTAGGAAAAATTACTTGTTTACCACTTGGGTTTCATGAAATTGTATATGTATTAGCACTGTGTTTGAGTATAGTGTTTATGTTTTATTTGCCATTGGAATATAATTTAAATGCTCAATAATATTAATGCTTTTAATTTCTTAATTCGCAGGTATGGCTCACAACCCTAGTGGTTCGGACTGGCATTTTGGCCTGCTGGACCGGTTGGTCGATGCGCAGCACCGCGTGAGCTGTCATGTCCTGCATCCGAGTCACGGGGATGACGCGGCTGACTTGGGGGTGGTTCGTACGCGAACACCCCAACGGCCTTGGAGACTAGACCCACGCTGAGTAGAGAGGTTTGTCCGCGAGCTGTGCCACTTGTTTTGTGTCATATGCCCGTGCCCGCTATGTAGTTACTTCTTCGTGCTATGCAGGCTGTGTCGTGCCGGCCTTCTACCTCTCGTGCGGATGGTGGAGGCCACCGAAGAGGATGGTGCTGCGGCCGAGGACGATGGGGAGGTCCAGGCCTGTCCGGAGCGGTCACGATGGTTCTCGTTCGACCGATCGCTCCTAACAGCCCTAGTGGACCGGTGGCGGCCCAGGACGCACACCTTCCACCTCCCATTCGGGGAGATGGCCCCTACTTTGCAGGATGTCGCGATGCTGCTCGGCCTTCCTATCACGGGAGTTGCTGCATTCCTGCCAGATGCGCATACGAACTGGCGCGACGCCTTCTGGACAGGATTCAGGGTGTTCTAGGGGCGGATGCCGCGCCACCGTACTTCGACTTCTCGGAGCGACAGCAGCATGACCCGCCCAAACGGTGGTTTTCGTAGTTCTGGGTACGTATGGTACATATTTTCCATGTTTAGAGATGCACTATCCTAGCCGTATGATGGGCGTACTAATTATTCATTTGTGCGTAGGTCGATGTAACATCCCAATGTTATGTTACTAAAATAAAGTTAATAAAGTTATTACTTTGTTGTAATTTCTGAAATTTGTAGGAGTTTATTTGCTTTTCTTGAATTTCCTAATTAAAAAAAACAAAAATAAAATTTATTGAATTTTCTGGAATTTTAAAAGCTTTTTCCTAAATATTTTAAAAGCCAAAATAATTTATTTACAAAATTAAAAGCCAATTTTAAGTTGGAACTAATTTTATGAAGTCCAAAGTAACTCTAGGAATTTCTGTGAATTTTTCTAGAATTTTTGGATTTATTTTGCTATTTTCTAAAGCCTAAATGAATTACTAGAATTATTTTAATCAGAAATCAATTTGAAAATCCCAAAACATCTTTGGGCCGAATCTCACTGTTTGGCCCATTTTTCCCCGCGCTCTCGGCCCACCTGAGTGGCCCGCTCCACCCTCTCTCCCCCTCAACCGCCCCACCCTCTCTCGACCGTCCAATTTACATCGGACCCCCACGCCTCACATGCCGTTTCGACCACCAGATCCGAATCCAACGACCTCGCTTCATCGTCTCCCCCACCTCCTTATTCTCCGCGTGATAGAGCTCGAGCCGGCCATTAGCGCCGCGGAGCTCCGTCAACGGCCGCCCCTCAACTTCCCGTGAGACCCGCGCGACGTGCGCACGATCCTCGCACTCCACCTCCGCCTCCACCCCCACTTCCCCCCTCTCTCCACGCCTGGTTCGCCCACGCGCCCAATCGCCACCGCCACCATTTCCGCGCACGATCTTCCCCCTCACCCCTCCCCGGCCCCTATAAAAGAGAGCACCGGGTGCGCATCTTCACACTCGTCCGAACCCCTCAACCCACTCCTCCTCTCCCCTCTTCGTTTGGCCGGATTTTGCAAATCCTCGCCGATGACCTTCACCCCTTCCGCCACTGGTTGCACCGCCTTCTACACCATTAGCATCGCCTTCTCGAGGCCTACCCGAGGCTCACCTCCATTTTGTATGCATTCTGTCGGAGCTCCGCGCCGCCGTCGACCCGCTCCGAGCTGCCACCAAACTCCTCGCGCCGCTGCCTTCCATGCCCAACTCGCCGATAGGTGAGCCTCGACCTCACAATCCCTCTACTCGCGGATGTCCCCGCCACGGCACCGTGCCGCTGCTCACTGTGTCATGGGCTCCCGTGCGCCACCACCCACCGGCGTGACGTGGCACTGCCATGTCAGTCCCATGCATGCGCCACGTAGGCACCACGTCGCCCTCTCGCTGACGTGGTACGCCCGCGTGTCACCGACGTGGCACCAGTCCACCGCGGACCAGAGAGCATTTTCGTGGACCCGGTCCACAAGACCCGGGCCCACATGTCAGTGGCCAATTTCTTTTTCCTTTACAAATTTAATTCATCCAAAATTGTTTTTCCAAGTGCTGACGTCAGCTTGTGCAATAAACCGAATTTCCTTTAGAAAAATAATTCAATAAAATCTGAAAATTAGGGTTTCTTTAGAATTCAAACTTCCAAAGCCCATATATTTTACATCCGAACTCCGATTTTGTCGATTCAAATTTCTAAATTTATCTAAATTCAAGATCTAGCTAACTAAACCAAAATTATTTAATTTGGAGTTAATTTGAATCTTATTTGAATTTTGTTTGAATTTGGCTTATTTTCGCGTATAGATTTCGACGACTTCGTAGAGTCAGATTTCGACGCCGTTTGAGAACAACTATTTGAGCAAGGTAAGTTATACTTTTGATCATATTTGAGCCCAGTATTTAAAATTATTTAAATTCTATCTCAAATTATTAATGCATGCTTATTTATATTCAATTATTTAAATTTCTGTTTTTAAATTCATAGATATGCCTAAATCCTTTGTATGGCCAATTTTGATATCGAATCAAACATATTGTCACCTTAGATAAAAACCTAGTTGATACAATAGTATGAACTAGGATCATTTGAAAAATTATGCTTAGTGATGCTTAGACCCAAAATGTGTGATTTGGGGAATTTCAGCTAAAAATCAAATGTTGTTTAAATTATACCCTTGGCATTGGTGTGTCATGAGAGTTTTTCAAATGCTTGAAAAATAAAATTAAATGATAGTTTGGACTTGGACGAATTGGTTGTCTGGTGGGTGCAGGTTTATGCACTTGCTCAACTGGGTAGGTTGAGGCCCAGGGTTTTGTTGATTGTCGCCCAGGTTAGTTAAGGATCAGTCTTCGAGCCGCATCTTGCTAAGCCATAACGTACTACCACATGTCCTGAGTGGGTAGGACCTGGCTAACTAATTTGCAACATTTCACCGTGGTTATGCCATCCGGTTGCGTGGGTGTCTGTATGACCTACTTTTATGTATTCCCACCTGGCGCAAGAGGGGCCCTGAACCTGGCGGATGGTTAGTCCAAAGGGGGTGAATCCATAGCGAGGCAGGACTACGGTGGGATGGCGCATTGCAAAGGCCTTGACACGTGCTCTAGACTGCTTACCTAAGGTAGTGAGCGGTGGTATCGACGGATGCCAAACAAACTAGAGAATTCATGTCTTGTGGGTAAAGTTGTACAACCTCTGCAGAGTGTAAAACTATTCAAATAGCCGTGTCCACGGTCATGGACATGCTTGGCAAAGCCACTCAAAGTTAGACTTTGATTTTGATTTCAAAATATTTTTGTAAAACAGTTTTGATCATGGATGAGTGTCCATAAGAAAAGTTATGGGTTGAAGCTCCGGTTGGTGCCCGTGTTTATGTTGGTGTTAGGTTGGTGCCTACACTATCTTTATTAATTCAAAATAAATTTTTGATATTATAAAACTTGAGCTTATGAACTTAGTATTGTATTTAATGTCAAATGCTGTTTTTGCACAAATAACCCTATAAGCCTTCCTTTGTTACATCCATGTACGCATGTTATTCTGTTATTTGACGGGTGTAACTTGCGAGTACGGTAGTTGTGTTCATACTTGCTTTATGCAAACAAATTTCAGAGGAGAAGGACTTCGCTATCGATGTGGATCTCAACGACTAGGCTGCTACCCCAGTCGATTGCCTGTGGCAGATCAACTGGACTCCACTACGTCTTCTTCGTCTTCCACTGTGTTTCTTTATTGTTGGCTCGTAAGCCTATCTTGTAAGCAACTCTGTTATTTATTAATAAATTTTTGCGATTATGGTTGTGCTATCACATTTGTTTACTGTGTGAGCTAGCCACTGATCATGGGACTAGTTCAGTTATGCATAGAGGATCTAGAATATTAATTCTGGGTCTTACAGTCGAGCAGATGGTCCCTTAGCCTACCGTCGAGTAGGTGTCGTGGCACCTCGAGGCGTACCTGCTGTGGCTCTTCGGTTGGGTACTATTTACTAGTAGCCACAATGACTCCATCGATGCCTACCTCGTGGGCTACACGAGTGCCATCGTTGATGGCGAGGAGCTACAGATCAGCTGGGAATCAATCATACTTGCCGCGACGTACCACGGCATGTGCGATGCATGCTGTAGGACGAGGCCATCATCTATCTTGATAGGTTGCCCCTCCTGCTGCAGCTGTGGTCGTTCGAGCGCTTCTTTCTCAGACGGCCCATGTTGGTTGACTCCAGTCCATACGGAGGGGACATGTACCATGGGGACGCGGTCGACCAGCCGACCGTAGGGTCCCTTTGGTGCCGTCACACGTGTGTACGAGCACTTCGTGGAGCAGGTGGACCGCCTCACCGCTGACGATGTGCACTGGGAGCCGTACTCTGATCAGGAGACGGAGCTGCGTGCTCCCGCGGGGTTGTCCTCGCTCTGCTTGCGTGACCGAGCGTACTGGCGGATGTAGAGGAAGGTTGTCTTCGACGTCTTCGTCGAGGACTACACAGTGCACAGGGTGATGCGCCAGTTCGACCTCCACCAGGTTGTTCCAGTTCCCGTCGGGACGAGAGTGTCTGACTCTGACCACGCATGAGTTGCACACATTACATGCTAGAATATGTTTTCGGCAGTTATGCTACGACGGCTTGTAATTGCAGTGGTACGTTTTGCAGGCATAGTAGAAGGGGTGGCACCAGGACGCAGTGGCCGGTGAAGATGGAGCTGTGGGTGGCGCAGTGAGCGAATGCCCATGAGGACTTAGTGCAGGAGGACGCCCGTACGACCACAGCTCGTACTATGAGTACCTCCACTGGTACGCCCCGTGGACACGCACCAGGCTGGTGCATGTCGTCAACCCTCCCCCTGATCGTGTACCAGCCCTGACCGATGCGTACCCTGTACACTTCGTGCGGAACTTGCACGTTGTGGTATGTACTATCGTGTTTTAAAATTTCTGAGTACGGTTACCTTAATTATAGGTTTAGCGCTTTCATTTTCTCCTTGCAGATGGACATCACCATTGGCATTGCCACCGACGGGCATACCGGTTGAGCACGCTTGTTCGGTATCAACCGATAGTTAGGGCCAAAGTCCTCCCTCCTTTCGAGGGGAAGTTCTTGCTTCGGTGACCCTGGTTGGACTGGTCCCTCGGCGTCTGCCATGGTGTATTACTTTACAACAGAGAAGGTTCTTCTTCCTACGGTTTGGAGGGTGGAGTGGTCCTACTTTCGGAGTGTGGGGCGTGCATTTCATAGCCCGCGGGGGGAGTGGTAATAAAGTGGGTAATGTGTTAGCTTACAGCTTTGTGCGGTGACAAGACCAAACGGGGCAGCTTTACGTAGTGATAAGACCAAAGAGATAGCCTTGCACAGTGACAAGACCAGACGGGGCAGCCTTGCGTAGTGACAAGATCAGGCGGGGCAGCCTTGCGTAGTGACAAGGCCAGACGGGGTAGCTTCGCGTAGTGATAAGACCAGACGGGGCAGCTTTGCGTAGTGACAAGATCAGACGGGGCAGCTTTGCAGCAGTTACAAGACCAGATGGGGTAGCTTCGCGCAGTGACAATACCAGACGAGGCAGCCTTGCGTAGTGACAAGACCAGACGGGGCAGCTTTGCACACTCACAAGACCAGACGGGGTAGCTTTGCGCAGTGACAAGACCAGATAGGCCATCTTTGTGCAGCGACGTGACCTTACACTGCGACAATATTCCTCCTCGTGGATGCGAATTTGCTTCAACTGAATTGCACTTCAGCCGCTATAGAACCGCTACAGCTAAGTTGGCTCCCACTATAAATACAATGCTGCTCTACCAAGAACTCCACAATACTACCTACATAAGATGGACAAGGAGAAGGAATGGGAGAAAATATGCAAACTCTTAAAGGACTGGGTGTCTCCTCACGAGACCAGTGCTCGCCATCATGCATTTAGTCAGCAGCCTTACACACACCAAACTTTTTCGGAGCTTATGGATCTAAGGAGGCTTCCTCGTAGTACGCCTAACGATTCTGGGTCGAGTCATGCCCCCCTCCTATGCCAGCTGAATGCCCTCCGGAAGGGCCCCCCATGGGGGTGGCGCCACCCCTTTGCTGGTGTCAGGACTCCTGCAAGTACGTCAAATCAACTGACGAGTGGACCATTGGACAACGCTATTGGTGCTGTGCAAACTACGATGTGGACTACCCCGACCACAGGTTTGATATGGAGAGCTACAGGCAGCCGATAATGAAATCGTATTTCATTGCACACTACTATTTTTCTTCCCATTACGCTGTACCCACGTCTTTCTTCCCACCGTAGTCTCCGCCGCGCCTATGTGACTTCAGCCAGTGGATCGACGACAAGATCCACCCATACGACATGTGGATGCTTCTAACACGGAAGGGTTGTGCCAGGGAGGACTACGAGGACAGTGAAAGGCGTCTCACAGAGCTGCAGACTGAGAAGGACGAGAAGGAGAGGCGGGACAGGCTGCGCGAGGAGTAGGAGTGCGAGCATGCCAGGCGACGGGAGGCCGAGAGGGAGCGGAAGAGGGCCATCGTGGCGAGAGCTAAGGTGCAAGGCGATGAGTACAACACCGAGCTAGGCCACAAGGGCAAATGACCACATTCCACGCAGTAGTTCGACCCTCTTCGTCCACATGTCCTATGTATTTCTATTTTTCTAAAGGCATACGTGTACCGTCTTTGCTTCATTAGCTTACGTGCCATGTAACCCCATTTGTTGGATCAACTGTCATGTTGTTATTGTTGCGTCATTTCTCCAAAGTTTTCCCCCGTGTATGAATTTCTGGGCACATCGCAATATCACTTACCTTCGTACTTACGACTCCATACTATCTCAATCGTCCTCATAAAATTCTTCAGAAAATTAGCGCACTACAATGATATACGACGATCATAAAATGTTATCGCGAGTCTGACAAATTTCGTATCCTTGATATTCTACGAAAATAACAAACTGACCAATCAACCTTAACACTACAATTTTCTTTTCTAAAAAAAGACCAATATACAACAAGATTTGCTAAATATAATACATGCGAAATGTGATATGTATTATAACACAATTATTCCAATCAGATATGGTGAATAGTACAGTTAGGACCTAAACTCGCATAGTGGTTGAGCGACTAGTTAAGTCGCTCGGTGGTTGGACGACAAGTATAAAGTCGCGGATCCATTAAGCGACAATGCCAAATAGCCTTTCCATTCAGCGAATCTCACTTGTGTCGCACACTGGTTGGGCGACTATACCAAGTCGCTCAACCGTACGTTGACATGGGATTATTTATTAAAAAAATTAAGTGGTATTATTTCTGTAATTCCAAAAAAAATATTATTTCAAAAAAATTCTTCAATTAATTATGGACAGTATAGGATGCAGTTTTCATAGGGTAGGAGGCTATATAGGTTACCTGACACCATTAGCACTTTAGCTGCAGATCCCGTAGCTTTGTTGTCCCTAGATTCCTTGATCTTGTGATGTTGTATGTTACAAACCTTTTTCTATCTGACAAAGGAATGATCAAATGAACAATGGGTTTGGAAGCATTCCAATAACAGGGATCCAGTCTACCCACCCTTGAATTGCATGCATTTGTTTTTGACAATCTAGCCTACACTAGAAACCTCTAAGGCTCCACCCCCTATAGTTCATAATTGCTCATGTTCTAGAAGAACTATCATAGATTCTAACCCATTCGAGGTAGAAATGAACAAACAAACAGGGGCAGAAGTGAAACATCAAACCAATAGAAGTCAGGACAAGCTCCAACCGTAGCTGGTTCGCAGCGCACCACCGCTCACTCCTCATGATGAGCTCCACCTCCGCTGAGCTGAGCAGCCACAGCAGCATACGGGAGCCTCACCCCAGCGCGTCCCTCCTCGACTCGGCTATAATATGTAAGGACAACACCCAAATATTTTGTCTCCCACGCACACGTTCAAAAAATTTTGAACTCTCGCGCTACGAATCACAGACGATTTTATATAAAAACCGTCTGTGATGACATATCACAGACGGTTCGTATCACGAATTGTCTATGCTTCACAGACGATTCGTGATACGAACCGTTTGTGATAAGTATCTCATCACAGATGGTTTGTATTAAAAACCATCTGTGATTTGGTTCTCTGTGATTTTTCTTACTCTATGATTGTATTAAAATCACAGAGTAAGAAAAATTCTAAGCCATGGTAAAATCAGAGGCATCACAGATGGTTCTTATTAAGAAGAAAAATTCCAAGCCATGGTAAAATTAGAACCATCACAGATGGTTCTTATTAAGAACCGTCTATGAGGTTGCACTATGACAGACGGTTCATGATACGAACCGTCTGTGATAATTCACAGGCAGTTCTTAACAATAACCGTTTGTGATCTCTGCGATTATCACAGACAGTTCTTCTTAAGAACTGTCTGTGAATTATTACGATTCTTAAGGAATCGTCTGTGATAACTATAATACAGACGATTCCAAACCTTTATGATGAGGCGTCTAGTATAGCCTGTTTTGTAGTAGTGCAGGATGCTGCACCACCGGCGAGCATGCGGTCATGACATGTGAGCAGGACCTATCCAGAAGAAGAGGCTTGTTGCAAGTGCATACGCAACTAGCGCGGCGTAGCGTGCACTCGTGGGTGATCCTCTCGCGGTTCGTCCCACGGCATCCTTTATCTCTGCATAGTATCTCGAAGCACCACCCCTGTCATGTAGAAGCGACTATTTCTCCTTAGGTTAGGCTCGTGCCTAATCTAGTCCGAGAAGCATTTCACCTGCGCCCATGTCTTCCTCGCCACATTAGGACCATCTGTTGGTAGCTATAGCAATGCTTTGGAGGCCTGGTTAGCGCTTGTAGCGGTCTTTTTCACTACCTTCCTTCTATGCGTTTGGGTCCGCTCATCTAGAATCTTCCGGAGTGTGTCAAATTTTTGCTACTGGTTCTAGTTACACAGCTGCTTGAATAGGTTCATCAAGTCCTTGTAGCGAAACTACTTATAGAAGTTTGCACCAAAGTGCCTCACGCACCATCTGCTCTGCAGATCCACCCATGGAAGTGGTTTGTTCTCTCCTTGTTATAGCTGAGTTATTGAACTCAGCAGGTCCGCATGTCGATCATGTATGATGCATACGTTAGGATGACCCTGTACAATAGAAATCCTCAAATTCCTCAGGAACCATAACCAACTGTCCATGTTCTCGCTTTTAATGAATGCGAATTCCACAGGAAGAACTTGATTGTTCCTGTCCATCACTATTGCAGTCTGTATCTGGTCCTTGTACTTTCCAGTCAGGAATATGCCATCCACGCATAAGATTGGATGGCAGTGCCAGAATGCATTGATGCATGGACCAAAGGCGAAGAATGCTCGCTTTAGTACCCTGTTATTGCCCTACTTCAGATGCAATCTTCCTGTATGACCCGGAGTTGGCTATGCAGGTTGTGGTAGAATTCCTCGAACATTGATTCCAATGCCTTTTGTTTGGCCCTTCACACCTTGGCATAGTTGATTGTGTACTAAAACCTTGCCTCAATCGCCCGAATGATGGATCGTGATTTAAAGTCTAGATTATCCATGATATTACTGTATATGATGTTCGTGATGAAGCCTGATGACAGGTTCTTGTGGGACAGCACTGACTCAGCGACGACATATGTGTGAGGGACCACTATAGAGCATTTCTAGTAGGTGTTTTACTTAGGCTGAAATCCGTGCACTCGCCAAGGGCATCACTCTATGTCGCACTTCATGCCGTAGCATCTTGGGTTAGACTTAAAGACTATGAATGTATGTCGTATCGATAAGCACTACAACAAAACTATCACGTAAAGATACTTTTGTTTTGATGCTTTTATATTCGTCTCTACGTCGAGAAACACCCCGTATGTAAAAATGCTTCTCAAGATGTTTTATACGATGCCATGAAATCTCTACCGTAGGCATCTCCCCACCTCCCCACGCCTCCGTCTCTCCACCTCCCCACTTCTTCAACCTCCTGGTAGAAATTCAATCTGCTGGCCAGTGCTGTGCCCTCTGTCCGCGCCTGTGAGGACCCGGAATATTTAACTAGTAACACTTAACCTCCAAATGGTTCTAGCATTACTAATTAAACATTCTAAGCCTCGATGGACATATGCTCCCCAGAATTGCAGCATATGCACATCATCACAAAATTATACATCAATTCCATACACATACATCACTAAGTTCAACAACGACATAAAGTAAAGTTATTACAAAAGAGAGCCGACCGGCCAAATAGAATAATATACAAGAATGACAATGAAGCAAAATGTGCCATAAGATGGCTAGAACAAAAGTCGACCGGTTAGCCACACACCCACAAGGCAACCGACGGCCGCCAAGCTAGTCGCCCGCATAGCTACCACAACACACTCACAAAGTGAGGCCCTTCTGCTCACCTTCCTCCTCTGCAACAAAACAATTAAGCATAGCATGGCCCAGTACAAAGATTGTCTTTGTACCCGCAAGACCGACGTGTGGATTAGCGGACCTATTCATAAACTACATGCAAGCTTATTTAGGTGGAGGTTGTATGTCTCATTTTGCATGAAGCCAACTTTATTTGCAATAATGTAATACATTTTAAAAGCAAGTTTGCAAATCTGTTTTGTTATCAAAGTAATGAAGAAGTAAGGATACATACAAGTAACCACCTAGAAGTGACTAACCCAATAGTCACCACAACATAGCACGAATCCCGATTCGTACCACCCATCAAGTTTTAATTTAAAAGGTTGTAGTCTAACTCTTGAAAGACCTCCCAAGCGTGTCCATAACCTAGGGCGAGGCTATTCGAATAGTTTTAACCTGCAGGTGTACCAATGTACCCACACTTGCATCGCCTTTAAGCCAAAGCACACTTCAGTAGGTATGCCACACGGCTAAGTCCTACGAGGCGCTTTCCAATATTGTGTATTAACTACGAGCCGCTCGTATGGGTAGAAACACCATACGCTTACATTGCAAGCCGAAGACAACAAATCCCATCCGGGTGAAGTCTTTCGGACACTACAATGCTCCCAACACCATCCCTCCTGCGACCTCCTGCGACCGGAGCCAATACACGCCAAAGTACTAAGTCAAGAGAGGTCACATACCCTCTAGTGTGGTTAGCACGCTAAAATGCTTGGTTTAGTGTAACAAGATGTTCGGTCCTTGTTGACTTAGGCACCATTCGATCACACCGAGAATCACACCAACATACCGTTGTGCCCAAGTCTAAATCATTTTGCTTTTAGTTTTAGTTTTCACAAGTAGACATGGCACAAGGTGGAAATCATAAATCATAATAAGTTTTGTGTGATCAAGGTTATCGACAAGTCGATAACCGCCCATTTCTACCGAAGCTAAGCATGGCTAAGCAATTAATTCGCAACTACTAAGTGACAAGAGCCCATCCACGAACTCTAAATCACAGCAAGTAACCTAGGCTCATGGTAGTAGAGGATAATCATTTGCTAAGGAAATGCATCTACTAGGCCAACTATTAAAACAAAGTAGCAATGCATACATAGAATTTGTAATCAACATAAATACTTAAAATACTGGGATTAACATGATCAAACTGCTTGCCTTCTTGCTGTTGCTCAATTGGTTGCGGAGGATCGTTCTCGGGTTTACTGCAAATGTCGAATCCTAAGCGAAAGGCAAAAGAACCAAGAACAACCAATAAGGCGAGCCACAAATAAACAAAAGAGCAAGCAAAACTTAACCAAATGCGTGAAATTTACACATAAGGTAGAATACGAATATACCTAGACATAGAAACTGGAAAAACCTAATTTGGATTTGTGGTGCAAAGATAATGCATAAAAATACATTTTTACCATAATTAGCACTGTAGCAAAAATATTTTCTAGAGAGATTTTGAAGCTGGAATTTTATGGTAGCTACCTACTGGTATAGAGGTAACCCATATAAAATTTCAGGTCATTTGGAGTTAAAGTGATTTAGTTATGATTTTTCTAAGATGCAAAATTGGCATAATGCACTTTCCAGGAGCATAAATATGTTCAAAACTAATTTTACAGAGAAGTATACCAACAGAGGGGTTTTCTAGAATTTATCAAATATATTTTGCATTTACAGAGAATTACTTGTGCATTTTATAAGTCTTCGAATTTTCTAAATGCTAAAAATAGGTACTAACTCATTAATCAAGGTTTACATTTACAATCTTGGACCTACCATCATTTTTATATTAACATTGGGTTAATAACAAATTTATCAAGGTTGGAATCATTCATTTTGGACATACACAGAGCAAGATATGCATTTTCTAAAGTTTTATTCATTTTCTGGAATATTCAAAATGACAAATCAAGTTATTCCTAGTTATACAATTTTTACTCATTGGAACATGCTTAAATCCATTTTTATAATAAGCTAAAGTGATAACATAATTTATTACGATTGGAATTAACTAAAAAGTAGCTAAAATGAATTAGTTATGAGTTTCTAAAGTTTTACATCATTTTGATCGTTAAATAAATACTTACCAAATACGAACAACCCAATAAAAAGAAAATGAGCGTGGGCGCTTTCGGCAACCCTTGATCGACATCCTACGGCGCCACGCTTGGAAACAGCAGCGCCGCGCGAAACCCTAACGAACCCACCGTTGGATCAAGATCCAGCGGCTCACACGAGTGTATGCAACCGGACGATGCGGTTGCCTCGGCGAACCACGACCGCAGATCTAAAGATGAGCGGCTCGAACCGAGTCTAGCGGAAGGTCCGATTGCACTCGATCTCACCGAGATCACGAGATGGGCGGTCCAGATGATGAGAACCGGATGGTCCGAATGCATACAAGATCCGGGCGCGCAGATCTAAAAATGAGCGGTGGATAATGATCGCGATTTTAAAAGAAGTGCGGCGATTGGGACCGCATGTCGGTGACTACGAGTCACGATCGCAACGATTTAACCCACGCACGATGCGCATCGCCCTGAAGTCGCGACTAAGCGGGCGGTTAAGACCAAATTAATGATTCTAATGATTGACATTAATTAGACTCTAATGGCTCACGAGATTTGATTCTAACCTCGGGCCACGATCGACCAGAGGTTAATTCCGACAGCGATTAAATGCCAACTCCTTTAATTAAGCAATGATTAGATATTAATGATGTCGGAACAGTGCGGGATTGATCCAGAGAGCGATTAAAGGATGTTGGGCCCACAAGTCAGTGGTTCAACAATAATGATTAAGACACAGATAATACTAATGATTGGTAATTAATGTGTCCTAATGAGCTGACGAAAACGGGAGCTCCTCGCCGGCAAAATCCGAGTGGCTTCCACGGCAAATCGCCGCGACAGCTGGCATGGCGGCGCCACCAAGGACCAAAATGGATCCGCATAGCACAAAGAATCTAGGGGTAGCATTCTCACCGGCGGCGAAGGACTAGAACGCCGGCTAGCCGGAAAAACGAAAATGGGAGCTTACTGCTAAACACGAAAATTGCGATGAGCTCCACTGCAAGCCTAGGATGCGGGTGCCAAAGCTTCTAAGGACTAATAAGAAGCTACCTTAGCGACGAGAAGCTTCAAAGATGGCCGGAGATGCTTGATCACGGTGGAAGCTCGCCGGACACGAAGAAGAAAGGTTGAAAATGACCCCCTGAGCCAAATGAGTGATCCCAAAGCATCAGTATAGCTTTATTAAGGTTCACAGAGGCTACATGAGCAAGTAATTAGAAAAGGGAGCACTCACCTGAGCTGAGGAAGAAGATGACCAAAATCGGCCGAATTTGAACAAACCCCAAATTGGACAATTCCTGAGAATCAAATCCAAAATTAAGTGAGGGGAAATGTTCAAGGAAGTAAATAGATAAGGTTAGGGCAAAGAAACATGAAGGAGGACCACTGGAACACCAAGAACACCAATGGAGCTCCACGGTCAACAATGGCGGTTTGCCATTTTCGAGGTATTAAGCTCCCACATTGTGAGTGAAGCTTGGTGGTGGTCTAAAGACATACCAGGAGGCATTGAGGGTGCTTATAAAGTCATGAAAGTGTTAGGGTTTGCACCACTCCTCTCTCGGCGGCAAAACACAAAACACAAGGCGCGGCCGACAAGGAAAAGAGGTGAAGACGTGTATTAGGGCATGGCCTAGTTCAATGTACCGCCCATACCACTACACGTCGGCTAGGGTGGCTTTAGGGAGCAAGAAATGACCTCACCATGCCTTGCACTGTTTTCGCACGGCGGGAGGTTGAAGATGACCAGCGCAAAAGCTCGGGCGATTCTGACCGTTGGATGAGACACGAATGGTGAGATAGTGCCACGCCTACGGGCTTTAAAACACAAGCGGGAGGCTGCGAGCCCTACGATTAGAAGCGAGCGGCTCAGATTGCCCACGTCGCAACTCTTATTTACAACGAAGAGTGCGCGGCGTTGGATCTTAATCCAGCGGCTCGATTCAAAAATGCAACCGGAGGGTCCGAAGGCTTCGGAAATCTCAGCGGTTGGATGGGGATCTATCGGTGACATTCGGACTTTGCGGAAGGTCAGAAGTGATACACGCGCGGCCGTGCGATTCGATCTAACGGACGAGATCGATTGCGCGTTTTAAAGAGTGGCTTAGTGCGTTTAGTTGGTGGACCGAATCAAGTGGCTCGAGCGAGTCGACTCGAACCAAGCAACGAGAAACCAAGTTTGACTTTGAAAAGAACGAGACTCGAAAGATTTATTTGAGGTAGCAAAATAACTCCAAAATTATGAAAATTTTACAGGAGCTTGCTAACTCAGATATTAACCTTGTGTAAAATTTTCAGAGATTTTTATGCTGCGAATAAATCTCCAAAAATTCTGCAAGGCTCTGTTTTAATGTTTGACTGAGAGTCAAGCAGGTTTGACTGCCTCTAAAAATTTTCAAACAATTTCTAAAAATTGTGAGATTTTTCAGAGGGGTCACATACCATCACAGAGACTTAGGAAAAATATTTCCAGAGGATGATCATAAGATTTGACAAGATTGTTTTTGGAATAACAAGATTTGGATCAACAAGACTTGTGACAATGTATTTCCATAATTCCTTGTACAAGAATTTCTTGGCACCACAGGAATTACATGATGTAAGAAAAAGTTTTAATTTCTACTGATTTTCTTACATTTGAAACACAAGCCCAAAATTGGGATGTTACAGCGCCCTCCCTCCACACCCGGCGGCCGCCCCTCCTTCCACTCCCTTCCTCCATGCCCGGCGCCGCGCCCTCGCCTCCATGCCCAGCAGCCCCCCTCCCTCCGCGCCCTCCCTCCACACCCAGCGGCCGCCCCTCCCTCCGCGCCCTTCCTCCACACTCGGCTCTGCGCCCTCGCCTCCACGTCTGGTGGCCACCCCTCCTTCCGCGGCTCCACAGCCCTCGCGAGTCGTGATCTCGCCCACCGTCGCTGCCCGCGCGCTCTCCGTCTGCGCCCACCCTCCACGCCCGGCGGCTCGGTGTCACTGTCGGGAGAGCCTATCCCGTCCACTTGGAGACATCCAGTGAATGCTCATCTCATCTCGTCAGGAAGTGGCACCGGCTTCATCGAGCGGTTTTGTCTCTTCGCCGGCTGGTCGAGGCAGGACGATACAGGAGGTCGCTTGGCACGCTTGCACTCGCGACGGAGCTTGGCGAGCACGCGGCCATCCTTTATAATGTCCCTGTCGTGCTTCTGCTTATGATATATGGTCTGAAGAACTCCTTATTTATTGAGCAACCTTCTGTGCAGCAACGTAAATTTGCCTAATTGGATGAGGAGAAGCGTCTTCATATGGATAAATCGGAGTATAAGAAGCTATTGAATGTGGCATCAGAAGGAAAGACAACTGGCGACAAAAATGGAAGTCACGAAGAACAAAACAAAAGGCCTACAAGTTCTCTGATAGAAAATGCAGGTTTAAAAGGAAGAGAGCAAAGGTTATTTTTATAGTTCTTGCCTTTTGTCTGCACAACAATACTCAATGCTTATGATTAGTGGGCAACGTCAGTCTTTTAATTCACTAGTCCAGTTCTACTTCTTGCACAAAATGTTAATACATGCCCTTTTACAGGGCCCAAACCCACTCTCCTGCAAGAAAAAGAAACCAAAGCCCCAATTGTCAGCTGCCCAAAATCAAGTAACCATCGTTCTACAACATTATTTTCTTTGCCTCCTAAGTTGTATGGAATGCCCGAAACATGTTGTTAGACCATGTGGCCAGGTCTAGATTATTTTAGTGATGAATAATTGACAATGTTGGGTATTTGAGGCGTGTGGCGTGTGTGGACTTATGTCGGTCAAGTTGAAAAGAACTTGTGCCGGGAAAAGATGTGTTTTGGTCTTTGCATGTGCGGAGTAACTTTCGGAGGCGATCGTGGTCTCGGCGGTGACCGGGGATGACTTGGTGCAAAGTCATAGTCCAAAGGGTCAAGGTCTTTGGAGGAGGCAGTCGGGCTCGAGTTGGAGCGCGTGGAGGTCAAAGATGGATAGTGCGTGAAGTGGAGGGAGATTAAGTGCTAATAGTGGCATGCATGATGGTGGGCCACATGCATGTTGGGCTGCATAGAGGATGTTTTAATTGAGGTTGTGCGTGAGGAGGTTAAGTTGGTGCAGCCATGAGCGTGTATATATTTGTGCTAGCGGCTTGAGAAGTGCAGCACTTTTGCTAGGGTTTTTTCTCGGTGTATGCATTGGCGGTGAGGGCTGCACGTAGGGAGCGAGAGCGATCACGCGGCGGCGAATCTTTTGCTCGAGCTGTGCATTTGTTTATGCATGGGGTCTTGGCGGTGTAGATGTGAAGGGCTCACGGTCTTTGTGGAGGTGAGACTTTTGGTGGCGTGTGAGCTAGCGAATCAATCTACGCTTTCTTTGACGTTGTGTCGGTTGATTGATGAATATTCTATTCGGTTTGCATTGATGGTGCGAACTTTTCTGCCGTGAGACCTTCCCGTTAGTGCTGTTTTTGTTGGTCATCAAAAGCTAGATAGTTGATGTTTTGCTTTCTTTGTTTGGAGGTGCATCGTGCCTATGTCTATCATCGGTTCGTGGGTGAGGCGCTAGATTTGATATCTAACGTCAAGTTTAATCACATTTTGTCTTTGGCCGATAGTTCTTGGTGATGCCATCAATTGTCAAATTGTTTAATGCCTCACAACAGAAGCATTAATCACTTGTTGGTGTTGACTCCTATTCATCTTGATTAAAGAAAAGAAGTTACATGAAGCTAACTTTTTGGTTGGGAGACATATTCTTCTGCCGCTGCTGCATCAGTGGAGAAGCTCTTGTTGAGGTCTAGGTTTTGGCTAAAAATCTTCCACAATCATTCACCCCCCTCTGATTGTTATTGACGATCCTACAAGTGGTATCAGAGCAAGGTTGCTATGGCGTCAGAGAGGTATGTGAATCGTCCCCCCATGCTAGATGGTACTGATTTTGCTTTTTGGAAGTGTCGTATGCAAGCTTATATTGAGGCTCAAGGTAGTGATGTGTGGAATAAAGTGTCTAGACCTTATGTGGTTCTGTTATTATTCTTGATCTAAATAAAGCGATGTTGATTTAAATGCCCAAGCTAAGTAACTTGTCATTTCAAGGAATTTCGCAAAGAATTTGATCGTGTAGCTCATATTAATTCTGCCCACTTAATATGGAAGACTCTTTGCGATTATCATGAGGGAACCACTAAAATTAAGAAAGTGCGTAAAAATCTTTATCAAAAAGAATATTCTGATTTTACTATGAAGCCTGGTGAATCTATTGATGATCTTTTTGCTCGTTTTGAAAAGATATTAAGTAATTTGCGTGGAGTTGATGTTATTCCTACTGATGAAGATAATGCCACTAAAATTTTGAGATCTTTAGGTTCTGAGTGGTTAATGGTTGTCACAACTATCAACCAAACTATCGATCTAGATACTTTAACCATGGATGATCTTTTCTCTAGATTGAAAACCTATGAGATGGAAGCTTTGCCATCTAAGATCGATAAATCTTCATCTTTAGCTCTTGTGACTAACCCGTGCAGTGTTGCCGTCGAGTTCTTTTTCTTTATGCGCTTTGTCTTCTTTTTGGATGAGCAGTTCGAGCGGCTCCTGAAGAAGACTTGGTGTTGATCTCCTCACGAGCATACAAGGCACTCAACAACATGAGGATGAAGAAGCGAGGTGGTGTCTCTCGTTCAATCACGTGCTATGAGTGTGGCGAGCAAGGTCATATTAAGTCGAGTGTCCTAAGCTCAAGGAAAGGTGATCAAGGAAGACAAGAATTACCGTCGTCGGCCATCCAAGAACAACAACACCAAGGGTGGCAATTTCCGTCGCAAACTTCTTTGAAAAGATCATATCGGCTATTGAGCATCTTGATTTGAGTGATGTGGAATATGAGAGTTGTGATGACATCGGCGATGATGATGATTCTAAAGGGAAAAGAAGAACAACGACTTTACGGGCATGTGCTTCATGGCAAGAAAGCGACAACGGCGGCGGCGATGTGATGATCCCGATGAGGTAAGACCATCATATGATGAGCTTGAAGATGGTTTGATTAAACTTGCTATGGAATTGAAAAAGACTAAAAGAAACTAAAAGAAAATAATAGTCTTGTTGAAAGCTTAAATTCTGAAATTAATAGACTTAGAGCTTCTATTCACGATGATGAATCTTGTGAGTCTTGTCAAGTTTTACACTGAGTTGGAGATTGCTAGAACAATTAATGCATCAACCTTGGTTCAATTTAAGGATGTAATGCTAAACTTGATGAATTAAGATTGACACATGATTCTTGTGATGAAAAGTTAAAACTTGCAAATAGTGAAATTGAAAAACTCAAGTTTAGTTCTCTTACATATTTAGAGTCAAGTACTTGAATGCTCAAATTAAAACTTGCTCTAATTGTGGGTTGTTAGAAGCTAGACTTAATTCATCACAGGAGACAATTCAACAGATGCTCTATCATGAGATAGCTTCTTGCTCTAACTGTCCTAAACTCACCATAGAAATAGAAGCTTTGACTAGTCAACTTAATGATTTTCTTTGAAAAAGAAAAATTGGCTCAGTCTAGTGCTTCTAAGAAGATTGTGAATGAATCATCACATGCCTTTGTTTGTCCTACTCTAGCTAAAGAAATTGAGTATCTGAAGGACACTTTAGAAAGATTTTCTTTTGGCAAGAAAAATTTGAATATGATTCTAGACAAGTCAAAAGTAAGTGTTAAAAATCAAGGTCTAGGATTTAATTTTGTTGAGTATGCCAAGAATAATCCTCCTACGGTTGCTAAGTTTCTTGAACCTGGAAAATTTGAAGTAAAATCTGAACCAAAACAAAGCGTGTTCAAATCTGTGGTTTTGTGCAAAGCTCCTCTAGTAATGTTGTTGGTGCGACTTATCTTCTCAAAAGAATTTCGATTATGCTAAATTTTATTGCACCTATTGTGGTAGAGATGGACACTTGCATGAATTTTGCTTTAGGCGTGTTAAGAAAGAGAAAAAGGAAAGATTGAATGCTTTAAGACAAAAGCGTGCATCTTCTTTTGTTGTTCCTAGAGTTAATGCAAAAGCTAGGTTTGTAGATAACTTTTATGGTGATTTTCAATCTGTTTCACGTGCTGGTTTGGGTTACAATTCAAATAATGTTTATTCGACATTGCACGCATTTCAAGGGGCAATTAGGCAGGCTTCTTTTGGCATTACGATCGTTCACGCACACATGTTTACGGTTCTAGTTTTGTCTGCTTTGTTCATCGTATATCTCGATCTTTGGATTCCTAAATCTTATTTCACTAACCCCAGTACTGTGAGACCGATATTTCCTGTGATGTGATGTAAGAACAGCTGACGAGGCTGGAGAACATGAGCTTGATTTGGTTTCAGTCTTTTACATCATTACTTGATTGGAACACCTGATGGTTCTTCACTTTCTTTGATGGCTTCCATGAGATTTCATTTTCTGAGAAACCATGTGGAAAAGGTAATGTTGCTCTACACCTTGTTAAGTTTGAGTTTTGATTTGCTCTTTTGCAAAGTGAGTTGGGTGTGTTGCATCTTATGGGCTTATTGTGAGGGGGAGCTTATGGTTTAACAATTCAGAAGCTTTGTTTATTATACTTGTCAAACAATTCTTCAAGTCCAAGCCATTGAAATCAAATTAGTTGTAGAGCCTTCTTTATCATATTTATTCATGTCTTTGTGTAGTTGTGTTCTTGGTAGTTATAATTAATTTGCTATATTAGAACTAAAGCATGACATGGTGAAAACTTTGACTCGATTGATTATTGTTATCACTTTGTGATGTTCATCGAAAAGGATGAGCTTGTTTGTGATTCTTATTTTAAATCTTGGATTTGAAGCAAGTATGTCTCTCATTACAATCCTATTATACTCACTCAATTTGGCATGTTATAATATATAAAAAAAATTGAAAAAAAATAAATTGAAAAGATGTATGCTTCAAGCATGCCATACATGTCTATGTATTCAAAAGAAAAAAAAATGCACACAAAAGTGCTCCAACGAAAAGAAGTATGCTTCAAGCATGCCACCCTTGAAAAGAAGTATGCTGCAAGCATGCCACATGCAAAGAAGAATTGAAAGTGGAGTAATAGGTTGTTACATAAGGCGATAGCTCATCTAGATTTAAAGTTTGCCTCACTGTTAGGCTTTAACTTTTCATGATGATATCTCTTTGTGGTGTTTATAATCTGTTTAGTCATTGTTGAGATGCCTGTCATAAATTTAAATTGCTTAATCATTCTAAATGACTTGTCTTGACTTTGCTATATGGTATATGATTTTATATGATCCAGATAGCTCTACTCAAAAAGATGACTTGGTTAATTTACTAAATTAGTGCGAAGTGACTTCGATAATCTACAAAGCTTCTTGATTCTTACTCTCCTTGCTCCTTTTTGGAATTATTCTTTCTCTGAAGTTCTTGATGATTACATTGCCAAAGGGGGAGAAAAATAAGAGAAATTTGCTTCGCTTCCCTTGTGTTGAGGGGGAGTTTTTCAGCTCCTTGTGTTAAGGGGGAGCTTTTCTGGCTTTTTGATCTATTTTGAAGCTTCTGCATTTTTCCTATTACTCATTATGCAATCTCGAAATATTGTCAATGTATTCATCAAGGGGGAGATTGTTAGACCATGTGGCCAGGTCTAGATTATTTTAGTGATGAATAATTGACAATGTTGGGTATTTGAGGCGTGTGGCGTGTGTGGACTTATGTCGGTCAAGTTGAAAGAACTTGTGCGGGAAAAGATGTGTTTTGGTCTTTGCATGTGCGGGGGTAACTCGGAGGCGATCGTGGTCTGGCGGTGACCGAGGATGACTTGGTGCAAAGTCATAGTCCAAAGGGTCAAAGGGTCTTTGGAGGAGGCAGTCGGGCTCGAGTTGGAGCACGTGGAGGTCAAAGATGGATAGTGCGTGAAGTGGAGGAGATTAAGTGCTAATAGTGGCATGCATGATGGGTGGGCCACATGCATGTTAGGCTACATAGAGGATGTTTTAATTGAGGTTGTGCGTGAGGAGGTTAAGTTAGTCAGCCATGAGCGTGTATATATTTGTGCTAGCGGCTTGAGAAGTGCAGCACTTTTGCTAGGGTTTTTCTACGGTGTATGCATTGGCGGTGAGGGCTGCGTAGGGAGCAGAGGCGATCACGTGGCGGGCGAATCTTTTGCTCGAGCACTGTGCATTTGTTTATGCATGGGGTCTTTGGCGGTGTAGATGTGAAGGGCTCACGCTCTTTGTGGAGGTGAGACTTTTGGTCGCGTGTGAGCTAGCGAATCAATCTCGCTGCGTCTGCTGTGTCGGTTGATTGATGAATATTCTATTCGGTTTGCATTGATGATGCCGAACTTTTACTGCCGTGAGACCTTCTGTTAGTGCTGTTTTGTTGGTCATCAAAAGCTAGATAGTTGATGTTTTGCTTTCTTTGTTTGGAGGTGCATCGTGCTGTGTCTATCATCGTTCGTGGGTGAGGGAGCTGCTAGATTTGATATCTAACGTCAAGTTTAATCACTGTTTTGTGCTGGCGATAGTTCTTGGTGATGCCATCAATTGTCAAATTGTTTAATGCCTCACAACAGGAAGCATTAATCACTTGTTGGTGTTGACTCCTATTCATCTTGATTAAAGAAAAGAAGTTACATGAAGCTAACTTTTTCGGTTGGGAGACATATTGCTGCTGCTGCTGCATCAGGTGGAGAAGCTACTGTTGAGGTCTAGGTTTTGGCTAAAAATCTTCCACAATCATTCACCCCCCTCTGATTGTTATTGACGATCCTACACATGTCAATCGTAAGTATCTGTTGTCATGTTGTAAAAGCAATTAAGCACATCTGGAGCTACCTGATGTTTCTTTAGATACTAAGGAGAAGGCCGATATATACAAAAAAGAAAAATCTCTGAGAATTATCCTTGGCTAGAAAGTGAAGCGCATCAGAGGGGGAAAAAGCTTGTTGTAGCTCCCAATTTCAGTTGTATTGGGATGTCAATACACCATAAGCACTGATATTTTAACTCCACAATCACGCGCACTGATGAGAAGATGTGCTCTGCAGGGGCCTAAAGCTGATGGCAAAGCAAAGAGAAAGAGGGTTAGCAGAAGAGAAGACACAAAGATAACAAGCAATCGGAGATAGAGCTCGAGGTCGAGCTTCATGCAGGTCTGTGGAAAAAAATGCAGATGACCAAGAAGCATTCTTTAAAGACTATGCTGAAGCTCATGCTAAACTGAGCAATCTGGGTGCAAAGTTCAATCCTCCTGAGGTCAGTGTCAGCATTTCGTCCTTAGTTTTCCAACATTAGGTCACCCTTTAGTTTACATAACTAGCAAATTCAGCTGGGTGGCAAGTGATAACTTCTTCTGACAAATCATTGCTGATTTAATTTAACTCTGGTGAGTTGGCCAACCTTATCATCCTTCTGTTTCAAACTGATTTATGGTGCTATCATTCAGGGATTCTCATTGGATGATTAGTGCTGCACCTGAAACAGAGCCATTGAAGCAACCAATCACTCTTCCAGAAAATATTGCTTAGACCATATGAAAATATACATACAGTAATAGATGCTATTGGTTGTGTTGTTGCTTGGCATCGGTCATATGTAAGTCCATTTTCATATAATCATTGAGCACATTCCAATGTCTAATAGCTGTTAAACTCTATTATTGATAAAGAACCTTTGCGTTTTTTAGGTCAAAAGAGCTAAGAAAACAGCTTCAATATGTCACAAAACAACCTAATATGTTACATTTTTCTAATTTCATCAAATAAACTTATCATTTTACACTTTTCTAACCAGGACATTTATTTCTTTTTCAACCAGCTTTGCAGGATAATTGAGGACTACAAAGAGAATGCAATGGAGATAGATTAGCTAATTTGTTAGTTTCTCCCTGGACAAAGCTTATGGATAGATTCCAACTATTTAGAAAAAAAAATGTCAATCCGTAGGATCTTTTCCTGATGTATCTACACCCTTTTTATATGGATGTTTGATTCAGTTGCGAACTCCACTAGCTGTAAATTCAAATATTTGTTGCTGCTATGAAGTGCATGCATGCTCTATAGTTTTCTTAGTTTGCTGATTGTGAGAATATGATGCTTCCATGTGACGACATGTCCTCTACTGTTTTCTAGTTTTTTTTTTGTATGCGGTGGAATAATGTCTTAATATGACGATATATGTTTCCGTTTGTAGCAAAATGCACAAATCAAATTCAAAATAATTTTTTTTACAGTAAGATGTCCAAAAAGACATTTTTGCGTACCTAGAGACATATATAACGTCTCTACAGAATGTGTATAAATTGTGTGTACATGAATTGAATATATTTGTAAAAGTGTCTCTATGTTTGTTGGCACACAAATCGGGCGTGTCTATATCAATAAAGACGTTATGTAAGTGTATCTACTAAAACGTCTCTACATACATAGACATGAATTTTAACGTCTTTATAAAGCGTTTTATATCCTATACACATGTTTTACAAGCGTCTCTACGGTTCTTGACACGGTCCGTGGGGAGACGCTCCAAGGACGCTTTATAAAAACGGCTCTACAGTCTTCTAGAGATGAAATAACACGTCTCTAGCCTATAGATTGGATGTCTCTACATGGGTGTTATGTTGTAGTGAAGGCCCAGAATTTGACCGCCTCGTGCACATCCTCCCTGCATTTGTACATATCTCCTTGCCTGACCTCGCTCTGGTCGTACTCCCACGGCACACAGGAGCCTTCGTTAATGACGAGGGTGTTGGACTAGTATGTGTCCTGCTCGGATGAAACCGCCTATTGTTCCACAGCATCCTCATCGTCAGATCCTTTATCTTCTGACAATGCCATATAGTCTTGGTCTTCAAGATCTATCCTTTGGACTAGGGCTTTCAGCTCCTCACTCTCATCAGTAAGCCTACTAGCTTGCCTGACTAAAGAAGCTCTTTTCACACGGTCTTCATCAACAGCATCAGCAACTCCCAGATATTCGGCCATTGTGTGTGCCGCGCTGTGGTTTGAGTCACCGACTTCTTCTTTGGCGTCACCACTCCGTTCTTGTTTAGTCGCCGATGCAGAAGTGGGCTTGGCATATGCCTAGGCCAGAAGGACCAAATCCCATTGTTCCTCTCTTGCCCTACGTACATATGACTGTCATGACCTTATCCCCTTGAGCTACACTAACTCCCAATATGTGCCCTATAGTGCTCAATTAGCAAGGCAAGTCAATCTCAGGTCATACACAGCATGATCCAAATCGAATGTGGGGAACAATCACCGCATCATAGCACCCCATGTACACTGCTTTGGTCTTGTTAGGGTCACGAGCGTCGATTGTAAATAACACAAATCAGTCCCCTTACGACCCTCAAGAATAGTTTCCTGACTGTAGTAAATTTTAAAATGGGTGGCGTACAATATATTTGACATACTGCACTGTAAACAAGATTTTCACGATTAACCACATATCTAAAACTAAAGTATCCACTGAAAAGGATTATATACAACATACTACACCACGTAATCGTACATCCAAAACTATGTAATCTATTCGGTTAAAAAAATTGCCTGAAAGGTGGACGACCGGATAGGCTACGCTTCGCTAGCTTCTCTCTTCTCCTCTACTCCTTTCTGCCCCTCTCCCTTCCCTCCCTCTCTTTTTTTTTTTGAATAAAAGTGACTTATGTCAGAATTTTGGGGTCTTTTATTGGGTAAATTATGCCGCCATTTGGAATATTCACAGGAGTTTCGGGATTCCTGTCGCCATTTAAAATGATGATTTTTCTAAATTTAAATATTAAAAAATTTAGGGATTTGCATGATTCCTATCGTCATTTGAATTAACGATTTTCCTATATTTTAATATTAAAAAGTTTAGGTACTTACGAGATCCCTATCGTCATTTGAAATAACTACTGTTTTAAATTTTAATATTAAAAAAATTTAACCGGGAGGATCCCTGTCGCCAGTTGGAGTGACGATAGGGCTATATCGGCATTTCAACTGACGACAGAGACCTCTCTGTACTGGTCTAGGATACTGTCGCCATTTAGAATGGTGGCAGGATCGCCATTTCAAATGGCAACAGTAGCATATTTTTGTAAAAAAAATTGGCTATTTATTTTTCTAATTTTGTTTTAAAATAATATTATTTCAAAAAAATCTCCATGGATAACGTGCTTTTCAAGTCTGATTTGAGATTTAAACTCCTAGGATCAATTATGTTGAGTTGACAACGCATGCTCTCACGTTCAATAGAGTACCCCTAGGATCGATTACATGCACGGATTTGTTCAATAGAGTATTTATGGGCTTCTGATCTAATTTAAGATATGGGTAATGTGCTTTTGAAGTCTGATTTGAAATTTAAACTGCTAGGATCAATTATGTTGAGCTGACAACGTATGCTCTCACGTTCAATAGAGTATGTAAACTGCTAGAGATTTGAACTCCTAGGATTAATATACTATATTACATTGTTGAAACAATGGTCAACATTACGGCCTCACAACTTAATTTTAGGCTGTTTTGCTACTTACTATTTAGTAGCAGTTGTACTATGGTGCATGATAAAATGACCAAAAACGAATTCTTCAAGAATCAGGTGCTGAATGTTTGGAGCTATTTCCTATCTGATCAAAAACAGATTCTTGAACAACCAGGTACTGAATGTTTAGAGCTATTTCCCCCTTCTTCTTTTGGTCCAAAGTCCAAACACACATAGAACCAAAATAAATTTGCTCACTGAATTATAAAGATCAGTTTCTTCGTACTAATTCTCTTGCTTGATATATATATCTGCTATCAAAATAATATTTGAGTCCTTTTTCCTATAGATCACGTTGTGCTCATTACAAAACAAGTCAGTGTTTATAGTGTACTTTGTCAATGGTAACAAGTAACAACTTAAGGATAATGCCATACCTTGATGCAATAATTCCTAACATGAGTTGACCTTTGGAAAACTTAAGTACTCCTTGTGTCGACAAATGTAATTATTATTTTTTCAACTTTTTACTGTCTCCAACACAAGATATAAAAAAGTATAATGCATGAAAGTGTTTTGCAAGAGAAATTTAATGACATTATTTTCATGTAGTCAATTTATATAGTTTAACATATATTAATGGTCAAAGTTCAAAAGCTTGACTGCAAGGATTCTACGGCGACCTATATTTGTGGACGGAGCGAGTAATTAACTAAGTACCTTGCAGAAAAAGGTAAGTGCTTTGCATAAAAATTTAAGGTAAGTAAGTGCATTCTTATTTTTCGATATTTTTCTAAACTCCAAAGCATTTTACGAGGATTAATTAACCAGATCAGAGCAGATCATTGGTTTGACTGTTCTCCTGACCGATCTAGTCGGATGGTTTATACGTATTCGAAACTATTAATAAGATGGTGCTTGCATTTGCATGTTTTTACTGGACATCCACATCCATTCTGACAGACTTTCCTTTGTAAATTTGCAGTCTTTTGTGCACGGATCCTACAACGACCTATATCTGCTAGAGATGGTCCTCTCAGCAGATGCTCTGTTTTTTCTTTCCTACTGAATAATTGTTATACTCACGGTCCGAGATCTGTGGCTGGCTAGAGATTAGTCCTATTAACAGTGGCCTCAGTGCTTCGTCAGAGCTAGCTTCCAATGAAGGGCATGGAAAGGCTGACCGAGCCCAATTCACGCTAATAGCATCAACTACCAGGGTACAATTGTACAAAGTCCTCTGCATCCTCTCCAAATGTATTAGTTATATATGTTGTGTTACCTTAAGTTATATATGTTGTGTTATCTTACGTGCACATCAACATGTACATTGCTGAAAGGAATGGTCCAATATGTGCAAGGAAGATAATACTAATTCGTTTGAACATAACACTAAAATTGGATATATTTTTTTCAGCCATTTTATTCACTTGGGAATTTGGCACTTTTTTTTACAAATACGTCGAATCTGTTTTTCTTCTCCACTTGATTTGGCTCTGTCAGCACATTTATGTTGTTGCCCGTAATTAGTAAAATTAACAACGACTTAATTTTCTGAAACTAGCCGCGCGGCTAGAATATACAGCAATCGTGTCCAAATTTGACGATCTTGTTTAAACAATGCACCGATTTGTTCAATAGAGTATTTACGTGCTTCTGATCTGATTTAAGATGTGGATAATGTGATTTTGAAGTCTGATTTGAGTTTTAAACTCCTAGGATCAATTACATGCACCGATTTGTTCAATAGAGTATTTATGAGCTGCTGATCTGATTTAAGATATTGATAATGTGTTTTTGAAGTCTGATTTGAGATTTAAACTCATAGGATCAATTATGTTGAGTTGACAACGTATGGTCTCACGTTTAATAGAGTATTTAAACTGCTAGAGATTTAAACTCCTAGGATTAATCTACTATATTATATTGTTGAAACAATATAAAAAAAAAGCCATCTCCTTCGCTTTCACGACCTGGAAATTACCACATTAATAATCGGGGTAAAAAGAGAATGATCTACACCTCCGATTGTGGTGGGTTCTGATTATAGTGGTTAGATTTCAGAATCAATAACTAGCTTTTACGAACCCAACAAGATTAGCCTCTCCGGTTGGCATTATATATTTGGCAAGTTACCTATGTTGAGCCCAAGACCAATTAGCTAAGCTCGCAACTAAGGGTGGATAACGAGCCGGCTTAACTGGCTCATTAAGCAAACGAGTAAATTGTCCACTCGACTTGACTCGTTATGAACTCACTAGTTTGCTCGTTTGGCTCAAGATCGTGGGAGGAGGCCGGGCTGGACGCCGGACACGGAGGGGGAGGGTGGACGCCAGACGCGGAGAGGGAGGGCAGAGCTAGAGGGCCGGGGTAGGCAGGAAGGCGAGGGCGGAAGGCCGAGGCTAAGGGTGGGAGGGCGAGGGCCGGGAGGCCGAGGCACGAGCAGGAGGTGGCGTGGATTTGTGCCTCTATGGAAAGGGTTGCGGTGCGGGTGGGGTGGTTGGCCTCCTGCGTCTGCTCTTGGGGAGCGATCGATGGGTTGGGCTGGGCTTGGAGTTGGCCTGAGAATTTTTGGCTTGTGGGTTAGGTTCTAATTTTTTTTCTGAGGAATGACAAGTTGCCATTATTGCATTAAAGAAGGAGTAAATGAAACAGTAATGTCTGTTTGCCTACACAAAACGAAAAACAAAAGAAAAACACACTCGAGACCAACTTTGACCACCGAAAAGAGACTGGACTGGCTGAAAGAAAACTGAAAAAAACAACAGAACTGGAAGATAGAGGAAACCTAGTGCTACTCGGATGCCTCGCTACCACCTCATCGGCCTCTTGGAGGAAGCGCTGTAGTGATTTCGCCCATCGTCAGGGAAAGCCTCTTCTTCACGGATACTACCCATTTGCATATGAAGCCCCAATATCGGGGCGGAGCTTCCACCACTCCACCGATCCACCCCCACTATTTTGCCCCGTCGTTCGTGTTCGTTGACGGTGATGCTGATATTGCTGTGTGTCTTACGGTTCTCTGTGACTGGCCTCTGCTTGAATGGCACCTGTGGTCCCTTCCGGACACTTACGGTCCCGGCAGACGACATTCGCGACCTGGTTTCTTTTCACTCGCTGGCTAACAATGTTTCCCCTCTGACCGGAAGATAGGCCCCAAACTTAGCCGCCCCGCTTAGTAACCAAGCCCGAGCCTCTTCCTTTATGACTGCCAATGTCCCTGTCGGGTCATTTCTTTGATGATGGGTTCTAATTTAAACAAGTTGCTCATGAGCTAGTTTGAACTTGGCTCGTTAACTTAACAAGTAGAAATATCAACTCGGCTCGACTCGTTTATGGCACAAGTTCAAGTTGTTTCCTTAACGAGCCAAGCTGGCTCGTGAGTTTCGAGTTTTTTTTTTCCACCCTACTTGCACCTTTGTTGTATGTATGTAAGACAAGAAGACATGAACACAGATACGTAGCACTCGGGACTCAACTACTCAAGCACCAGGAGTTTTTGGCTGAATTGTCCGACTTTGCCGGCGTATTAGCAAAAATAGCACTCGTCACGCGGAATTTGCAAAAATAGCGCTCCACCGAACGGTCACCGCGCGGGAGGTCGTCCCGAGATGACACGTGTTCGCTACTGCACAGTTGCCCTGCGGTGGAGTCCCTGCCGCATGGGCACCGTGCGGTGAGCACTGTAGCACCAAAAAAACGCACAGCCACCTTGCGAAGCACTATAGCGAATTTTATCGAAAATCCATTTGAGTATATTTTTTGTAGGAATTTTTAAATATAGAAAATATGCTCCAAAAATTATAATTTTTTTGTGGAGCCTCCTGACATAGTGTACTTACTTATATCATTTTTTTCATAATTTTATCCATTCTGAATTTTTCTCAAAAATTTATTTAATTATACTATTTGTAGAAATTTTTTAATATAGAAAATGAGGTCCAAACATTATTAATTTTTTTGAAGGCTCCTTACAAAGTGGACTTGATTGTGTAACTTTTTCCAGAATTTTATATGTTTTGAAAATGTCTCAAAAATTAAGGATTTAGGTTTCGAAAATTGAATTTTTGTGAACGGTTATCAGGTGTTTTAGGGTTTTGGGAATCAGGGTCCAAGTGCAACAAGGGCTATGCATTGTTGGCATGTTAACTACTAAAAATTGGAGTTTACCCCGCAGGGGACGATCGTCCCACCTGTACACGCATGAAAAAAAACCTCGCCCACCCACCCAGTACACACACGAAAAAAACCGTCGTCCTCATCGTCCCCCAAACCGCGCCACCCTCGCTGCCCCTCCTCCTCTTCACCTGTGCCACCCCCGCTGCCCCCCCTTCCCTTCGCCCGTGCCGCCTTTGCTGCCCCTCCTCCCCTTTGCCCATGCTGCCCCCTCCTCCTCCAGCCGCTACGCCCCCGCCATCTGCCCCCTCTCCCGACACGCGTAGATCTGGACCCGACAGGTGGATAGCTAAGGGTCCATGGTGACCGTGATGGTTCAGTCATGATGGCAACTCGGAGGTGGTGGGCGGCTTGAAGCCACAAATGGCTGCATAATTCCATAGCCCAACACATAGGCCGCCGCGCGCCCCCATAAGATTCGTATTTTAGTTCTTGGATTGTAATGCATGCTTCCTTTGTACATTGGGAATTTCGCATTTGGATTTTTAACTTCTCATAATTTAATTGGTTTCTTGTTACCTTGAAAGGTGAAATGATTCGTTTTTGCAGCTCTCTTGTGGTACCGGTTGCCTTATCACCTAGAAGATTCTGTGTTGTGTGTGTATCCTGAGAGGCCTCCAGGAATGCCAACATCCAATTTTGTGCCGCTGGATGATGAGATGATTGTGTGTTACACAATTAGTGAAGCCTCATGATGTAGTCCTGGAAGGAAGGATTGTCTGGCCTACCATCAGTGAGCTTCTTCCAGTCTTGTTCTGGGTACTTCTAACTTGTCTACCATCGCACTGCTAATTATCATTTTAATTCATCGCTGAGCTCCATTTAGCTGCCAGACCTATAAATTTAAATTAAAAAATTTCCCATTCTTACAGTAAGCAAATTTTAGGTGGTACCATGGTTCTGTGATCAATAAACCCTCATGTGTTAAGGTTTGATGTGCTGGATGAAAAGTTGAATAAAATCTCAGATGTATTTTGGTGGACACAACATTTTTTAAGCAAACATTGGTAAGAGGAAAACGTAGTGGAATTTTAAGACGTACTGAAAATGTAAGAAGAGGCAGAGGTCGACCAAGACTAATGTGGGAGGAGGCAGTTAAAAGAGATTTGAGAGATTGGAATGTAGCTAAAGAATTAGCTTTGGATAGGAGCACATAGAAGTTAGCGATCCACGTACCGGAACCATAAGAAGGTTTAGGGGCTGTGTTTTAGGCTCTCGGCCCAGATGATAGGTTGTATGGCTTAGGGTTTTAGCCTTTTAGGTTTTATTTTATTTTATTTTATTTGCAAGGCTCTCGTCTCTTTGACCTTGAGAAAGTTTTATTCCTAGTCTACCCCAACTTGTTTGGGACCAAAGGCTTTGTTTATTGTTGTTGTATTGGTAAGAGGAAAACCGAGAGGTTGTGGTGTGAAGAAAGAAATATTTAATGTGATTATTAGGGGTGGAGATTTAGTGTCCCATTTCATACATTATGCTTTCATAGTCCTCTGAAGAATTATAAAAATTCCTCGGAAAAAATCATGTTAGGTAATAGGCAGCGAGGCAATCGATTCTACTAAGTTTCACCTTTGGTCTAACCAGTTGAAGAACGAGCAGCTATGACTGCATCTATGCGTCCATTTTTAATTTTTAAGATTTAGATATTGCATGACATTACATTTATCCTCACAATACAAGCAGACCCAACATGAAGTTTAAACCCTATGGAAACTCAATTTTTGTGTACTGCACTTCATGAAAGTATACCTGAAGATACATACACAATTTTTTGGAGATTTTTTTATATGGTAATTTGGAGGCCATCATATCAACTGGAGGCATGGTAGCGCTATACGTATGGTATCACAAGTAAGAGAAGTTATTGTAGAGAGATGGCTTGAGTGTTTCAATTTCACTACTGAATTGAGGGGTTGCCATGAACAGAGATAGGACACCCCTTTACCCTTGAGTAAGCTTGAGGTCACCGTAGCATGTTGTGCTGAATACGTTGCACACAAGATTCGAAGTGCCTTTTCAGTTTTACTCTTGAACTTATGTGCTACTGCTCCAATTTTAGTGAGAGTTGAGTTATTCATGTCTTCTGATCAAATAATTTTATTTACTACGTTTTGCCTTGTCCCATACTGTAGAAATAGGGTGATGATTTTACAACACTATCTAAAAATTATTCCCTATTTCAGGAGTTGGTCCTTAGGGAGCGTTTGGTAGCAGGAAAGTTGTCGAGATTCCCAGTAACCATGGGGTAATCTTGTTTAATTCCTGTGTTTGGTACAACCACCTGGAATTTAGCATAGGAAAGAAAGATTACGGATGTAACTAGATTCCGGTGGTTTGTGGGAATAGGATTACCTTTGAAATAAGTAGCTATCTTATATTACTATCCCACGGGAATCTTACCGAAAAAAAACTTCGCTCCAAATCTTTGGCGTGGACGACGCGAAACTCCCAGGCACGCGCTCTGTTCATGCTTGGTTCTCAGGATAAATCATCTTCTCTCCCGAGGCCTTGGTTCTCAGGATAAATCTTCTTCTCTCCAAACGCCTTGGTTCTCAGGATACTCCAGACTCCAAGCTACTCCATCCTTCCAAGTGAGTAAATCCTTCCTTTGTTACATCAATTTGATCTTTTTCATATGCTTTCTTGATCGGGCAGTTTTGATGTCAAAAACCCATCTAGATTTTTTTTCCTCCTTTCCCCTTTTTCCCAAGCCAAAATCCATTGCGTCTCACCGCTCCAAATCGCAAAAGTAAATCGAGCAATCACCAAACCGGGCCGCTCCAAATCTCTGCGACGTTCAGCTCCCGCACACCAAGTCGTCTCGTCCCGCGATGGCCGCCGCCGCAGTGCTCACCCTCGCCTTCCCTCCTCTCCTTCCCCTCCGTAGCCGCCGCGATGGCTGCCGCCGCAGCGCTCACCCTCGCCACCCCTCCTCTCTTGCCCTCCCTCCACAGCTATCGTGATGGCCGCCGCCGCAGCGCTCACCCTTGTAACAGCCTAAATTTCAAATTTCAGTTGAAAATAAAGTTTAATTATTTTTGTGAATTTTTCTGAATTTTCAAAAGCTTTTACTTAATCAATTTGAAGCTAAACAAAATTTAATTGCAAAATTTATTACCACAAAATAGTGGGAAATATTTTATTTAAGTCCTAAATGCTCCAGAGAATTTCTGTGAATTTTCTCAAAATTTTTGGACTTAATTTGCTATATTCTAGAACCCATTTGAATTACGTGAATTAAATTAATTCGAAAACCAAAATAAAAACCCAACCAGTCCTTGGGCCAAAACCATCTCCGGCCCGTTTTAAGACCGCACCCGCACGGCCCAGCTATTCCGCACGCGCCCTCGCCCTCCATCCACCGTTGGATCTAATCCAACGCCTCAGCCACCACCCGCCATTTTCCTATTCACCCGCGCCATTGTCGGCCGTTGGATCAAGATCGGACGCGCGCCCATTGTCGTCTTCATTCCCTTTCTTCTTCCTCGCTTCTCCCCTTTTCTTCGCACCGCATCCGCCATGGCTAGGGTTGGAGCTCCATCCGGCAACAGGCATAACAACCCGATTTTGCCGCACCAACGCCGCCAATCTTATCCCCTCATCTCTCCGTGTTCGGAACGGACTCTACCTTATCCGTAGCACTGCCCATCTCCTATTTCGCCGCGGCCCCGAAACGGACTCCAACGGCTCGTCGCCGATTTGATCACCCCCGTGCCCTATAAAAGGCCACCCCGGGAGCGCCTCTGCTCACTCATTCCATCCCCTCAACTCTCGTAGCCTCCCGCCGCTCCTAGCCGCCGGAACTCGAGTTTTAGTTTGTCGGCCGCCGAAGCTCTCTCCGCCGATTGCCTCACCGTCAACGATGCCCCTTCTCCATCGACCACACCATCGTCATCACCGTGCCACACTCTACCTTAGGCGATCACCCACGTCGCGAAAAGGTCGCCGGAGCTCGTCGCCAACAATACCCGAAGCTTCTTCGCCGCTTCGACCTCGCCGTCGGCCAACTCTGACATCCTCTCGTGCTCAGATTGGTATCAACGTACTCGCATTAGTCCCCTCTAGCCTTTGGTACCATCCACCGCCATGAAACGCCACCGTTCGTCGTTGTCGCTCGCATCCGAGGACTCGCCGTCGGCAAGTGACGTGGCATCCACGCGTGTGTCCATATCAGCAACCGCGTCAGCCCCGTGCTTGCGTGTCACCAATGTGGCAGCCGCATCAGCACGCGCGTGCCACCGCACCGCACAACCCAAGCCCAAGCCTTCGGTGGACTCAGTCCATGAGCACCGAGCCACTTACAAGTGGGGCCCACATGTCAGAAATTCTTTTAATTCGTTTAAATTCCGAAAATCCCTCGCTGGCATCAGCATTGCGCAATAATTAGATTTTCTAGTAGAAAAATAATTCGGTAAATTCAATTAAATTCCAGATTTAGGTTTAAAACTTCAAAAAGTCATATCTTTTACATATGAACTCCAAATTGGGTGATTCAAGTTGCAAATTTTGTCTAAAATCATAATCTAGCTAACTAAACTAAAATATTTCAATTTGGAGTTTATTTGAGCTGAGTTTTTGAATTTATGTGAATTTGAATTTGAATTTGTCGTATTTTTGTGTATAGACTTCGACGACTCCGGAGAGTTAGATCCTTCCGACGATTTAGAATTTCAAGACTTCAACGAAGGCAAGTTACGCTATTGATCATATTATTCCCAGTATTTTAAAGTATTTAATTCTTGTTTTTAAATTACTATTACATGCATATGTTTATATAAATATTTGAATGTCCTGTTTTCGTATATAGTTATTCCAACTTCCATGGTATGGCCAACTTGATTATTGAATACGAATACCTTGACACCCTTAGGTGAAATTTGTCATATGCTTAGCCATGCTTAGATTATATTTGGAAATTTGGGAAGGTTTGGCCAAATCATTTACAATTTGATTTTTTTAATTTGATTCTGTGGTATTGTTTTTACCACGAAAGCTTATAAAGAGGTTTTTACTCTAAATAAAATAAAATGGGTTTGGACTTGGGCGGGATGGATGGATGGTGGGTGCAGGTTCATGCACAGGCCTAATCTGGTTAGGATTAAGGCCCATGGGTTTATTTAAATGGAAAGTCGCCCAAGTCAGTTAAGGACCGGTCTTTGAGCGTATTTTGCTACGCCTTACCGTGCCACCACATGTCTGGAATGGGACAGATTTGGCTAAATAATTTGTGGTGCCTTAGTGTTATTTGTGCCATGTTGTATGTGTGGGCGTCGGTTAGACAGTAGTTCCACAGTGCAAGAGGGGCTTAGGAGGATGGTTAGTCAATGGTAGCGAAACCTTAGCGGGCATAAATACATTAAGGCATTGCATTGTAACGGCCTCATGATAATTGCTTAATCACACGCCTTCGGAAGCGTGCTTTGGCCGACATTAAAAGCATATTATCTCGTGTGGGTAAAGCTGTACCAACTCTGTAGAGTAGAAACTATTTGAATAGCCACGTCCGCGGTCATGGACATGCTAGCAAAGCCACTCTAAGTTAGACTTGTTTTTGGTTTATAAATGATTTCAATGGATGATTTTAGGATGGATAATCCTATGGTAAAAATTAGGCGGTTAGCCAAGTGTTAGGAGGGTATCCTTCACCATTCATTTAATGGAGGTTATCCACTGTTCATTGTCATTTTAATCGCTGATTCTAGTTATAGTATAAAAACTGGCCTTAGAAATTATTATTGGTATTTAACCTGAAAATACTGTTTATGCAAAACAACCCTGCCATTATCCTTTGTTTACCTTATGCATGCATAAACTTTCAATATTGGGTGTGACTTGCAAGCACGGAAGTTGTGCTTACTCTTGCTGAATAATCTTTATTCAGGAGAAGACCTCTATCAGGACGGTGAGGATCTGGACGAATAGGCTACGCCCCCAGACGGTTGCCTGTGGCAAGTCGTGTGGTCTACCACTATTTTATTTCCGCTATGTTATCTCTTTTCTATTTTGGCCTCAGGCCCCTTTTTGTAATAAACTCAGAAATTATTAATAAAGTGCGTGATATGATTTTACTATCACTTTTGTTTGACTGTGTACACTAGAAATCTACGACTAGTGTATAAACACAGAGAATTCGGGATCCTTCGCTCCCGGGTTCGACAACCCTCACCGCCCCTCCTCTCCCGCCATCCCTTCGCAGCCGCCGCGATGGCCGTCGCCGCAGTGCTCACCCTCGCCGCCCCTCCTCTCCTGCCCTCCCTCCGCAGTTGTCGTGATGCCTGTCTGCGCCTTTGGCCAACACCGTCGCGGGGCGCTGTAGGGCCACGGCTCAGACGTTCCAGGGGAGCCCTACCGCCAGCTACGCCTGTGAGATGGAGCGCCTCTCCACCAAGGAATCCCTCCTACTCGCCGTGTGCACTCCCCCTCCCCCTCATCTCAGTAAATGCTACTCACCGTGTGCACTCCCCCTCCAAATCGCCGCTGGCCAAATCTTCGTTACATCAATTTGCTTGATTGCTCGGTGATTCTTGCGGATTTGGGTGTTCTTGCTAAATTACTCGGTGATTCTTTAGTGGTTAATGTCCTGTCCTAATTTAATTTTCTATATGACCATTAAACTTTGCGATATTGTATCATCGATGTGTAATTCTGTTGCCTCATTTTCTTTGTTTTTGACATCTGCTTTTGATGTGTAAACTTATTGGCTATTGTCCATAATTTGTAGATGGACAGCATGGAGAATCCCAACTTGCCATTGATGATATCTATTATGGTTTCTTACATCGAATTGATGAGAAATTTACTTGCCTTTGTCTTCTATCTAGTACAATTAAATGACAAAAGAAAAATCGAGTGGGGTGGTCACTATGCATTAGATAGGCACTTAACACGTCAAATATATCTGCACAAGATTATCTACAGCAGTGACTTAGCAAGCATTAACAATATCCGCATGAATCGTAGAACTTTCACATTACTTTGTAATTTGCTATCTACAAATGGTAGATTAAAAGGCACAAAGAATTCATGGATAGAGGAGATGGTAGCAAGTTTGTTTTGCATATTATAGCGCACAATGTAAAAAACAGAGTGATTAAGAGGCAGTTTGCTAGATCTAGGGAAACAATTAGTAGAAACTTTGGCAGAGTCTTAGCTGCCATTTTGCGTTGTCATGAAGTTTTGTTGAAGAAACCCGAACCAGTTAGTTCAAACTCGTCCGACCCAAAATGGAAATGGTTTGAGGTACAAACAAATATAAAAAAGACACACTGTAAAATGAATAATCCTCATTTGTATCTCCCAATGTGTCTAATTTTGAAAATATTATCTTCATAACATAATTGTCTTGGTGCTCTTGATGGGACATATATAGATGTTCACGTACATGATATTGATAAGGCTAGATATTGAGCACGAAAAGGCAATGTGTCGACAAATGTTCTAGGAGTTTGTTCACAGGATGGCCAATTCATTTACATCCTTCCTGGATGGGAGGGTTCAGCGACAGATTCTAGAGTACTTTGTAATGCTATATCTAGAAGGAATGGGTTAAGGATGCCTCGAGGTATGACATTTGTATATAAAACTTGTTGATGATTTTTATAATAAAAGCTAGTTATAATGGTATTTGGAACTTATAAGATACTATTATCTTTGTGATGCTGGATATCCAAATAGAGAGGGACTTCTTACACCTTATAGAGGCCTGCGTTACCATTTTAGTGAGTAGAGATCTGGACGGCATCCTGAAACACCTCAGGAGGTTTTTAATTACAAGCCCTCTTCTGCACGTAATGTCATCGAGAGATGTTTTGGAATTCTAAAAGGAATATGGGGAATTCTTAGA
Organism: Ampelocalamus luodianensis; assembly: GCA_036346255.1. Lineage (NCBI taxonomy): Eukaryota > Viridiplantae > Streptophyta > Magnoliopsida > Poales > Poaceae > Ampelocalamus > Ampelocalamus luodianensis. The sequence goes on along the minus strand of CM070620.1, from coordinate 35,547,883 downwards.
GGACACTCTTATTATCCTGTGAAAGTTATGTGTACAATTATTTCTGAATGTGCTCTTCTTCACAATCATATAAAAAGAGAGATGCTTGTTGATCCTTTTGAGAAAATTAGTGAACAAACCACATCTGCTGGGCAAAAAATTTTAGACAGTGAAGCCATTACCCACATTGAAAGTAGCACTGAATGGACAAATAAGAGAGATGCTATGGCAGAGCATATGTTTGCTCATGCACGGTGAAATTATTGTCATGTTTGTACTTTCTCCATAATGTACTCCATTCTAGTTTTATTAAGATGAATTCTGAGGAGCTTGTAAGTGTTGGTTTGTTTACTGCAGAGCATATGTTTGCTCATGCATGGTGAAATTATTGTCATGTTTGTACTTTCTCCATAATGTACTCCATTCTAGTTTTATTAAGATGAATTTTGAGGAGCTTGTAAGTGTTGGTTTGTTTACTATTTTGGTTGCTACTGTGATTGTTAGATGACTTCCCTTTTGGGTTAGTGTTTGTATTCTCTTCTCTATTAATGAAATGAGTTCTATTTCAATTTTTGTTATAGTGCAAATTAGTAATCTGTATATATACTAATCAATGACATATCATAGATAGGAGATTCAACCTGCGCACAAGCTCTAGGAATGAACAGAAACCTAAAGCATCAATGGAGCAGTCAAGAAGGTGAACATTTAGTGTACTGCTTGCTACGTTTGGTCCATGAGGGGAGTTGGAAGGCTGACAATGGCTTTTGTATTGGATACCTTGCTCAATTAGAAAAATGGTTACATGAAAGAATTCTGAACTGTGGGCTCAAAGGAAATCCACATATTGAATCGAGATTGAAGACATTGAAGCGTTAATTTCATGCAATTACTGAGATGCTTGGACCCAGTGCTAGTGGTTTTGGTTGGAGCGAAAAGGATAAATGTGTTGTATGTGAGAAAGATATATACGACAATTGGGTGAAGGTACGTACATATAAACCATTTTTGCTTACGAGAGGTACTACGTTTGTGATTGATTATTTATCAATTAATTTGTAGAGCCATCCAACCGCAAAAGGCTTGCGGAACAAACCTTTTCCATTCTTAGAAGAACTCTCAGTTATTTTTGGGAAAGATCGTGCAACTGGAGAATATTCTGAATATTCAGCGGATGCAGTCGAAAGAATTACAGAAGAGGAAATGAATGCAAATGATGCTAATCCTGATGACACGAACAACGTAATGGATGAACAGAGCTCTGGTAATAATTCAACTGAGAGCCAACACAATACACGAACGGTACCATAATCCCATCCTAGAAATGAGGAAGTAGATAATACTCGAGGATCCAAGAGGAGAAGAACTGGAGCTAACGAAGATCCTGTAGACTCAATCAGTTCGTGCATGCTGTCTATGCAGGTAATGTTTGCCAGTGCTAATGATAATGTTGCCAAATTAGCAAGCTATTTTCAATTCATCCAAGATGATGCAGCTAGAAAGCAAAAGGTCTTCGAAGAATTGCAAAAATTTGAGTCCATTCCATTTGAGGATCGCATGAGGGTTGGTGCTGTTATTTGTTCAGAGACCAACAAGTCAAATTACTTCTTCTCTCTTCCAAAGGAGTATAGACAATCTTATGTTCAGATGGTCATTGATGGTACCATTTGATTTAAGTTGAACCATAACTAAGTCTTTACATTTGGAATAAACTATAATGAGAGATTTTGTTATATTTGATAAATCTTGGATGTACAAAAATCCAATTTATGTTTGAAGTTGAGAAACTATTTAGGATTTTTTTATTGACCCGTACACATTCCAATATTACAGGTGAGCTTACTGGGCAAAACATATTTATATGCATGCTACAGGAGAGCCTAATGGGCAAAACGTATTTATGTTGGAAATTTTCTCTCCCTTACAGATTCCAATGTTACACCCCAAACAACTTAATCTAATATTCCTAGTAATACTCTAGGAATCTTAATCACCTGTACCAAACATAGGAATGTGTGAGACCCCGGCTTATTAAACTTGTAATACTTAACCTTCCACTGGTTCTAGTATCACAAATAGAATAATCCGCGTCTTGATGAACATGTGCCTCCCAGAACAAGCAGCACACACACATCAATTCCAAGCATGCATCATTTCCATACAACTGAATATAACAAGTCTACTAAAAGACATACATAATATAAGTTATTACAACACAGTAGACCGGCCAAATGACATAAGTACCAAATAAGTAACAATGAAGCAAAGTTGCCATAAGATGGCTTAAACCAAAAGACGACCAGGTTAGCCACATAACACCACAGTGGCAACCGACCGCCGCCAAGCTAATCGCCAGTAAGCGCCACAAAGACAACTCACAAAAGTGAGGTCCATCGGACTCACTATCATCCTCTGCACAACACAAGCAATGCGGTGAGTACAAAAATGTACTCGCAAGACTTACGAGTAGCAAGCCTATACATAGCTACATGAAAGTCGTATTCAAAGGAATGTGGTTATATGGTTCTTTGGGCGCATAAAGCAAGTTTCATTTGCAATATTGTAATAAGTTGAGCAAGAGTTTGTAAAATCTGTTTTAAGCATTTAAATAACGTGAGCAAACATAAGTAACAAGTATCCACCTAGAAGTGACTTTCCCAAAGCCACCACATCATAGCATGAATCACGATTCATACCACCCATCAAGTTTTAATTTTAAAATGGTTGTAGTCTAACTCTTGAAAAGCTTATCCAAGCGTGTCCATAACCTAGGACGAGGCTATTCGAATAGTTTTAATCATCTGCAGGGTGTACCAATGTACCCACACTTGAGACCGCCTTTTGCCAAGCTATTAAGCACACTTCCTTTGGTATGCGCACGGCTAAGTCCTCTGAACCCTTTCTAATGGAATATGCTAATCAAGAGACGCACGTATGGGGATTAATCCTTAGTGATCTGCCGACGAAATATGGATCACAAGGACCCATCGTGGAGCAAGATACACCGACCTCGGCGAGTGTTCTCCTCCCTACAGCGTGTCCATGTTGCATATAATCAAATATGCAACCCACCACGCGACTCATTAATTAACACAACCCAAAGTACTTGGCTAAGAGAGGTCCCATATCCCTCTAGTGTGGTTAGCACGCAGAATGCTCGGATATGAGATACTCACAAGTAGTTCGGTCCTTAATTGACCGGGCACCATTCCAATCACACCCAAAAGATCACACCATCTTACCATTGTGCCCAAGTCTAAATTGTTTTCATTTTAGTTTTAGTTTTGCAATTTAGACAAAGCACAAGGCTGAAATATACATATTATAATAGTTTGTGTGATCAAGGTTATCGACAAGTCGATAACCGCCCATTTCTACCGATAGCTAAGCATGGCTAAGCATAATGACACGTAAACTACTAAGTGACAAGGGTCCATCCATCGAACCCAAAATCACAGCAAGTAACCTAGGCTTGAGTAGAGGAATAAACATTTCCTCACGATAATGCATCTAGTAGGCCAACTACGACAATAGTTTAAAACAACATAGCAATGCATACATAGAATTTGCAAACAATATATTAGACTTTGAAAATAGTAGGAACAATATGATCAAATGAATGCTACATCCGCTTGCTCGGTGAAGTGCAGATCGATGGTCAGCGTGGCTCAATATCGGGATTAATAATATTGTCTTCGGAACCTAACGCGAAAAACGCGATAAGCAAATAAGAACGAAGAACACCAAATGAAACTCCAACAGCAAAACACACCAAATCTAATAAAATTTACACTACAGCTAGGGAATGATCTAAGACAAAGACCAGAACAAGAATTATGCAATTAGGACTCAACATGCAAAAGATATGAGCAAAATTCTCTCTCTCAGCCTTAAAACAAACTAATTAATAATTAGCACTGCTCATGGCGAAATTTTCTAGAATGACCTAGGGTCTGAGATTTTTATAGTAGGTAGATTATGACATCCTAATAACAAGCAAACTTGGATTTACTAAATTTGGAGTTATACACATTTACTTATGATTTTCTAAGTTGTAAATCTAATACAAATCATTTCTGAATTATGAACATGCTCAAATCCTATTTTATATGAAAGTATACTAATAGGCTAATTTTAAAAATTGATTTTGCACAAATTGGATTTATACTGAGAAAAGATATGCATTTTCAAGATTAAAACTATTTCGGAATATTCAAAATGACGTAAATCGAGTTATTCCTAGTTACACAATTTTACACTCTTTGCAACATGCTTAAATCCATTTTTATAATAAACTAAAGTGGCAACATAATTTATTATCGTTGGAATAATCTAAAAAGCGGTTAAAATGAATTAGTTATGAGTTTCTAAAGTTTTAATATCATTTTCAGTTGTTAAACAAATACTTACCGAAATACAGAACAACCCAAATAAAAGAAAATGACGTGGACAAATCCCAACCCTTGATCTAAAATCCACGGCTCACGTGCGCAAAAAAACAGACGCGCTTAAATCAGCGAGCCCACCGTTGGATCAAGATCCAACGCGCACACGAGTGTATGCATTCGGACGGTGCGGTTGCATACACGATCTTGGCCGTTGATCAAAAGATCGACGGTCGAGAACGATCAAGGCATCCGGAGGGTCCGAACGCACACAAAGATCTGGGCCGCAGATCTAAAAATGAACGGTAGCTATTTATCGCAGTTCAAAGGAAGATGCTGACACGTGGGACCGCATGTTAGTGACTTCGAGTCACCTACGCGCTGGTTTAACTCACGTGCACAGTGCACTGGGCCCACTTGTCAGCGACTGAGAGTGGCGGTTAGGACAGAATTAATGCTTCTAATGATTATCATTAACTAGGCACTAATGACTCCTGAGATTTGATTTTAACCCCTCGGGCCCACAAGTCAGCGACCCAGAGGTGAATTCCGACAGGGATTAAATGCCGACACATTCAATTAACCAATGATTAATCTTAATGATGTCGGAACAGTGCGGGATTGAACCAGAGAGCGATTTAAGGATATTGGACCCACTGGTCAGTGGCTCAACGACAATGATTAAGACATAATTAATAACTAATGATTGGTAATTAACGTGTCCTAATCAAATGACGAAAACGGAGCTCGTGCGGCAAAACCGAGTGACTTGCACGGCTAATCGCGGCGACAACGGCGTGGCGCGCCGAACAAGAGCCAAAATGGATTCGCAATAGCACTCTGAATCTAATGGTGGCATTCTCACCGCGCGAAGGACTAGAACGCCGCCAGCCGGAAAACGAAAATGGGAGCTTACTGCTAAACACGAAAATCGCGATGAGCTCCACTGCAAACCTAGGATGCGGGTGCCAGAGCCACTAAGGACTAATAAGAAGCTACCTTAGCGACAAGAAGCTTCAAAGATGGCCGGAGATGCTTGATCACAGAGGAAGCTCGCCGGACCCGAAGAAGAACGATTGAAAACGACACCCTGAGCCAAATGAGTGATACCAAAATATCAATATAGCTTCATAATGATTCACAGAAGCTATATGAGCAAGTAATTAGAAAATGGAGCACTCACAGTGTGAGAAGAAGATGACCAAATTGGCGAATTTGAACAAACCCCAAATTGGACAATTCCTGAGAATCAGATCCAAAATTAAGTGAGGGGAAATGTTCAAGATAGTAAAGAGATAAGGTTAGGGCAAAGAAACATGAAGGAGGACCACTGGAACACCAAGAACACCCAAGGAGCTCCACGGGTCAACAATGGCGGTTTGCCATTTTTGAGGTGTTAAGCTCCAATATTGTGAATGGGGCTTGATGGTGGTCTAAAGAAATACCAGGAGGCATTGAGAGTGCTTATAAAGCCATGAAAGTATTAGGGTTTGCACCACTCCTCTCTCGGGCGGCAAAACACAAAGCACAAGGTGCGGCCGACAAGGAAAAAGAGGTGAAGACGTGCATTAGGGCATGGCCTGGCTCAGTGTACCTCCCATACCCCTAAACGTCGGCTAGGGTGGCTTTAGGGAGCAAGAAATGACACTGCCATTACTCCCTACAGTGCTCGCACAATGGAGGTTGAAGACGACCCGCGAAAGGCTCGGTGATTCTCGGCCGTTGGATGAGACACGGACGGCTGAGATAGCGCCACGCCTACGGGCTTTAAAACACAACGGGGAGATTGCGAGCCCTACGATTAGAAACGAACGGCTCAGATAGCCCCACGTTGCAAACTCAATTTACAACGAAGGGACACGCGAGCGTTGGATCTTAATCCAACGGCTCTGATTCAAGAATGCAACCGGAGGGTCCGAAGGTTTCGGCGCATCTCGACGGTTGGATGGAGATCTAACGGTTGACATTCAAACTTGCAACCGGAAGGTCCGAAGGGTTGCGCGCTATGACCGTCGCGATTTAGATCCAACGGTTGAGATTCAACGCGTTTTAAAGAGGGGCTTGGTGCGATTAGTTGATCGACCGAATCAATTGGCTCGAGTCCAGTCCGACTCGAACCCGAGTAATGAGAAACCAAGTTTGACTTTGAAAAGAACAGAGACTTTGAATGATTTATTTGAGGTAGCAAATTAACTCCAAAAATTATGAAATGTTTACAGAGCTTGCTAACTCAGATATTATCCTTGTGTAAAATTTTGAGAGGTTTTATATTGTGAATAAATTTCCGAAAATTCGCAAGGCTCTGTTTTAATGTTTGATGAGAGTCAAGAGTTTGATCGCCTCTAAAAATATTCAAACAATTTCTAAAATTGTGAAATTTTTGAGGGGTCCCAAACCAACACAGAGACTTAGGAAAAATATTTCCAGAGGATGATCATAAGATTTGACAAGATTGTTTTTGCAATGTCAAGATTTGGATCAACTAGACTTGTGACAATGCATTTCCATAATTCCTTGTACAAGAATTGATTGGCACAAAAGGAAATACATGATGTAAGAAAAAGTTTTAATTCCTACTGATTTTCTTACATTTGAAACACAAGCCCAAGATTGGGATGTTACAGAATGTTACATTCCCTGCTATCTCATTACTATGGTTAGGATTACCGAGATTCCTGATATTCCCGTCAATCTATTTTTCTTGAAACCAAACGCACCCTTAGGGATAACAAGCTTACAAAGATTCCTGATGCCAGCATCTTCATGGGTCTTTTGGTGTTTGATGTATTTTCAATGAGATATCTTCCTTAAATGGGCTATCCAAGGTTTCCAGCACACTGAAAGAACTCTATTTTTCAAAGAATGAAGTTGCAAAGATGGAAGAACTTGAACACTTCCATGCATTAGAAATTCTTGAACTTAGTAGCAATAGATTAAGGGTAAGCATTTTGTAGTTTTTTTAATGTTGATATTCACTGCAAGTTACTTCCTCTGGCCAGTGAACTTAACCATATCTGATATTCTGATGATGCATGTTGTAGTACAAGCCTTATTTATATCCTAGACCCCTATAGCCCCTACATTCTTACATGTTCCAATGCATTTCAGGTGATGGAAAATCTCAAAACCTTAACAAATCTACAAGAGCTATGGTGGGAAGAAACCGAATCCGGACAGTCAAGTTATGTGGTTTGAAATCAATCAAAAATTAAGTTTGCAAAGCAACAGGCTGACTTCAATGGATGGATTTCAAGTACTATATAATAACTTCCCCAACTCCCATGTCTTTCCTTGTCTAATTGCTACTTGTTAATCTATCCATTATTCTTTAATTCAGGAATATGTTGTGCTAGAGGAGCTGTACCTCAAGCCACAATGGAATCCAAAAGATGGAAGGCCTATCTACCTCGTAGAACCTTCGTGTTTTAGATGTTTCATTTAATAAGCTAACTGCTATAAAATATATTCAAACCTTAACCAGGTAATGTGATACTATGTGACTGATAGTTTATCTTTATCATCCTCAGTGCACCAAAATTACTGCAAAAAAGTCACAAATATTCGCATCGGGGAGGGAAGTCTACATCAACTTTAATTTGCAAAGGTAAACAATATATGAGCTCAAAATTTTAATTTCTGGGTAGTAGTAGTAGCAAGTGATGCAATAGGATGAGGTACTGTTTTTGTTTATTATCGTATGAAATAAAATTTATATTTATTATGCGGTTTAGGATCCCATCTGCTGATATGTATCACTTTCTTTTGAGGTTTCATTGCAGCGCACGGGCACCCTACTAGTACAAGTAAAAGTAGATGTCTGATGCAGTAAATCAGATGATGGTTTTGGTGGTCGTTAGTAGTAGGCTTATTATCACAAAAAATATAAGATGTGAGATGTCACGTTTGACAGTACCAAAATACATTTACTTCAAATAGCATGTTTGCGATGAGAAATTGTGGAAGTAGCACCCATTTATTTAGCGTACCAAGTAAGTAGGCTTGTACCAAGGAACTAAACAAATGGTTCACTAAGGGCTTGTACCAAGTAACTAAGCTTGGGATGCGAAGGGCCTAATGAACTATTTTATTTAGTTCCTTGATACAAACCTAGTTCACCCATTCACTAAGGGCTTGTGTGGTGAACTATTCACAATAAAATAAAGCAACACACTGCAGTAAAACACTGGGCGGTGGCCTAAAAGTGTCTCTTAAGAGTGTCTCCTACCTAGAGTAGTTATGTGGCACTAAACTTCCCACATTCCAAGTCACATGAAATCATGAAACCCTAATTTCATGTTCTGAAAATGTCTCGAAACCTAAAATCCTAATTTTCGAGACCTAAACCCTTAATTTTCGGGTGAGGTCGGCGGTGATGACGGCAGTGGCGATGTTGTCGCTGTCACTGGAGTCGGAGGAGAGGATGAAGCGGTGTGCCACTGGGTCCACCGCTCCGATCGTGGTTGGCAAGAAACAAGAAGAACAAATTAGCAAGAAAATCCATGGGAAGTGAATAGCAAGAACACAGGGATCGAAGCAAGAAAGTCAAGAATCCTTCTTGGACAAGAATTGAGCAAGGAATGAAGGAAGGGAGCCATTACAACAGGGGATGAAGTAGGAGAGGTAGGAGAGCATGCCCTTCTCCTTCTTGCTGCCTCGGCGGTACCCGAGGTCGTAGCCGTAGTAGTCGTCCCCAGTGAGGGAGCTCAGGAACGGCATTGCGGATGCGCGGAGGGAGAGAGTCTCTGAAATACTGTGTGATGCAATATTGTTCGTACACTTGCTCTGAAAATGTTCTAAAAATGATTAAATAAAATCATGAAACCCTAATTTCATGTTCTGAAAATGTCCCGAAACCTAAAATCCTAATTTTTGAGACCTAAACCCTTAATTTTTGAGACATTTTTAGAACATGAAATTAGGGTTTCACATGACTTGGAATATGGGAAGTTTAGTACCACATGATTACTCTATGTAAGAGACACTCATTAAGGGTGTAGGCCACCGCCCGGTGTTTTACTACAATGTGTTGCTTTATTTTAATGGTGAACAGTTCACCATGCAAGCCCTTAGTGAACGGGTGAACTAGGCTTGTACCAAGGAACTAAATAAAATGGTTCACTAGGCCCTTCACATCTCAAGCCTATTACTTGGTACAAGCCCTTAGTGAACCATTTGTTTAGTTCCTTGGTACAAGCCTACTTACATGGTACACTAAATAACCAGCGCAACTTCCATAATTTCTCATCACAAACGTGCTATTTGAAGTAAATGTATTTTGTTACTGTCAGACGTGATGTCTCATGTCTTATATTTTTTATGATAATAAGCCTACTGCTAACGACCACCATAATCATCATCCGATTTATTGCATTAGACATACACTTTTACTTGTATGCCAACAACGCATAGCCCTTATTGCACTTGGACCCTGATTCACAAAACCCTAAAACACCTGATAACCGTTCACAAAAATTCAATTTCTGAAACCTAAAATCCTAATTTTCGAAATCTAAACCCTTAATGTTGAGACATTTTCAGAACATATAAAATTATAGAAAAAATTACACAATTAAGTCCACTGTGTAAGGAGCCTTCAAAAAAATTTATAATGTTTGGACCTCATTTTCTATATTAAAAAAATTCCTACCAAAAGTATAATTAAATGAATTTTTAGAATAGTTTGAAATGGATAAAATTATGGAAAAATGACACAAGTAAGTACACTATGTTGGGAGGCACCAATTTTTTTTATAATTTTTGGAGCTCATTTTATATATTTAAAAATTCCTAAAATAGTATACTTAAATGGATTTTTGAGAAAATTCGCTACACTGCTCCGCAAAGTGGCTGTGCAGCAGCCACTCCACTGCATGGTGCGACAGGGACTCCACCACATGGTAGCCATGCAGCAATGGACACGTGTCAGCTCAAAACGACCTCTCGCGCGGTGGAGTGCTATTTTTGCAAATTTCGCGCGACAAGTGCTATTTTTGCTAATACACCAGCAAATTCGGCCAAAAACTCCAAGCACCAGCACCATGTCACCCTCGACCTACAACAGATGGCAATGCATCACGTAGTCCATCCAGACTAGGCTACCTATTGCACACTATATATAAAACCAAACAATCCAACATAATAGATTGTGTGTGCAGTGCAAATCTTTTACAGTCTACTCCGGTTGACATTATTTGTGAATAACTCAAGTCCTATCTGAGAGCTAAAAGCAATAGACTATAATGAGTACATTCAAGACTATAGTTATGATCCATACATAGATGGGCTACACAGGCCTATCTCGGCCCGTCAAGCTAATCGTGTTCGGGCTAGCACAACACAGCTCATGAGCTCGGCGTGTCGTGCTTGGGTCGACAGCTGAACCCACAGGCCGACATGACATGACCCATTTAGCTATTCAGGCCAACCGAGTCATGCCTAATCAGTCCCATGCCGTGGCACCCATTTGGCCACCTCTAGTTAGAGCTAGCACTCCGATACCACTTGTTATAATTACCCTTGTTAGAAAACATTAGAGCTAGCACTTGGAACTAATAGATGATCACAGATGAGACATGGATTTAATATGAAAAACCCTTACAAGAACACTTATGGACATATGAAGCGAAAATCACTAGAGGTGGGCATTTGGTCGGTAAAAATATACTCTGGCTTTGAAAGATGGCCACTGAAACTAATAGACTGAAACAAGGTTATTAAGTAGTAAAGTCGGGTCAAGTAGTAAAGGGACCGACTTGTCGACTTGGTCAACTAGTCACCAGACTAGGAAGTATATAAACAGGGCATGTAGTATACTGACTTGTAGCAACAATTATACACATATACATATTGTACATAATGAAATAAAGAGAAGAACAGCATAAGTACGACGAATGGTTGTAACTCCTATTCAGAACTTAGTTCAGTATGCTGTGATGTAACTCCTGTTATGTTACTTTCTTACTTGTTGTCCTATACTTATGTTATTTACTTTCTATATCATATTATTAATATTTTGTTGTTACAATTTGTTGATTTTTTTGTCGAACCCGGGAGCGAAGGATCCCAGATTCTCTGTATTCATACACCGGTCCAGGATTTCCAGTGTACACAGTCTTACAAAAATGGATATCACAATCATATCACGATAACGTAAGTAACATTAAGTAATTAAATGTTTAATACAAATGAGTCTGAACAACAATGTCAAATATCAAATGATAAACATAGCGGAAACATAATAATAGAGGTGAGACACATGATGCGCCACAGGCAATCATCTGGGTCAAAAGGCCTACTCGTCCGGATCCTCACCGTCGGGGAAGAAGTCTTCTCCTGAATAAGATTTATTCAGCAAGAGTGAGCACAACTTCCGTGCTCGCAACTTACACCCAATATTAAATGAAAAATGTATGCATAAGGTAGCAAGTGAGTATGGCAGGGGTTGTTTTTGCATAAATAGCATTTTCAGTTTAAATAATCATAGTAATTTCTAAGGCAATTTTATACTAAGACTAAAATCATATTTTGAAATAACAACATTGCAATATGGATAACCTCCAATGATCAAGTGAAGGATCCCCTCCTAACACTTGGCTTCCCGCCCAACTTTTCATAAGGATTAACCATCCTCAACATTTAATAAATCATTTAAAAACCAAAAACAATTCTAACTTTAAGTGGCCCTGCTAGCATGTCCATGACCTCGGACGCGGCTATTCGAATAGTTTCTACTCTGCAGAGTTGGTACAACTTTACCCACACGAGGTGACATGCTCGTTTTGTCGGCCAATTCACGCTTCCGTAGGCGTGTGACTGAGCAATTACCATGAGGACTTTACAATGTCCTGTCCTAGTGTACTCATGCCCGCTAAGGTTTCGCCCCTTTGGACTAACCGTCCTTCGGAAGCCTCCTCTTGCGCCAAGTGGGAATAAAAGTCTAACCGACACCCACATATCAACATGACATAAATACACTAAAGCATTACAAATTAATTAGTCAAATCCTGTCCATACAAGACGTGTGGTGGTACGGTAAGGCATAGCATTAAGCGGCTCAAAGATCGGTCCTCAATTGACTTGGGCGTCATTCCTATTAACCATGGGCCTTAATCTTAACCAGATTAATCCCGTGCATAAACCTGCACCCACCATTCCGACCATTTCGCCCAAGTCCAAACCCATTTTTGATTTTATTTTGAATAAAACTCTATTTATAAATCCATGTGGTAAAACAATACCACAATGACAAGTTTGAAACAAATTTGTAAGAAATTTGGTTAAACCCTCCCAAATTCTTTAAGTGTGAACCAGCCTAGCTAAGCATATGTCTAGTATTGATAATGTTTTGTCTATGGTGTCAAGGTAGTCAAGTACAATATTCAAATTGGTCATACAATAAAACATGGGAGTAACTATATATAAAACATGACATTAATATATTTATACAAACATATGCATGCATCAAATAATTTAAAAGCTGAAAATAACCTAAAATACTGGGGGCAATATGGTCAATGGTGTAACTTGCCTTCGTTGATGTCTTGGAATTCTAGGTCTTCAGATTGGTCGAACTCTCCGGAGTCGTCGAAGTCTAAACGCGAAAATACGATAAATTCAAATTCAAATTCAAATAAATTCAAAAAAATAGATCAAAATAACTCCAAATTGAAATATTTTGGTTTAGTTAGCTAGGTTATAATTTTATATAAATGTTGCAATTTGAATCACCCAATTTGGAGTTCATATGCAAAAGTTATGAATTTTAGAAGTTTTAAACCTAAATCTGAAATTTAATTGAATTTCCTGAATTATTTTTCTACTGAAAAATCTATTTATTGCGCAATGCTGACGCCAGCGAGGAATTTTCGAAATTTAAATGAATTAAAGAATTTTCTAACATGTGGGCCCCACGTGTCATAGACACGGTCCATATGGACTAAGTCCATGGTGGTTGGGGAACGGGGCTAGGGCTGAGCTGGCGGCGCGTGCGCGTGTGGCGCTGAGTAAGCGAACACGCGGGGTACGGCGCCAACGTGGAGGTGAGGTGGCTGCCACGGTGGCGTGCCACGTCATGCCGGCGGGTGGTGGCGCATGGAGACCGACAAACCGGTGAACGGCGGCGCGGCTGCCGGCGGCGAGGTGTTAGGGAGGAAGAGAAGGCGACGGGGAGCATGGTGCTTACCGAGGTGGTGCGGGAGCGTGAAGGTATCGCCGGCGGCGAGGAGTTTGGCGGCGGCGAAGTCGGGCTCGTAGCGGCGATGGAGATGCGGAGGGTTCCCGGCGAAGTCGAGGTGCGCACCGTGTAGGCGAGGCGGCGGCGAAGGTGACGGTGGTGTCGGGGTGGTTGGAGGCGGCAGCGGCGGCGCAAGCGAACTCAAGCTTCTTGGTCGCCGGCGGAAAATCGCAAATGCAGCGAGCTCACGGGAAAGGAAGAGTGTGTGGGCGTCGGGCGGTGTGAAGAAGGCGCGGGGTGCCTTTATAGGCGCCGAGAGGGTCCGAGGCGGCGTGGAGGAGGTGGGGATCGTGCGACGGCGGTTGCGGGAGGTCGTGGCGTACGAGCGGAGAAAAAGGGAAACGGCGTGGAGGCGTGGCGGAAACCGGCGTGGTATCGTGCGCACGACGCGGGGAGTGTGGGGAGGTTAGATGCGGCCGTTAGCGAAGTTCGGGCGCGCGCGAAAATGGCGGTCGTGGGGCTCGTCCGCGCGGAGAAGAAGGCGAGGAGGAAGAAAGAGTATGGGCCGTTGGATTTTGATCCAACGGTCACGATCATTAGGGGCGACGTGGAAGAAAATGGGCGATTCTGGCCGTTAGATTAAGATCGCACGGCTCACATTGATTATGATATTCGGACTATGCGGAGATTACAAAAGATCTTGACCGTTGGTTCAAGATCCAGCAGGAGAGATAGGATTGGGGCACGTGTGTGCGGCGCGTGCGTTGGATTTTGATCCAACGGTGGATGGAGAGGGGTGCGTGGGTGTGGGCCGGTTGGGCTGCGCGTGGGAGGAGGTTTGGGCCGGAGATTTGGGTTTCGGCCCAAACTGAGTTTTGATTTTCTTTTGATTTTTGATTTGATTTAATTCTGGTAATTCAATCAAGCTTTAGAAAATAGCAAAATAACTCCAAAAATTATGAAAAATTCACAGAAATTCCCATGCTTATTCTGGATTTAATAAAGTTATTTCCAACTTTATGTTGGCTTTTAATTTTGCAAATAAATTTGTTTTGGACTTTAAAATAATTATAAAAGCTTTTAAAAATTCCAAAAAATTCCACAAAAGTAAATAAATTTTAATTTTTACTGAAATTTCAAATTTGGGCTGTTACATTTTTCTTCAACTTCCAAGGTGTTGCTTCTCAATTTCAAAGAAAGACATTCATCAAGAAATATATGTTAAGAAAGACAACCATTAAGCATAAGTTCTTAACTTAATAGGAAACAACTTCTGAACGATAAACAACAACAATTGATAGCTAGGACATCAAATTGCTAAGTTCTAAGTCTGAAAGTAGCAAAAGTTGGAATGATGATCATTCATGATTCAAACCAGCCATCTAAGTCATCATCTAATTCAAACTTGCCCTCTTCATGACTTGCTCCACCCACATGAGTAGTAGAGGGTGGAGCCCTCTCATCGTCCAATTCTTCACATCAACCACAAAAGTATCATTCTCATCATCATCTCCACTGTCATGCTCCACCTCATCAACATTATGAGCAATCCTTGACATTAAATGTCGAGCATAAGTGATATGAGGGCCTACGAGCCCGTCACTAGACTTGCTAGCATCACCATGAGTTCTCCTAGGAAGATTGCGATGTCCTTGAGTTTGCGATGCACCAATGGCTTCATCAACATGAGCCCAAGTTTGACGATCACCGCCATCAGTACCACCTTGATGAACTAGTTCTTCAGCATTGATATCGACCTATTCATTATCCCACTGAAAATTTTCTAAGATGAACGAGTTAGATTTCTTTCCTTTAGAGCCTTGCCCATGCAGCTTTTGAAACCTACTTGCCATTTTCTGGTTGTATGAAATATACACCAACTAATTCAATCTATTGTGCTCTACATGATTTCTCTTTTTGGTATGTCGTTCTCATAGAAGAAGAAGTTAGCTACATGATCATCGACAATTTGTTGTTGTTCTTTTGTCTTTTTTGTGCAGTGCTCAAGCATAGGTTGAGTAGTGCTCGAGCTATGTCTATTAGAAACAACCTCTTCTAGTGTCTTTCAAAGCATATCAGCAACTGATTTAGTATACTTTTGTGGTGGTCCAGCCATGGTAAAAGAAGCAACTGATTGCTTCCTTTCTGCAACTGTCCCTGAACTTCGTTGGACCTCTTCTTCAGCACCATCACCTCCTCCATCTTCAGCTTCATCCTCTGTGGGGACCCTTGAGGTCGAATCTGTTTCCAAATCAAGAGGTTATACCAATGGCATAACTCTTAACAGGAAACGAACCAGATTTCAGTTTTCCCCGGATATGTGTCTCACATTAGTTCCCAAGATCAAAGACTAATGTGCACATATCCTATATAACATTCGTACACAGTCATACACAAGTCATACATACTCATAACACTAATTTTTACAAGACTAGTGTTTGGTACAAAATTTATACAAGTGACCAACTGTCAACTAAAACAGAAGTTTGTAGCGAAACAAATATAAACAACAAAAGAACCACCAAGTTTTCCCAACACCCGCAAGCAACCGAGTGGAGGTAGAAACAGCTTCATTCATTAGCGTCGCCATAATTGGTGCTAACAGATGGATCAAAAACATAAACGTCATCACCTGCAACAAGTGATTAAATTCCACTAAGTACAGAAGGTACTCGCAAGACTTACACAAACTAATAAAAGAAAGTGTATGATAGAGCCTATCCAAAGGATATGAGAGTATACATGTTAGAGGCTGTCCAAAGGATGGTTATAATGGCATAAGTTTTGCATAAAGCGACAAGTTTATTCCTACACATTCTAATTTACAAAGGCCATTTAGTAAATCAAATTTGGACCAAAAGATTTTAAGTGACATAAAGATAGACATATATCAAACGATACCAAAGTGGCAAACCCACTTTGATAAACTAAAATGCATGACAAACCGGTCATGCCGATACCAAGTTGTCCCATGTCAAGTTTTAAATTTTCAGTCTACAATGGTGACAATTAAAACCAAGTCATCTGTAACTGTGGGCACGGCTATTCGAATAGTTTTATCCCCGCAGGTGTGTACATCTTTACCCACATGACTTGATCAGCCCGTAAGCCACCGGATAATAGCACACTTCCTTTGGTATGCCAGTCGGGGAGATCAAGACTCAGTATTTTTCAGCAAGAACATCTGATTGAGTTGAATCACCCATGTGAGACCTGATCCCGCTTAGAACAAGTTTCTGATAAAACCTGCTAACTAGAGCATGCACATTGTACCGGGAGTGTTGACCCAATTAACAAAAAGTAAAACTATGCTCACTGCACATATTAAATTGCAATCAAAGCCCTACGAACAACATGATCAAACACATGTGTCCTTACACCACTTGTGATCCAACTTAATAAAATTTCCCCCTTACTTAACCAAGCAGCTCCCAACCCACGTGTGGAAGTACGAGTGATACTTGGAGTAACCACCCAAAAGCTTCGGTCCTTAACGATCCGGACAAGACTTCCACATACCTGATTCTGCGTGCACGAAGGCACCCACACTACTAGCCACTTGTCTAGGTCAAAATTAGTTTTAAATACACAGAGTTTGGGACTCAAAGATCAGATTCAGGATCTGAACAAGAAATATAAACGTAAAAACTTCAATGTTTCCCATGATCGACGAGCTACCCTCGTCAACCAGAACTACCAAATCTAGTGACTTGCAGGGCTAAGCATTACATAAGGAATAACTATCATCTCAATATCTACCTTAAGCTCAAGTGTATGGAATTATTAAGGATAAACCACAATCGTTAGGACATAACTAATCTAGACTCACAAGTTAACAATATAACAAAAAAAGCATGCAAGCAATTATCATTGCATTTCAAAAATACTAAAGTACCAAAAACTGGGATCAAAATGATGCAAGAGGATGCTTGCCTTGTTGATAATATTCCACTTGTTCAGTCTCTGGCGTCTCAGAAATAAATTCACTCGCGTCGGCCAAATCAGGTTCTAGAAAGAGCAATAACAAACGAACGTCGAGAAAAATACCAAATACCAAAATGCTGAAAAGATGCATGACAAGTTTACAGAAGTAGTGTTCTGTTTTCTAAGTGAACTTAGGTGAAAATCTCGGTTCAGTTGGAGTTTAATTAAACTTTCTATGAACTATGCAAGATTAACGTTCTTAAGGTGCAAGTGATTTAATTGACAAATTTTTAAGTAACAGAGACACGTTTAAGTAACAGTAACAGTTCAGTAAAAATTAGAACTAATAGAATTTATTTCACTTGATTTGGAGTTACAAAATACTTAAAACATTTTAAAATTTTAAACTATTTTTAGTGAAGAAGTAAATCAGATTAAACATTCTTTGGCACTAATCTATAGGGATTAAGGGTTAAAGAATGAGTTACAACTCTGGTCGGAATTCTGACAACAGAGTGCTAGCTCTCGTGAGCTTGCTCGGCAGCTCGCCGGAGCTGTGGCCCCAAGCGGTGTGAGCTAAAGCCCAAAATAGCCTCAACTCTTCTTTCGCTGCACTGCATGTCTAGTGGTAACGATCTATGATCTTTTGCTTGTATGGCTTTCTGGTTTACGTGGTAGAATTTTTTTGATTCCCAGCTAGCGTATCCTACCCGTATCCCTTCAAAAACACCGAGTATTCAACCAGTTAATAAAATGGTCAAGAACTTCACTCTATATTATGGGTCATTCGGACTACGACCAGTCGTATGACCGGTGAAACACTATTTTTTTTCTAGTTTACGGTGGTGAAGTCATGCTTCCTTCAGAACTAAAAATTGGCTCTACTCGAACTAATTGTTATAGCGACAATAATCAAGAAAAATGACAAATCAACTTTTATCAATTTCCTTGAAAAACAGATGAAATAAATCCTTAATATGATCGATAGTCTACCAGCAAGCCATGAGAAGGTACCACAGTCGTAAGGTGCAACCTCGCAGTCTGACTGTAGGTGAACTGGTTCTTAGAAAAATTCAGAGCCAGGCAAATCGCAACAAGCTTTCCCCTAAATAGGATGGTCCATACACTATGGTCGAAGTAATCAGACCAGGTTTGGTACAACTTGCCATGTCAAATAGGCATGTTCTGTCTAATTCTTGGAATATTGATCAATTACGTAATTTCAATGTATAAATGTTCTTTTCATTTACAATCTCAATAAAGTTGCATTATTACTTCCATTGCTTGGTCATACACTATTGTTGTCTAAGATCATCGGAGAAGATCTATTACCCTTCGACATCCTTCTAAAAGATATCTTTTACTTTTTGGCTTTGACATATTTGTCAAATGCCATTAGGGAACTTATCGTGACCGCCACAGAGATGGTTCTCGCGAATGACCATATGTCCTTTTCTCACAGAAAAATCAAGTAAAAGGAACATAACACAGACAACTAGATATAGTTGCATACATGCTTAAGGACTTAAAGATTTTCTTTCTTTAATTCAACATTTTGCTCTTCTCCTGTTTTGCAACTGGTCGAGACACAGAAAATCTCCTAATCGAAATATCTCATCTCTGCATGTGGTCCTGCCCACTGGAAGGAGTTTCCTAGTGACGCCCTTTTTCCTATGATCTGTGCTACCAGTCGAAACTTGAGTACGAGTACGTTTCGTGAAGTATCAATTATGTCTTTGGTTCTTAGCACTTTTTACGACCAGCTTGGATAATATGTAGAAATAAAAACACTTATCGGTTTTTTCCATACATTTTTGCATAATTTCTTATTATTCATATCATCAACACAAGTCTTATGACATCTTCCGACCATACAATGTATTATATGGTATTTTGATTATGGAAATAGATCTAAAACTAGTCAAAATCATACATTGGTTCCGACCAAATTAGTTTCATAGTGCTAACTAGATCATTCTTACAACATAATTAGCACATACTTTGTACGCTGGTCGCAACACGTGCTCTTTCTTGGTCTACTGCTTCATTAGTAAGTTTTTCTACTACACAAACAGTCGGGTAGGGGTTGTCGGGACCCAAAAATACAATTCTATACCCTCTCTGTATAATGCACTAGTCCAGAATCACGCTAGTACACACAGTGACAACATAGATGAATATCAATCCACATAAGCGATTAATAACATAAATAAGTATTTGAATAACAAATAATAGTTTTGACCTTATGGTCGAGTTTACATTTATTAAGCCATGTAGGGCTAGCAATAAAGAAATCAGCAGCGGAGCAAAATAAACTCCAGCAGAATCTCATCAATTTGCCACAAGCAACCGACTGGGATCAATGATCTAACGATCAGCACCTTCGACGAACTCCTCCTCGAAGGCAGGCGATGACTCCTCCTCTTCTGTAGATTTGTTTGCAGCAAGCATGAGTACACAACCATACTCGCAAGTCATACCACAGAATGCAATTTATAGATGCAGGCTTATTCCAAAGGAAATGGCTTCTGTGGTTCTTTAGCATAAAAGGAATATTTGCAATTGAATACAGATAATAGATTGAAATACAACTTAAAACAAATAAACAATAGTAATTTAACAGTTTGTTTTCACAAAGGACACAAAGCTAACCAGTTTAATTCACACAGCCATATGGCTTATATCACACAGCTGTCCCTTCCCAAAGTTTTATGAAAATATACCATTCGTGTGAAATCCCCGAGCATGTCCATGACCGCGGATGCAGCTATTCGAATAGATTGACTAGCACTCTACAGAGGTTGTACACTTTACCCACACGATACAATCAGTGTAACTAGCACTAATCATAACAAAACGTTTCAGAAACTGCATTTCAACATTGACACTCCCAGTGTGCTTTCCCGTGATACCAACCCAAGCACAGAGGTTTAGCATCACACACACTATTGGATAGGGAAGTGGTGAACCATCCCGTAATGCAACTACCTGGTAGTTCACAACTCCACCAACACTAAGTTCCTAACATACAACCTGAGTAATCAATGCCAAGAATCCATAACTTACTAAGTTAGGCCCGTCCCATCAGACATGTGGTCATACAGTAAGGCTCAGTTCAATGGCGCACAAAGTAAGTCCTTAATTGATCAAGGCAAGACTTCCAGATTCTAACTATATGACACATAGATTGATATTCCCATTCACACAGTTCCACCTTAGCACACATTTCACCCATTTGCCTCAGTCCAAATCCTTTCCCACCCTGTTGGTTAAGTGCAACATATGCCATCAATGAGTAATAGCATATAGTACACACAGTTTTATCACATAGTTCTATAGTCACTTAGTCAAGTTTATAATTGCAACTTACATGAAATGATGACTCGTTGCATGGCTAAGCAATCTACTCGTACTAACCAACCCACGTTCGTGCTATAGTAATACCAACTACATAATGAACCAATCTACGGGGACAAAAGATCATGGCATAGCAATAAGCAAGGTGGATATAACAATTTGGATTAATATCTAAACCCAAAAGTATTTAAATAATTACTTAAAATAAATGCAGTAGTTCGAATCAAAGTATTTTGAAAACTGGGTTCAATATGATTAAAGGTATGACTTGCCTTGGAATAGATCTAGGTACTGGTCTTGGTCTTGGTGAACTCCTTCTTCTCCAAAATCGACCGAAGTATTAACGTCTACTCGCAAACGAAGCAAATAAAGAAAATAAATAAATAATAGAGGAAAAAACAAACTCCAAAAATTAAATAAAAATCCTATATAAATAGATCTCGAATTTATATGAATTTAGAAATTTGAATAGACTCAATCGGAGTTCGGATGCAAAAGATATGGGCTTTGGAAGTTCAAATCTAAAGAAAATACTATAAAAAGGAATTATCACAATTTTCGAGTTATTTCTCAACAGAAAAATTGGATTATTGCGCAATGATGACGTCAGCCCTCAGAATTTCATAAATAAAAGAAAATCTGACATGTGGGGCCCACATGACAGTGGCTCGGCTCACGGTAGACCAAGTCCACGAACCGTCGAGATCGAGAAGGGTCCGCCATGCGTGCGCTGCGTGGCGTGGCCCGACACCACGAGACGACATGTGCGCACATGCACCGATGTGGCCGCTGAGCTGGTGCAAACATGGCATGCTACGTCACCTCGACAACGGGGACGGTGTTGGACCCGATGGTTGTTAGTGTTTAACGGCGGTTTGTCGGCAATGGGTGCTACCATGAGATAGAGGACACTATTGCGAACTCACCTGTGTACTTGCGGCGGCTAGAGGACGACGGTGGCGATCGACGGTCAGCTCGAAGCGGCGGAGGCCTTCGGGTTTTGTTGGACGGGAGCTCCGACGTGATTCCTGTGGTGTGAGTGGGTGCTTCGAGTAGCTCACGCGACATCGAACCCAGCGGTGTGGTCGAAGAAAACGGGGTGATCTCGACGGTGGCGCAATCCTAGGAAACAAAAGCTTGGCCAAAAACCTAGATGAAGGATTACGGTGGCGCTAGTGCTCTAGAGGGTCGGGGGCTTGAGGGTTTTTTATGCGGACGCTCTCGCGATCCTGATGGTCCTATTTATAGGTTCCGGGGTGGCACAAGGAGGCGTATGGGCGGCGGGGTTCTAAAGAGTCCAAAATGAACTCGCGATGGTTTCGGGGATAGAAAGGAAATCAAGATTTGATTCTGATCCAAACGGATGCAGGGAGGACAAAGATAAGATTTAGTGCATTTTGTTGAAAGACTTTGTTGTTGGAAAGATTGCGTTGTCGGACAGAACTTTGAGAAGTTTCAATGGCAGTGTCGGCCAGGACTCCGCGAGGACAAAGACGCGAGGTCGGGGAGGGAGCGAATGCGGGCGGGCTGGCTCAGCGCACGACTGGGCCGCTACTTGGGCCATGCGCACGGGAAGGATGGTTGGGCCGGAAAGATTCAGCTCGGAGCTTTTATCTTAGATTTAATTAGCTTTTCTTTTTAATAAATTAGCAGAAAATTCAAATGGCAATAGAAATTAGCAAATGAACTCAAAAAAATTCTAGAAAAATCTAAAAAATATATATGAGCACATAGAACCCAAATAAAATAGTTTTGACAATTATTCATGTTGGAATTATTCACATTAAATTATTTTGATACTAAATGTCCATATTAAGCTTTTGAATTAAATTCAAATAAAAACCAAATGGTGAATTTTCTCCCTACTAACTATTTAAAGGATTTTTAAAAGCTCAAAAAATTAGGATGTTATAGGGGTGTTCATTTGGTTTTTTTGTTATTTTCGGTTCGATATATACGGTAAATACGGTATTATTAGTTCGGTAAATATGGTGTTTTTAAAAATACGGCTCGGTTTCGGTAAATCCCAAGTTTTTCGGTATAGTATCGGTAAATACCATATTTACCAAAGTTGACATGAATTGCGAATGACGATGTTGCACATAGCGGCAGGCGGCAGCCGGTAGCACTATGCAATATGCACCACGAAACGATGAGTCGGCAAACTAGCAATTAGCAAAGCAGCGGTAGCCAACATACGAACGCGATCGCGGCAAAGCAAGCGGCTAGCGGTAGCGGTAGCGGAGGCACGGCCGCAATGACACCTAGCATTAGTGTAGTACACTACAAGTCTATTACACCATCAGTTTTCACTATTCAGTCCACCACACTAATTGGGTTGATTGCTTTGCTGCCAAGTGCCAATGGGACGAGCCAAGCACGAGCGCCTAAGGTCCTGAGCCAAAGCTGCGCGCTTAGAATTAGACATAGTTCGGTTTTTTCGGTTTTCAGATGGTTTATACCGAAAAAAACAAAATACCAGAAAACTATATTTCTGAATCTGTTACTGAATACTGAATACCGGTCAAACCGAGTTGACCAGTACGATTTGGTATTTTTGGTATAGTACGAAAATGAACAGCCCTAAGTCGGGGGCTAGGAAATATATGAGTACACAAGTTGAGAGATAAGCATAAGCTTTATTGATGACCAAAGGTAAGTTTTTTATATTACAATTTTATACTACATCTATTCACTCTTCGGAGCCACTAGACTAGTCGCTGTGGGATGGAGATCCAACATTCATCTCCTTTGCAACTTTGTTTCCGAAGGATTTTACCCACTCGAAGATCTTGGTTGTATCCTGCTCCGAACAATTGAAGTCTGCTTCAAGTGTTTGAATATTGGGGGAGGGGTTGGAGGCTTTAAGCTTTGCCAAAGAAAAGCTAACTCCATTCGCAACATTGTCTCTCATGGTCTTCGCAGGGTTTCTCTGAAAGGTTGCGAGTAGATCTTGGAGAATCTCGAGCTACTGACCAAGACAGTTTGCCTTCTCAGTCGGCTCCCTTGAAGACGACAAAAATGCTTCCGCCCCCATGTCGGAAAGCATCTTGTTGAAGGTAAGGATCTTCTCTTGAAGATTCCTCTTGAATTCTTTCTCCTTATTTGCTCAAACTCAAGGGCTTTTTCTTTTTGTTCTAACTTTTGAGCTTGCTCTGCACGAGTAGATCAAAGTTAAAGAAATAAACTAAAAACACATAGTAAACTGGTCAGCTTTACGACCAATTACCATGAGTCTTCTTCTCGAAAGCTTCCTTACGCTTGAGGGAGGTCACATTGAATTTGGTCGACCAGTCTTCAATCGACTGATCTTTGACTTTGCACCTCTCCTCAAGTGTAGCTATGACGGCTCCCTTGGCTGTAACTTCTTTTTCAAAATTCTCCAATTCTATCAATTATGATAAAGGGAGAATTAAGAAAAACAAGGAATAAAATAACAAAAAGGGAAGAGAAAGTAAAAAAGAAGTACTTAGTTTTCAATCAGAGATTTTTCTTTTCTAAAGAAGTTATTCGCTGGGTTAGCACTCCGACCACAGCAATGTTCTCCACCATATGCTACAAAAAAGCAAAAAATAGTAAACATCTATAAGTTTCAAATACAACTCCACAAAAATTACATAAGAGTGGTCGTAGGTCTTTACTTGGACTGCCTTGTCTACATAGTTGGAGTAAATGATCCGAGAATCTGTCTTTGAGTGACAATATGAGATCTTCCTCCATCAAACCTCCTCGAGTCTTTTATTATCAAAGACTCGAGGTCGGTTGGGGATGTCATTGGGATGAGGAGACCTCCTAACTAAGGAAGAACTCCTCTCCACGTGATCACTAAAGAAAGAAGGAAGCAGACTTGCTCCCTCCTCTTCGACCACCTCGGTTCCAGCAATGGGCAGAACTTGTTGGGATTCTTCCTCAGCCACTATCTCCTTAGATGGGGTCAGAGCCGTTAAGGAT
This sequence comes from Ampelocalamus luodianensis, assembly GCA_036346255.1. Taxonomy (NCBI): domain Eukaryota; kingdom Viridiplantae; phylum Streptophyta; class Magnoliopsida; order Poales; family Poaceae; genus Ampelocalamus; species Ampelocalamus luodianensis. The sequence continues at coordinate 35,523,115 of CM070620.1, read as the reverse complement.
TCCGCATTGGCGCTTCCACCTGCTCGGGGGCTAGCTCGACCATCCTTTCCTCAGTAGTTTCCTCCTGAGGGGTACTCTGATCAGAAGCGATCGAAATACCAAAGGATCTAAGAAAATAGAAGAAAGAAAGGAGACCACTTCAGAATACAGGAAAATCCAAAGGTACGAATTTATGTAAATTTTTTATTGTATATACCTGGTCTTCTTGGCTCTGAAATTGAAACGTCTGGAGCAAAGTCCAGAGCGCTTGCTTTCCTCTTCTTCCTTTTGACCGACTTCACCGGCTCTACTTCGGTAGGGTTGGTCAGATCCCTCACATCCTTTGATCGGAGGTCAGAAGTAATTTCCCTGACCACTTGATTGAAAGTTATGGTTTCATCGACTACTGGAACAGCTACTTTGGGAGCAACTATCCGATCGCTTACGGTCACTTCGGAGCTCATGACCGTCGTAGTTTCGATCGCCAGATCTTCTTTATCTCCTATCTAAATTATTGATTACGATTAGTTTGGCGATGAAATTCTTCATCTAGAATGTGTACTCACTTTAGCGCTCTTTTGTCTCATAAAAGAAAGAGTTGGCTTAAAACAAACACTTTCAAGCCTACCTCCAATGAGCCACCATCTTGAATGGTCGTTGGAGTGGAAGTTATCAGGGTAGCTGCAGATTCAAGCTCTCGGTAAGCTCACCACTCTCTGACCCGACCGACTGCACATTAAAGAGGTGTTATGGTATACCGATAGGAAATTACACAAACGATGAAAAGTGTGTTGGAGATATGCCCTAGAGGCAATCATATTGATGATGATATTTCGTTGTATCCATGATTTAATAAATGTTCCTTGAATATTACCTTTGTGTTGATTAACAAGTATGTGACTTGTTTGTGAAACTATTTACTTGTATGGTTATTCTAAAGTTGTCCCTAGTCGGAGTTCATGTGAGGACACACGTGAATGATGGATTAGCACATGTATCGGTTGATGATCATGTTTTACGGGTCATAGATATGGAGATGTCAAACCAATAATGTGGTTATCAGCAGTACATGTGCTAATCCATCATTCACGTGTGTCCTCACATGAACTCCGACTAGGACAACTTTAGAATAACCATACAAGTAAAGAGTTTCACAAACAAGTCACATACTGTTAATCAACACAAAGGTAATATTCAAGAACATTATTAAATCATGGATATAACGAAATATCATCATCAATATGATTGCCTCTAGGCATATCTCAACGATCTCCACTTGCACTAGAGTCAATCTAGAAGATATCTAATACTCATAGCTCTTGTGTGCCTCATGCTTAGAGGTGTGGGAGAGGCTTCGTCAAAGGATCTGAAATATTCAAATCCGTGTGTATTTTGCATATCTTTAAATCTCCTCGATTAAGGATCTCTCGAATGAGATGAAACCGCTTGTGATATGTGTTTGTTCTTTTGGTGATTCCTCGGCTCCTTGGCTTGCGCAATGGCCCACTGTTATCACGATAAAGATCAGAGGACCGCACACACTAGGAACCACACCTAGTTCAGTTATGAACTTCCTTATCCAAACACCTTCCTTTGCTACTTCAGAAGCCGCAATGTACTTGGTCTCCGTTGTAGAGTCAGCAATAGTCTCCTGCTTGGAACTCTTCCAACTTACCGCACCACCGTTCAAAAGGAACACAAAACCCGATTGCGATTTGTAATCATCTTTGTCGGTTTGGAAGTTTGCATCGGTGTAACCATTTACAACGAGCTCTTCCTCACCTCCGTAGACTAGGAACACATCCTTAGTTCTTCTCAAATACTTGAGGATGTTTTTAACCGCTCTCTAGTGACTTTCTCCTAGATCAGCCTGGTATCTGCTCGTAACACTTAGAGCATAGGAAACATCTGGGCGAGTACATATCATAGCATACATGATAGATCCAATGGCCGAAGCATATGGAATCTTACTCATGCGATCTCGCTCATCAGTTGTCGAAGGACACTGAGTCTTGCCAAGATTTATACCATGAGACATGGGCAAGAACCCTTTCTTTGCCTCCTCCATGTTGAACTGTTTCAACACTTTGTCAATGTAAGTACTCTGGCTTAATCCTATTAGCCTTTTTGATCTATCTCTATAGATCTTAATACCCAAAATATATGCCACTTCCCTAAGTCCTTCATTGAGAAACTATTTTTGGTGAGGTCTTAACGGACTCGAGCATAGGAATATCATTTCCAATCGGTAATATGTCATCTACATATAAGATTAGAAATCGAGTAAGCTCCACTTGTCTTCTTGTAAACAAAGATTCTTCTTCGTTTTTGATGAAGTCAAACCCTTTGACTACTTCATCAAAGCGAATGTTCCAACTCGAGATGCTTGCTTCAATCCATAAATGGATTTTTGAAGTTTGCATACTTTTCTAGCATTGTTTGGATCGACAAAACCCTCGGGCTATATCATATACATGTCCTCGGTTAAATTTCCATTAAGGAAAGCCGTTTTGACATCCATCTGCCATATCTCATAGTCGAAATATGCGATACTAGCTAGAATGATCCGTATTGATTTAAGCATCGCTCTGAGTGAGAAAGTCTCATCGTAGTCAACTCCTTGAACTTGCCGAAAACCTTTGCGACAAGTCGAGCTTTATGGATATGAACATTTCCATCCATATCAATCTTCCTTTTATAGATCCATTTGCACTCTATGGTTTTAACACCATCAGTGGTCAACAAATTCCAAACTTGATTGTCTCCATGGATGCTATCTCGGATCTCATGGCACTATGCTATTTCTCGAGTGCGGGTCCATCATTGCTTCCGCATAGGTCGTAGGCTCATCATTGTCTAACAATAACATATCTCGCGCATTGCGGAGCCTTCCGACCAACCGTGGTGGTGGTGCTTCCTTTGCCATGGGTTCCTCAACGTTACGCCATATGGGCATCATTCGTCGAGTCTTCCCGATTGGTTCATCTTGAACCTCTTCAAAATGCCGTTCTTCCACTTGTCTCCTGTTGAGAAACTCTTTCTCTAGGAAAACACCACTTGACGACAAACACTTTGCCTCTAGTCGGTTGTAGAAGTAATATCTAAAGGTTTCCTTGGATATCCACGAAAATGCATTTATCAGACTTGGGTGTGAGCTTGTCAGATGTAGTAAACGACAAGCGCCTCACATCCTAAATCTTTAGAAAAGACAAGCGTGACTCTTCCAGTCCATATCTCATATGGTGTCTTAACTCTGATTTAGGCGGTACCTATTAAGTGTGAAAAGTATGCGTTTCTAGGCGTAACCCCAAAGGATAATGGTAAATCATGCGGCTCATCATCGATCGAACCATGTCCAACAAGGTCGATTCGCCTCTCGGATACCATGTTTCTTTGAGGCGTTAAGGCGGTGTTAGGCGTGGAACAATTCCGCAACTCTTGAGATGATTGCTAAATTCATGACTCAAATACTCGCCACCACGATCGGATCGCGAGCCTTAATTTTCTTGTCACGTTGATTTTCAACTTCATTCGGAACTCTTTGAACTTTACAAAGTTTGGACTTATGCTTCATTAAGTAGACATAGCCATATCTACTAAAATCATCGATGAAAGTTATGAAGTAATGAAATCCACCTCTAGCGATCGTGCTCATTGGTCCACATACATCGGTATGTATGATTTCTAACAAGTCGCGCCCTCTCAAAAGAACCTTTGAAAGGTGATTTGGTCATCTTACCAAGTAAACAAGCTTCACATGTCTCGTATGATTCAAAATCAAGCGAAGTTAGAAGACCATCGACATGGAGCTTCTTCATGCGCTTTTCATATGTGACCCAAGCGACAATGCCAAACATAGGTGGGATTCAAATCATTAGGTCGAAGTCTTTTAGCATTTATGTTAAAGATAGACGCATCATCAAGATTTAAAATAAATAATCCATTCACAATGGGCGCAAAAGCCATAAATATTCCATTTTTAGAGATCAAACAACCATTGTCTTTACTAGCAAATGAATAACCATCTCTCATCAAACATGAGGGGATAAAATGTTTCGACTCATACTAGGAACATAATAACAATTATTCAATTCCATAATAAATCTTGAAGGAAGTGAAGTTGCATGGTGCGACGGTCAGCGCGGCAACCCTTGCTTTATTTCGACGCGAAAATCAACTTCACCTCTTGCGACTCCTCTACTTCTTATTAGCCCTGCATCGAGTTGCAAATGTGAGCAAGCGATCCGGTATCAAATACCCAGAGTTAATAGGAGAATCGGTGAGAAAAATGTCTAAAACATTTATGACAAGTGTACTATGGGTGGAAGTCTTACTTCGGCCTTTTCTTGCATTCATCGGAATCCATGTACTTCTTGCAGTTTCTCTTCCGGTGGCGGTTTCTTTACAATAGAAGCATCTTGTCTCGGCTCGAGTCGGCATTAGGCTTAGGCGTTGGCCGAGATCATATCTTTAACCTTGCCCTTATTCTTTGGCCATGACTTCTTACCATTTTTCTTGAAGCTAGACTTGTTCTGCACAGCCATCACATGGCTAGGCCCTGCACACTTCTTAATGTCACTCTCTGTTGTTTTGAGCATCCCACAAAGCTCATTAAGGCCCTTATCCGCCCCATGCATATGGTAGTTTGAAATGAAATGTCCACAGCTAGGTGGAAAGACGCTAAAATGAAATCAGTTGCCAACTCTTGGCCAATTGGAAAACCAAGTTTATCCAAAGTCTGACTGTAACCAACTATTTTGATCACATGTGGGCCTACGGGTGCACCTTCTGTTAACTTGCATTCCAGAAAAGCCTTAGAGACATTGAACCGTTCAGTCCTGGCCTGAGTCTGAAACATGTCCTTAAGCGCTATGATCATATCATACGCTTCCTGATCCTCAAACTACTTTTGAAGGTCAGGTTCCATGCATGCAAGCATAAGACAGCTAATCTCAAGAGAGTCATCACATGCTTTCTTGTAGGCATTTTTAATGTGAGACGCGCATTGTTAGCGAGTTCTTACGGGATTGGGGTGTCGAACGTTTTCCTTTTATACGCCACGAGAACAATTCTCGAGATTACGGATGATCCGAATAGTTTGTTCCATTTAATTTTTCTTTCTCAAGAATCGATCGCAAAGCAAAGGGTGTGCGTGGTTGCTAGATGCCATTGATCTACAATAGGAAATGCAAAATACTAAGACAAATAAAACCATGATAGAGTAAAGCGTATTAAACAAATTTAATAGAATGTACTCCCACTAAAATCAACATCCCTTTGTTGATTCTTAGCGATTCAAGATCCGCAAGTGCGAGTCTACTAGTGAGCTTTTGCATCACCGCTAGGAGACAAGGTAATTCGATAAGCAACACCTTACTAATCATATCTCTATATGACTCTTGTTGTTGGGTGACATCTCTATGCCCGGCGCCCAACCTTTATGCCCCAAGGCCCATAACCTTTATGATAACCTTGTTAAGTTCACCAATCCTTATGCATGTAAGTATCAGATACAAAACCCATCTAGTCAAGGAAAGTTGATGGTGCCCTAATTTTATAGACCACCATCAATTTACAAGACATGGGATGGTGCAAAGTTTAATTGGGAGGGCATATGTTTAACTTAACATTTTGTGAGGATCGCTATACTTCTACCATTCAAACATGCATAGGAGTAAAACAACGGGAATAGCATTCACAGTTGTGACTCGGTATGGCCCATTTTCTCATGGTGATCTCCATCGCCATAGAATCATCCACCATGATGATCTCCATCTCCATGGTTCATGTGTGCCATCCTCCAAGTGATGTGTCCTCGAGTAGTACTATAAGCTATTACTCATATGACTAGTAATAAAATACATGGATACTAGGAATCATCACAAGTCGGCACGTGGCCGTTAATACAATACTTTGACAACACAATGGCTCGGTAGTGTTCTGTACCCACGACACGCAGTCATGCAAATATTACAAACATGCATCACATACACATTAGGCCATCTTGGTCACATACATCCTGCAAAAACAAGTTTATGCATAGAATCGCAATCTACGGATAAGGGGTGGGGGTTTCCCATGGAGTTCGAAAGGCGGCGCCCCTCACGCCGGACATTCGTAAAAAAGCAGTCCAATCTATACAATTTTTACTTAGGATTTTGATCGGCAAATCATATTTACCACAAATCGACTCTTTGTTCGATTCGACCAATTTGTATTGATCTTGGCGTGCGACATGCCGTGGTTTGAGAATCGAGACAACTTTCGGCTCATGGAGCGATCGCGCGATCACGGTACATCGATTATTAATCTTGGTTCCGATTCGATCAATCATATTGATCTTCGCATGCATAACCGGTTTCGTGTCCTTGTCTACCGATGGCGAATCCGGCCGGTAGGGTATGTTGTTTCACGACCTTAGCGACATGATCATGAAACCAGATCAATCCATTACCAGAACTATACAATCGATCACATCGATCATACCGATTTACATATCGCCATATGCAAATCACCCGAACCTATAACATGACAGCAACCGCTCTGATACCACTGTAGGGATCTTGGTTTACGGGTAGAATTTTTTAATTTGCGCTAGTGTAGCCTACCCGTTTCCCTACAAAGAGGTTTTTTTTTACCTTAAGTCTTTCTATCATCTCTTTTGGAGAGATAACAACCAAAATCTGGGGAACATCAACCCTTTCGCTAGGCTCCCTGGCACAGATCATCTTGATTCGATCCCTGATATCTTCAGGGGAAAGGGTTGTAAAAAAGAAGAGAAGAAAATACTTTGAGGTTACACAATAATCAACTAAAATAAAACCTGACCGGTCAGAGTTTTTTGAGACTTACGTTCCGAAGAATCCCTGGTTGTATCATCCCGACCAAAGTACCAAAGCATGGCACGTTCCTGGGACTTCAGAGGACTTATTCGGCGCATGAAAAAATCTTTCACCACGTGCCAAGAAGTCAGACCTCTGATGCTGAGGAGTTGGATAGCCTCAATCCATCTCCCCACTTTTCCCTCCTTCTTCGAGGAAGATCACCACCGAGGATTCTCGACCACCACCTAACCCGCAAAGCAGAGGCTATCTTCTTTGTTGAGCATTATGAAGAACCAGTTCTTCTTCCATGACGACCACGAAGACTTAGAGTATATACAATGTACTCCTCAGCTTTCCCATCGTGGAGGCACAAAGCGCACTCCATATGTGACACCGTTGATTTCCCCAACTTCACCATCTTGTAGAAGTATCTGAGGTCCTCTAGATCTGGCGGAATCCCCAAATATGCTTCGCAAAGGTAGATGAAGACACTAAGATTGGCGATCGAATTAGGAGCAAGATTCACCAACTCAACTCTGTAATACTCCAGAACTTGGGAGAGGAACGGGTGCGCTGGTAATCTAAACCTGCACTCAACATATGCAAGAAAAACAAGGATTTCTCCCTCGTTGCCGCTCGGAAAATGCTCTCCGGTCGTAGATCTCCAAGGGATCAAAGCCTTATCGGGATGCATCCCGTTCTTCTCCATAGCCTCAAGCTTCTTGTTGGCCAACTCAGAAACCGGCCAGTTGGAGATAGGATCCGACATTGTTGTTTTGTGGCAAGAAAACAAAAGAAAGATTGAAAGTAGTTCTGAGAGTGTAAAATCCCTAAGACGACGTACAACGGGGTTTTATAAGGGTTTTCCTTTAACTATAAAAAGGAGTTACCCGAAGCCCAATGGACAAACCTCTTCGGTTTCCCAAGCAGTTCTTTAACTTTAAAGTGAATACCAACCACTTTGTTATTCTCACTATTAAACGAAGGGTTTCCCGATATAGATCCCATCAAAAGATCACATTACAAATTCACTTAAAGTTCGGGGGCTAGCTGACAAGGATTAAATTCCCAAATACTACTTTAACATTTAATTAAAGACCACATGGACCTTATGGTCGTAACCCCCGTGGTTAACGACCCCTATGGTCATAAGAATCCGAGAGGTTGCTTTATGAGTATCCTGGTCGGCGAGGCATTGTACCTATTACCCGACCAGATGACTGCTCGAAGAATCTTTGAACTGAAACTTGGATCTGATTCCAAGTATATTCTTTCCATGTAATGAATGAGACATATGCCTTATTTACTTCAAACCACACGATGCTTTTCAACCCGAAGTCACTGACAATAACTACTATACAGTTTCATCTCCCATTGACACCAACCGGCGATCAGTTGGCGTTTTACTAACAACTGCCTCTCTGACCAGACGCATCACTTCCAAAAGGTGACCTCCCTAGGAATAACTAGTACATCTTTGCTAGTTATTTAGAAGTGGACGACAAACAACAAAGGGATCGATTGAAACACAATTGAAGAACAACTAAAGCACAACAAGATAGTCGAAGGAATAAACAAGTGATTCAACATCACTATAGACAACTCACTTTCTCCAACTAATATACTCAGTGTAATTAGGGCTAGTCTGTCGTCTTGCCAAAGGCATCCCTATAAAGACCAGTTCATTGCAATAAAGAACAACCCTATTCTCATCCAATAATTCTTAGCCAATTTCCTCATTTCCATTTCATAAGATCAGGGACTAGATCGTCGACAAAGATGTCGATAAGTATACTATAATTAGTTTGACATGACATCCTATTAGTAGCAGATACAGGAATTTATGGATGAGAGTTTGATAAAAAATAATTTTGATATATTCATTTGAAAAAAATCTATACTTATATTGTCTTATAAAAACTGACGATAAAAGTCATATTTTGGAAATACTATAACTTGGCGTAGAGCACATTTTCTCTTAAATGTGTATTAACTATAACACTCTTCTCTTTTTTTATTCTCTACATTGCATATGGAAAATGATGAATGGTGCCTACGTACACCTTTTCTAAATCAAATGATGATTTAGTTTTTTTCTATGCCTAGAATAGAAAGCAGTAAATACTTTAAGTTTTTGACATCTGTTGCCACTATTAATGATTTATCTACCTGACATTAACTATAATAAACAATTAACACATCTGCATTTGGTGAAAAATACTACTTCGAAAAAGACAAAATGTAAGTATTTTCAAATTGAATCCAACTCCCTCAAACGATATTTATTTTGGACTAAAGGGAGTATATAAGTTCTTATAACTACTAGATTCATAACAATTGGCACCATTAAATTCTTCAGAGAAAACATCTAAAGCGTTTAGATACTTCTAGGAAATTTTGTAGGTTATAGAAAGATTTACAAATATTTTAATTGGATGCTCTAGAGCATTCTTAGGAATAAAAATATCTCTCTCAATTTTTGAGAAACTTTTTGAGTGCATGTGTGTTGAAGATAATGTTTTTTTTGCTAGGGCAGAGAATATTATTAGTATGGTACAATACATATTATATTTTACCTCAAAACAACAATTGATATAATAATAGAATAATAATACCTTACATTGCTTAAAAAGGAATGGTGTATTCAAACTAATTAAACTCAATTAGATCCGAGTAAATAAATTGCTACACGCTATGCATAGGAACACGAGTTTATAGGTGTTCCCTATAAACTTATTTATTAGGTCCTAAACATAAACACTAAAAATCTAATTATCTCAGTACATCAATAATATGTTTTTTTTTCTATTTAAAGGCAGCAGTGTGGAATGATATTATATATAGTCTTTAAAAAATATTGGGCAAAGAAGTACATAAGCAAGCAAAGTGAGAAGCTATCTTATACTTGTGGATCATATATTATTTAGTGAAATAACAATTTGCCACATGGTTGCATCTGTTTGGAGCAGGCAAGTGAGTATAGGAAATTCATCCAATCATTGGAAACCTCAGTCATCTAGGTCAGACAATAGCACAGATCGGACCAATGAGTGATTCGTAGTTGGCCTTACTAGGCACAATAATCCACTAGGTTGGACCACCCACATGCACCCATGCCTCCTATTGACTCTCATTTATTTACCTCAAAGTCTCAGGGGTTGTTTCCTTGGTATCCTAAGTAAAGTATCTAATAAAAAAGTATGCATGAAAGGAACATATAGTTTTGATTTTTTACCTGACCAGGTGACAGGAGTGGGACATGTCTTAGGGCATATTGTTTGGTTGGAAACCTATACTCGTTAACACAACCTATGATTACATTTTCATAATAATATTTTTAGAATTGAATATTAACATTTTTGAAACTACACTTCGAAAGATAAATAGTACTAGCATTTTGAAATATTTTGATCCTTTTCCACGACTTACAATCATCTGGCCTATTCATATCTATCCACCCACCAAATCCATTAGAAATTAAAAAGAAGAAAATACCAGGAGACCAATCCCCACGTCCAAATATTTCGAAGCCAGCCCAAATTAACTTGGTGATTTTAAAAGAAAAATCTGACTCAACTTGTTTGTTGGGATTGATACAAAAAATCTCTTGGTTCGTGTGGTTCATGCAACAACATCAAAAGAAATGAACTATCACGTAGTAGTGGAGTTCGGTGTTAGTGATTTCGCACTATGCGTACGGACGACGCCTTGGATCTGCATGACCTTGTTTGGAGGGGACAATGAGAGAGTGTCAGGTGGTGACGCCAGCGGTGATGATGGTACGACCATGCAAGGGCTCACGTGACGGTGGAAGCAACATGCATGGCGGCGCATCACAATGACTGCAACGGTGTAGCAATAACAACCTTGACCCTAATGGTTATGATTAGCTTTGCTTAACTATTAGCGCATGGAGTTCGATGTATGGTTTTATACACCTAAATCGGGTGACTAACTCATACTAACAATGTTTAGGAGGGGTCAAGCCAGGCCTTCCACGTCCATAAGAATGTGAGAATGTTCATGAATACAAGCAAATAGTCATCAACACCATACTAGGATGGTACATACTAAACTTGTTGATGTTTTACTATCAATCTTGTGATATAAATGCTGGGAACACAATACTTGGGATCACACAGGAAGAGATAAGGGCTTTTTTAAACAGGTTCAGGCTTTCTCTAGAGAAAATAATAAACATACTCCTGTGTTCTTGTATTGAGTGTATTTACAAAATGAGACAAACCACTGAAACAAAGTCTAATGACTTATGAGTATCTTAAATCTCTGGATCATGTCTCCTGTCTGCCAACATTGCTCTTTATATAGCCTCTGAAGAGGTGGTAGTTGATGTGTGTCAGGAGGCGCCTTGACGGCTGCCTGAATGCGCACGTTGGTTACGGTTGTTGTCATAGAGGCATCCTCGACTCCTACATGTTCGCATGCGGTTATGCCAGAGACAGAGAACTACGTGCGATTATGTCAGCGATAAACATCACGTGTATTAACTACTACACGTGAATAAGCGTAGTGTACAGAGTCCGAGTTGATAGGGTCCATATGTCTGTGGGTTTTATCAACTATAAGGTGGTCACGAGTGGAGCTGATCATAGCAATCCTTACGACCATAAGGTGGTCATAGCAAACCTTACGACCATAAGGTGATCGCAAGAGACTTTACGACCATAAAGTGGTCGCGATAGACCTTACGACCATAAAATGGTTGTAATTTTCCCTAGTTATTGTAAGTACTAACGATCGGGGGTATCTTTGATGGTTATTAAGGATACAATTATCCATATTAAATGTTACATATAATTAATTTCATTAATTAAGGATTATTGAATCCTTCTCAAAACTAGTTTTGTCTAGGTATGCAACTAAACTCCAATTTAAAGGTGGCAATTAGCGAGCAAACCAAATCCCTAATGGTAAAAATGTAAAAAGTACTCCTAGTCACAAAAGGAAGTTGTTTTAGACACCGACACGGCGCCCAAAATTTAACTTTAATCACTCATTTATATTATAATATATTTATAAAAACTAATAAAATTGTAATATTATGAAAATACTTTTCAAGAAAAATCTCAATGTACCATTTTTATGTGTCTAATCTAAATATACAAAAAATATATTAATAGGCAAAGTTTATACGCTTAAAAAAATATTAATTTCAAAGTTTATAAGGTTTGACCGTGCTAAAACGATTTCTTTTTGTTACCGGAGGGAGTACATGACAATTGACAAGTTTTCTCATGCATGCACACGGCTGTGGGCCAAAACTAACGCAGAAAATACCAAAATGGAATTGCTAAAAAATAGTTGAATGTTTTTTCCAAAAAACAGTCGAATCTCTGACCTTACATTTTTGCTTGGAGATTCGTGCTTCGGCCGACAATGTCATCTTCTCTGGCGGTGGCGGTGGCGGCAGCAGCAGCGAGTTAGGCGGGCTCATTTGGATTAGGGGTAGGGTCACGGGCCCAACTATAGAGGAGGAGGCGATGAGGCATGGCGGTGGGCGGTGGTGGTGGAGAGGCGACGATGCGGCAATGGCGCAGCCGATCGTGGGTTGGAGGAGGGCGGTGGGTGGTGGTGGTCGGCGAGGGCGACGGGAATCGACTAGAATATTAGGAGGCGGGGGTGGCGATGGCGGATCCGGCGACGATAGCCGCCGGAGACGGGGAAGAAGGTGGTGGCGGGGGAGAACGGGAGGAGTAGGGGCAGCGTGGAGGAGGGCGAGGCTTCACCGGATTAGAGGTAGGGTTCACCGCGGGCCCGCTATAGAAGGGGGAGGGGCGGCAGAGGCACGGCGGTGGTAAAGGGGCGGCGAGGCGGCGGTGGCGTCGTCAGCCACGGGTCGGAGGAGGGCGGTGGGTGGTGGAGGTCGGCGGGGGCGACGGGAATTAGTGGCGGAGAGGGCACGTCGGTGGGTCGCGCCAGCATCGGGAATGACGCCGACGAGTCACTAGGAGGCGACAGTGTAGGAGGCGACAGCGGGTCGTGTGGAGTGGCGGCGGCGGGTTAGGGTTGGGGATGGGCTGCTTGTATAGGATTTGGAGATGAATTTAGGGCGTTAGATCTCTATCGGACGGTTGAGAAAACTAAATATTTTAGAAGAAAAAACTGTCGAATGAATGTTTAATAGACAGACCATACCGAAAATACCCCCATTGTGGGGCCTCGCCCAGTCGCCCCTGCATCCTCTTCCTTTTCCTCTTCCCCGCCGAGCGCCGACTCACGAACCCTCCTCCCTCCGCCGAACACGAGATCCATCTCATCTGGGCTTTGCTTGGATTGATTTCTTCTTTCGTTAGTAAGGAAGCCCTAGCTTGCTTGGATTGTTGTTCTATCTTTTTGTTTTGGGGGATCATTTCTTTGCTTCGAGCAACTAATCTAATCCAAATATGTCTTTCTCTCCAATCCAATCCATGCTGTATGTTGCGAATTTGTTGGCTTCGTGGTGGATTACTGGATTTACTACCGATAACAGTTTATTTTCCTAATTTTTTGGGGGTTCAACTGAACCCCCATGCCCCACGTTAGGTCCGCCCCTGCGTCCTATGTCGAAAGATGAAATTTATCCTGCGAGGTTCTCGGTGTTTGCAGGTAGGGGAGGTTCCTTCGTACTTGCAGCCATGTTGGAAAAGATCGGGTTGCCGCCGAAGCCGTCGATGCGAGGGGCAACATGGGTAGTGGATGCATCCCACTGCCAGGGTTGTTCGGCTCAATTCTCCTTATTCACTCGGAAGGTAATCTCTTGGTTGCCTACTTGCCTCGCAATGATGATATGAAGCATAATCTACTTCTCTGCCATAATCTTGTAGAGGAGCATGGTTGGGATGAAAATTTACTGATGGCGCTGCAGTTTTTCTTTGCCCTATCATGTCCACCTTAATTGTATTTCATGGAAGTCCCCTTCTCTTTTGGATCACTTACCCATGCTGTTTGTCTTACTAAACTTGCTCCGCTACCTACAAAACTTACTAGGAGTGAACCAGGACACGAATTCATCAAATTAATTGCTTGATCAATGCCACCATCTGTTGGCTGTTACTAACCTTGATGCTCTCTGTCTTATCACGGACAACCTTGTGACCATAGTTGGATTGTGACCTTGTCCCTGCTAAACCTCATTGTTATGCTTGACAATTCACATTCATCCCTTGGCCATCGCCAATCTTGGATTGGTCACCATGGATACATCACAATGTTAACTGGAGCCGAACTGACTTAACTTGAAGCACTGCTTTATGGAGGAATCGGGATATGTTGCTTAACACCATTATTGTTTACCGTACTGATATTTAACGTCCATGGTCAGAACCTGGAGTGAACCTATTACTATATATTATAATATGATATTAAGCACTCATGTCTGTATGGGAAAATCAAAAAAAAGGAGGAAAAGGAAGAGTTGTAGGCAATAAGCATATTTCAATCTATTTATGTTTACCTAGGCGTTGTCGCTCTACTAGTAGATTCTTAAAAAGAGTTTAGGCAGGACATGTTTACCTAGCTTAAGCAATAGTTGAGATGCTAATATATAGAGACTATATGGGCCACATGGGCCTATAGTATATGGGCCGTATAAACTGGTTTACTGGAGCTTTTAGTGTATTTATTAAGATCAAGTAGCTAATTTATTAGTAGATCCTTAAAAAAGAGTTTAGGCATCTTGCCTTTTGAGCCCTATAACTAATCACCTCCCATTAGCTTCAGCTTCTCTGTAGAAGCATGGTTAAGCAAGTCTGAAAGTAAGGCCATTATTTGGCCTTTGCGAATGCCACCCAATTCTAAGAAATAGCGAGACTAAGTTGCTTCTTGGATGAAACTTGTAATCAACATATCATCAACATTTAGGAGCTGTTTGGTATCATTACCCATACAAACCCTATTAATGTGTGCCAAATTTTAACATCATGAGAATGTTGGCCCAAGTTTGCAAAGGTCTCATCATAATCTCGACCATGAGTTTCTTTGAAAACCTCACAGCAACAAGGCGAGCTTTATATCTCGCAGAACCATCGGACTTGGTCTTAATTTTGAAAACCCATTTAGATGTAATAGGCCTTGCATGTGATGGTAATGGAACAAGATCCCAAGTACACATGCACGATCAAGGCGACAAGCTCCTCGGACATAGCAAGCTGCCATTACGGAATATTAGAAGCTTCTGGTAAGTAGATGGCTCATCAACAACAACATTCACCGTGGAAAACCATACTTGTCAATTTGGACCAATAGCGATGCGATCTCGTAGATTATCACAGAGGACCAACACGTAACTCATCGAGAAGCAGTATGAGACTCATCATTAGAAGCATCAATGCGGTTGTATCGGGGTGGCCGTGGTGGTAGAGCTAGATAGAGGAGGCGTGGGGTTTGTGGGGCGGCGATGGAAAACACGTGTGATAGGTGGTTTAGAATGAAATGGAGGTGGTGCGGGAGGGTAGTCTCTTGTGAAGGTGGCGTGATGGAAATAGAAGGAGCAGGAATGGGTGTAGTGACATCATTAATGGGTGAAATAGGAGGAAGAAGCGAGAGCGATGTGGGTTACGTGGGAGAATATGTAGGCGAGTAGAGGATTATAAAAGAAAGGGCGGTCCTCAACAAAGGTCACATCACGAGAAATACGTATGCGGCGAGAAGAAGGATCATAACACGATATCCTTTATGCTCGAGGACTATACGGAAAAACACACTCAGCAGTTGTGCAGTCAACTTAGTTCGCTCACGAGGTGCAAGCAAAACATAGCAAGTACATCCAAAAACTCGGAGATGATCATAGCGAGAGAGTTACCAAAAGAACTTCACGGGACATTGACGGACGGCTTGGATGAGGTTGTCTATTGATGAGATAAGCAAGCGGTAGAAATAGCTTCACCCCAAAAATGATAAGGAACAAAGGATGAAATCAAAAGTGTGCGGCGGTCTCTATAAGATGGCGATGTTTGCGTTCGGCAACACCATTTTGAGCATGGCGCGAGGACATGAGAGGCGAGCAAGTGTGCCTCGAGAGGACAAAAGCGGCGAAAAGTATCGGACAAATACTCGCTGAGTCGAGGCGAAAAACTCTAATAGGAGTAGAAAGCGTGTGTGAACCATGCGAACAAAAGGCGGTAAATGGAACACAAGCGAGAAGCGATGTTTCATGAAATAAATCCATGTATATCGAGAATGATCATCAATAAAAATGACATAATGTTTATGACCACCTTTGTAGCAAAAGGTGCAGGACCCATACATCTGAATGAATAAGATCAAAGGTCTAGTGAATGAGAAACATTGGATGAATATGGTAGTTGTATTTGTTTTCCAAGTTTGCAACCCTTACAATGAAAACTAGACTCAATAGGTGTATGATCTAAACAACCTTTATTTATTAATGTGGACAACGGGACCCACAAAGATGACCAAGACGATGATGCCATTGGGCAAAGGAAGAGGCGAGAAGGCGAAGCGGATGACACACGAGTGGAGACTCAATGGAAGAAGGAAGCGCAAGGTGTCGAGGATGTAGAGGCTAGGAGCACCTTTACGGCGATGGCGGTCCAATCACTTTCCGCTTCGGCGGTCTGAATAAAACATGATGAGTCATCAAATCCAACAAAACAATGTTGGTCGGTAACTTGACCAACCGAAAGAAGATTCATGGACAAGCGAGGTACAAAGAAACATCGAATCTGAAAAATGAGGATTGCAAAGAGAACCACGGTGAGTGATATGACAAGATGTACCATCGGTATCGACAAACACCATCGATGGCAAGCTTGCAAGCAACCAGCCGGGTGTCGGATGTCACATGAAAAGCACACGAATCAAGCACCCAAGGCGGCGAAGAAGCATTACGGTGAAGCGGCGACAGCGAACAACGAACCTCTAGGAGTGGAACCGATACCACGACCACGGCGGCCACGGCGTGCACGATAGTCACCAACTTTTCTCGGATAATGAGAAAAACAATTCTACGGAAGATGACGGACTTGCCACAATGCTTACAGAGGCGGCAGAGGAACTTTTGGTGTGATCCTGCGAGAAGCGCCAACACACTATGAGCAGATGCGAGAAGAAGACATAGACTTAAGGCGTGTTTCTTACGCAAGTAAATCGAACAATGCACGTGCCATGGTGAGAGCGGAAGAATTGTGAAGCAATCGTGTGCGAATAGAATCATCACGAGCGGACTCCATGACAAATTTGTAAGTAAAAAACTTTTCAATGAGCGTATGTCTTTGGAGCGCGAACGGTGTACACTTTCGGGTATCATGAAGTCAATGATCCCATGAGACGATCAAAAGCGAGTAGTACTCATCAATAGACATATCATTGCGCTCAATTTCATGAGTTTGTTGCATAAGAGTATGCAAAGAGCACCACTTTCTGAACATAACGCTTCTTCAAGTTGTCCCATATGCCTTTATTGTTTGAACTTAGAAAGACTCATAATCATTGATTGCTTAGTACTATTCACCATGGCGACCATTACTTTCCCATCATTAATATGCCATTCTTTTCTTTGCGGCGACATTACTACCATCATCCTTAAGCACGGTGGAGTTTGGTTAAGTGAAAAAGTAAACCATAGCCCTCAATGCGATCTACACGAAAGCCCTACGAATAATTCGACCATCTAGGGTGAGATTGATAACTATTGCATTGATATGAGACATGTTGAGATGTGCTGGGCTTGACCAACGATGAGGCAAAACAACGAGCGAGGGCGGATAGCAATTACCACGGTGGTCCACGGCGAGAGGTCCACAGGTGGTGAAAATCCGGCCAAGAAAAGTCCAAAACCGCGAGCGGGCGGCTCCCGAGCAAGCAGGCGGGCGGCGGGCGGCTTCGGCGACTCAGCGACGGCGATTCCGGCGGCGGCTCCCGAGCGACCGGCGACTCAGCGCGATCCGGCGTGCGGCGCGGGCCCAGCGAGCGAGGCCTCAGCGGCAACCCCAGGCAGCGGCGGCCGGCGGAGGAGGCGGTGGTCGCCGGCCGCGCGACCGGGCGAAGAAGATGCAGGCGGATCGGCGGCGCGACCGGCGGTGAAGGTGGCGGCGAAAGCGCTGCGAAACTCGGCCAGAGATCGCGACGAGGCGAAGGCGGCAGCGGCGAAGAGGCGGCGGCGAGATGCTGCTCAGCGGCGGGCGACTTCGGCGCCAGCGGCGGGTTCCCAGCGGGCGGCCCGCTGCGGCAAGCGACGGCGGTCGGTGCGGCAGCGGCGGACGGCGCGGCAAGCGGTGCAAGCGGCCAGCGCGGCGCGGCACCACGAAGAACACGAGGCGGGAGGATATGGATCATGGGAGGAGGATTAGAATAATCCTGACCTAACCCTAATCCATTAGCTCTGATACCATGTGACTTACTTTATGATTTCAGAAGATGATAACTCCAATAGTTGAGATGCTAATATATAGAGACTATATGGGCCACATGGGCCTATAGTATATGGGCCTTGATATACTTAACAGGCCCCACCTTACACTTGTTTTAGGAGCTGTTTGGTTCATTACCCATACAAACCCTATTAATGTGTGCCAAATTTTGGTCATGGAATGTTGGCCCAAGTTTTGTTCAAACTTTGGCAACAAAATGAACTAAGGATGCGATGAAAAAGGAATCTTACCAAAGTTTGGTAACAAACCAAATGGGTGCCAAATTTTGTCAAAGTTACCAAACTTTGGTAACCCAAATTTTGGCATGCATGGGCTTAGAACCAAACAGCCGCTAATTTACTTAGTGTTTGCCCCAAATTGACAACAATAAGCTTAAGATAGACCAAGCATGTACTTAGTGTTTGCCCTAAATTAGTTAGTAGTGTATAATTTTCTAATTGCATTTATGTATTCTATAATCCTATTGGGTATTCTGGTTGATTTTTTGGACCTGTACTTTTCCTTGTACCATATTTATCTACCTCATGATCAAACCGAGTGCAATTTTACTTTTAAGCTGATATTGGATGCTAATTGGTAATTACTTTGTTTGACTCATGTCCTCATGTTGTTCCATCTAGTCATTTCCTGCTTGTAAATATGGTCTACCATGAAGTTTGAATTTACTGGGTCTAAAAGTATCTCATGCTTTTGTTTCAATAAATTAAATGCTTGGATTCACCATTCTTACGGTGCTTCTAATCTGCCATTGGACAAAAATTGTCAAATTTCTTGTGATCTTATGGAGATGGTTGCAGCAGGAGCTATGCTAACTTTTGTGCGCTCAACATGTAGCATCATTGCCAAAGATGTGGGGGCTTGTTCTGCAGCAGCTGCACCCAGCAGAGGATGGTTTTACGTGGACAGGGTGACTCACCTGTTCGAATTTGTGATCCTTGCAAAAAGCTTGAGGAAGCAGCACGTTATGAGTTGAGATATGGACACAAAAATAGAGCTGCGAAAGGTCAATTTCTTTTCAAATCCTTTCTATCAATTATGTGTCTCATTGAATGAATTATGATTTCGTTGATATTTGATACTGCTAATCTTCTATGCAACATCTCAAAGTAATATGTTTCTGAAAAACTTGTAATCAATTCACAATGGTTTAGGCCTGCTTGATTGAAAATCAGATTGTCAGCATGGAATACAATTGCTTTTGAATTTGGCAATCTCCCTGTCACAGAGCACATTTGGGCACTTGTGCACAAATTTTTGAGCTGAAGAGCTGAATTCCTGCAACATCCATTTCCCCTTTTAGAGGTTTGGTGATGCTTTATGGGAAGGATATCCATGTGGTCCAAAACCAAGGAGATAATTGACTCCATATCCTATCAATGGTGCTTGCTTCTTCTTACTGTCTTACTGCTAAAGAAATAAACACTTTGACTGTATTTGATCAATCACATGGAACTTAATTTGTTCCATAGTTAATCTTCTCATTTGCTACACCTTGTAATTTTAAGTGCTGAAATGCCTAACCAGCTGCAGTCATATAGTTTTGGTACTTGTTCTGACTTCTGAAAAGTTTTTATTCTCTGTGGATTTTGCATATGTAAGTTGTTAGCTGTTTAGCTGTTTCACAGTTCTCATCTTCATTATGCAGCGTTTTGTTTATTATTTTGCATATTTCACATGTAAATTTGCATTGTCAAGATCACTGGGAGCAAATATCCATAGTGGAAATACACAAATAAGAAAAGTGGATTGTGCATGCATAAGACTCTACAACGAATAGTGCACAATAAAATGCCAAACTATGTGTTGGTCACACCAAACTGCAAACATGGTTAACTTTTGCTCCCAAGTGTAGTAGCATGCTTGCAGAGTATAAATATTGACTTATTCATTTGTTTTGCTAGAAATATTTAACTTATAAAAATAATTATTTGTATGTTGTTTTCACAGCTAGCACAAAAGCAGCTTCTAAACCAGAGGATGATATTCTTAGTGAAATTCTTGGAGGTGATGGGGTGCAGACCCAGTTTTCTCCCAGGGTATCTCTGGATTCTGAGCTTCCTGGTAGAACTGTAAGCACTGCCAGTGCCCCCAGTTCTAGTTCCGGTTCCAGAAGAACTTCTGCTACTTTCAGCATGGTTGGAAATGGAGATGGAAGCCTTTCCACTGAAGCACAAAATTATGAACTCAACAACACTGCATGCATTTTTACCCCAGAGGAGCTGCGTCAACAAGCGGTAGAGGAGAAGAAAAGATACAAAACTCTGAGGTCAGAAGGAAAACCTGAGCAAGCACTGCAGGCTTTCAAACATGGTAAAGAGCTTGAGAGGCAAGCCGCAGCACTGGAATTAGAATTGAGAAAGAGCAGGAGAATGACTTCAAAAGCTCCTAATGTAAATGCTGTGGTTAGTACCCAGAAGATAGATGATTCTGATGAGGCTGAAACAAAAAGGGCTTTAGCTGGGAAAAGGGCTAGGAAAGAAAAGAACGATCTTGCTTCTGAGCTCAGAGATCTAGGCTGGTCAGATGCAGATCTTCATGATGAAACAAAGACAACTGCTATGAGTGTGGAAGGCGAGCTGTCACAGATTCTTAGAGAGGTGGCACCAAAATCATCGGATGGCATGAAAACCGGCGGTATCGACAAATCTCAGGTTAATGCTCTGAAGAGACAGGCCCTAGTGCTGAAGCGAGAAGGTAGACTTGCCGAAGCAAAGGAAGAGCTGAAGAAGGCTAAAATTCTGGAAAGACAACTAGAAGAGCAGGAGATTCTGGGCGAAGCAGAAGAGTCCGATGATGATTTGGCTGCAATTATTCGTAACATGGACGATGATAACCAGGATGACATACTATTGGACAATCCAAGATTCCCTGCTTTCAATTTTGAACAAATTCTGGGTGCCTCCGATGATCTTGCCTTTGATGGCAACTTTGATGTTGCAGATGATGACATGAATGACCCAGATATGACCGCAGCCCTAAAATCATTTGGCTGGAATGAAGAGGATGACAAACAAACGGACAGTCCTGGACCGGTTTCTTCTTCAAATCAGGAGGCACTAAAGGAGCAGGTGCTTGCTTTGAAGAGAGAGGCTGTCGCTCACAAAAGGGCTGGTAATGTTGCAGAGGCCATGTCATTGCTTAAAAATGCAAAGCTACTTGAGAAGGATTTGGAAACTGTACAGCCAGAATCAAAGGTTCCTTCTCCAGAAGGACAGAAAAATACACGCACTAAAGATGTCACTGTCACAGAGATGAACGCCCGTCCTGTATCATCACCAAAAAGTAAGCTAGCAATTCAGAGAGAACTGTTGACTCTGAAAAAGAAGGCACTAGCATTGAGAAGAGAAGGAAAGGTGGATGAGGCCGAGGAAGAGTTGAAGAAAGGCAGCATCCTTGAGAAGCAACTCGAAGAGCTTGAAAATTCTTCTAAGAGACCTGTAGCCAAGGAAAATATGAGCTTTGGTTCAACTCCCCCATATAAGGCTGAACCCTCGAGTCTGGATCTTGCTGATGAAGGATCTGAATCCGAGGTAACGGACAAGGACATGCAGGATCCAGCATTGCTATCTGTGTTGAAAAATATGGGATGGGACGATGATGAGACTGACTCTGTGAACAGAGCCGATAAACCATCGAATCCTTCACCTGTAGTTGCTCAGAAGCCAAAGAAGAGTAAGGGTCTGATTCAGAAAGAATTGCTTGCTATAAAAAGGAAAGCTCTTGCATTCAGACGGGAAGGGAAGAACACAGAAGCTGAGGAGGAACTGGAGAAGGCGAAGGTCTTGGAGCAGCAACTGGCAGAGATAGAAGAATTGGGTAACTTGACTGCTAGTCAACAAGGTGCAAGTCCTGCTGGACATCAGACTGCAGAAAATAAATCTGATGTTCAACATGTCCTTAACGTTGATGCTAGTGTACCCTTGTCTTCACTAAGCAATACAATGAAGGAGCGTGTTCCATGTCCAGTGGATGCAGCTGAACTTAGTGCATCGATGGATGCTCCAGCTAGTTCCCCAAGCAAACCACAAATGGAAACAGTCATTTCTAAACCAGGTCATGCATCAAAAGAAAGTAGCGATGGAAAATACTCAGCCTTGTCCCGGCCAGCTATTGCTGATCCATTGGGAAGTGCAAAAGGATCACATTCACCTTCTGATGTACCTGATCACAAAGAACCTCAGAAGGCACATGGAAATGCAGATGAGACTCTCAGAGATGATATTTTACTTCATAAGAGAAAAGCAGTAGCTTTTAAGAGAGAAGGGAAGTTGGCAGAAGCTAGAGAAGAATTGAGACAGGCAAAACTCTTAGAGAAGCGTCTTGAAGGTGCTCAACAAAACGGTATGGATGGTGTGGATGACCCAACTACATCCGTTGCGCAACAGAGCAATTTGATCCAGCAACCTGCTAGAGCCAGCAGCCATACTGACGCCTTGTCTTATGCCCCTCCGGCGCAAGAGGACAAGCCAGTTCAGCCTCAGAAAGCAATGGCTAGCCGAGACCGTCTCAAAATCCAACGCGAATCCCTTGCTCACAAGCGCAATGCCCTCAAGTTGCGGAGGGAAGGAAAGACCGTGGAAGCAGATGCAGAATTTGAATTGGCCAAGTCACTGGAAATCCAGCTGGAAGAGTCAGATAGCCATGGTTCAAACTCTGGAGGCAAGTCGGCTGAAGGAAATGACACGGTTGTAGAGGACCTCCTTGATCCTCAAATCATGTCTGCCCTAAAATCCATTGGCTGGAGTGACGCTGATCTGTCCCAGAAATCTTCAAACCCGCAACCTCCGAAGAAAGCAGAAGTGAGGCCGACCGTCGCAGCTGCCAGCAAGCCTCAGGGTGAGAGAACTCAGCTTGTGGAACAGATCAAGGCTGAGAAACTGAAGGCTCTCACCTTCAAGCGGGAAGGGAAGCAGGCAGAGGCTCTGGAGGCCCTTCGCTCAGCAAAGCGGCTGGAGAAGATGTTGGCCTCACTTGGCTAATAGTAACTGCATCAAGATGGTAGTTTTGGTAAGGCTGTAATGTCCCAGTTAGATGCATATAGAGGCATATAGTGAGCCATGAGCACACGCCTTCAGGCATCAAGGCCCTTTGTGTAGCCATGAGCACACGCCTTCAGGCATCAAGGCCCTTTGTGTGTGTATGTATGTACAAACAATAAAAATTGACGGGCGACAATTCTTTTCACGAATAGGGGTGCAATGACTCCATTCCAAAGTAATTCGTGCATTCATGTAACAAATTATATCTGCTCAACTTCAGTTAATTTACTTTTGTATGCTTACAAGCTTTGTCTCAACCTGTTGATTCTGGTATGAGTAAGACTCCAAACTTGTGTAGTGCAGCTATTGACCATGCATGTTTGTATCTTGTGAAATTTGCCCCTGCAGAAAATGGCACATCCTGACGTGCCGAAAGCTGTTGTTCTTTCAACCATGTCGATACTTGATGTGCCTCTTGACTCTTTAGAGGCATCAGCGGGGACTTGTCAACGAGCTATTTCTTTCACCAATATGCCCTTCTTTCACCAATATGCCCATTTTTATTGCTGGGGCGCTAATAGGTGTTCGTGGTAAGTCATGCAAAACCTAGATGTTCGCAAAGCATAACTGCTTCCGCTGTATAAATTTGATGAAGGGAGCTACCTTTTAGTTTGCTAATTTTGTTTTACTTTGCCATTTTACACCTGTAGGGTTATTAGCACGACATAGAATGGAGGAATTGAAGCGGTTGAATAATCAACTTCGCCAGATTAATACAGCACTTAGAAGACAGCGCAGATTTAGTCGTTTGCTCCTGGACTTACTTGTGCGCCAGTTGGGAGACCAACAGAAACTGAAGTCATTGTTGATCCCAGGAAGCATTAATTGATGGCAAATTTGAGAAACGGGAAGAATTATCTGAGGAATCAAGATCTTTTGGCCCATTGGATATAGTCTAGGATGTTCTTTGCATATTAACAGCTTTGTACATATTATATATTTGGTCTTTTGGCCCATTAGAATGATAACAAGCCTCATTCTAATATGGTATCAAAGCTAGGGTTAGGGTTTCTCCCATGACAGTCGCCGCCGTTGTCACCACGGTCGAGCCTTCCTCTGCTTCCACTGTTTTCCACTGCGCACTCGACACTTCCCATGCGAGCAGTGGTAGCAGCACCGCTAGATTCGCGCCGCTGTGCGGATCGGCTCCTCGCCATTTGCTGGCCGGTCGCGGTGCCTACGTCGAATCCACCTCCTCCCCGTGCCACCCGAGTAGGATCCGCCGCCTATGCCGGATCCCGCATGCCTCTGTTGCCGGCTGCGGTGTCGGATCGGCGCTCCACCATTGGATTCCTTTGCCTCCATCTGGATCAAGATCCCGCCACCGCTCGCCATCCATTGCGAGCTACGCGGCCTCGTGCCCAACACCATTGCCGCTCCTTTGCTTCCGCGCACGAGGGCTTCTCTGCTTCACCAGTCCCGTGCAAGGGCCACTCCCGCGCGAGGCTCCTGCTGCTCGGCCGTCGCCTCCATGCGGCGGCTCAGCTAACACCGTCGGCGCCTGGCGAATCCGGCTACCGCGCCACAGCCACATCCGCCACCCGGCCACATCCGACCGCCTCCTGGTGAGCAAATTCGGCCCGATCTGCTCCGGATGGCTACTGTCGGTGGATCTTTCACCATCCCGCTCCCCCAGTTCGTTTCGATGGGGCGAACTTCCTATAGTGGGTCGTTTACCTGAGGATTCATCTCAACAGCCAGTGTCTCTGGGGTCATCTCACCGGCGAGAAATCCTGTCCGCCTCGCCCTACACCGCCAGTTCTGCCAGCTCTTCCTGGTGGTGCGGATCAGGCGGCTCAAAAGGGCGCCAATGCTGCACTAGAAGAGGCTCTAGAGCTCTACCAGTTTGAGCTGCATGCCTACGAGCGATGGCAGGATGCTGAGGCTCGTGCTACCGCCATCTTGGTGGGTAGCATACCAGTGGGCACCTCCATGGATGTGGCGGAGCTGCCAACGACACAGCTTATGTGGAAGCGCCTCTGAGCTCACTACCAGCCGACGAGTGATGCTATGTATATCTCAGTTGTGCACGAGGCCCATTCTCTTCAGGATCTCGATGCCACTGTGGATGACTTCTACCAGCAAATGTCTGAGGTGTGATGTCAGCTTGACTCTCTAGGGCCGGATGTCTGTCGGACCTATCCCTGCTGTGTGCGGCTTCGTGCTCACCAGGAGACCCACCATCTCTATGACTTCCTGACATGTCTCCAGCCTGAGTTCGAGATTGTGCGTGCTCAGCTCCTGACTCGCCACCTGCGCCTGAGCTTGGTAGAGGCCCTCACAAGTGTGCGTGCTGAGGAGACTCATCACCGTGGCATGGCTCAGATGAAGGCTGTCTTGTCTGCTTCAGCACCACTTGCTTCTCCAGCACCAATAGTGATACCTACCCCAGCTCCCAACGCACCAATGGTTGCTGCATCTACTGTAGGTCTCCACTGCACCTACTGCCAGCGTGACGGCCACAGGTATCAGGACTGCTACAAAGCGGAGGAGGGACCAGGGTCGCCGTGGTGGACTCCCCCGAAGGGCTCTAGGGGTTCCTTCCACTCAGGAGTTGGCGCCTCTCGCCAGGGCTCCTCCGGTGACACCACATAGTAGCTCCTCTCATTGCTCCAGCGCCTCGGTGTCGACTTGTCCTCTGACTCATTGGGTTCTGCTCGTCAGGCTCTTGCTTCTTAGCAGTCTTCCTCGCCTCTGCCTTTGCCTTTGCCTCCTCCCTCGTTAGGTATCTTGTCTCCATGGATCCTGGACTTTGATGCTTCCTTTCACATGACACCATATTCTGCCCACCTCACTTCTGTGCGTCCCACAATTTTTTCTTCCACTGTTCAGACTGCAGATGGTACCTCTCTTCCTGTTGTAGGCTGAGACACCCTTTCCACTTCTTCTTTTCATGTTCCTGCAGTTTCTCATGTTTCTCAGCTTACTATGCAGCTTATGTCGGTTGGTCAGATCACTGATCACGACTGTCGCGTTGTTTTTGAGTCTGACTCTTGTTGTATTCAGGACCACCGCACGAGGACTCCGCTTGGTACTGGCCCTCGGCACCGTGATTCGCAACGTCTTTGGGAGCTCGACTGACTTCATATTTCTTCCGCTATCTCCACTAGCCAGTTAACCACTACCACTACCTCTGGTCTTGCCGCGTCCTCTACTACCTCCTTCGCTCAGTGGCACTATCGTCTCGGTCAACTCTGCGACTCACGTCTATCGCCACTAGTAGGTCGTGGTGTTATTGGATCTATTTCTGGAGACACCTCTTTACATTTTATGGGTTGCAAGCTTGGCAAGCAGCTGCAGCTCCCCTATCCCTCTAGTGCTTCTGTCCTTTCGTTTTGAAAGGGGTCATCGATACTATGTGATCTTTATTGATGATTATTCTCGTCAAACTTAGATCTACTTTATGTCCTCTCACAGCCA
Organism: Ampelocalamus luodianensis; assembly: GCA_036346255.1. Lineage (NCBI taxonomy): Eukaryota > Viridiplantae > Streptophyta > Magnoliopsida > Poales > Poaceae > Ampelocalamus > Ampelocalamus luodianensis. The sequence continues at coordinate 35,496,463 of CM070620.1, read as the reverse complement.
GGTTCTCTCTATTTATGTCGGACCCAGGAGTACACCCCCAAATCATCTGTGTATTCTACAATAGTCCCTGGAACAGTAGCTACTGTACATAGTAAATAAATATGATAACATCCATAATTCACACAACTTTATTAATAAATATTATAGTTTTACAAGAATAGCTTACAAGTCAACAATAAAGAACAAAACGGATGACGAAGAAAACGTAGTAGAGCCCAACTAATCTGCCACAAGCAATCGACTGGGGTAGCGGCCTAGTCATCGAGGTCCACACTGGTAGCGAAGTCTTTCTCCTCTGGACAATATTTTATTAAGCAAGAGGGAACACAAAAATATACTCCGTAAGTTACACCCATAATAGAGTTAATGCATGCATGGATATTATCAAATGAAGGCTTATAGGGTTATTTGTGCAAAAACAATATTTGATATTTTAAATACAATACTAGGTTCAAAAGCAGTTTAGTCTATATCTAAAATCAAATTTCATTTTATTCATCAATTATTGAGTGTAGGATAAACATCCATACACAAATAGTGAATGCCTAACCCCCTTACACCAGGTTTTCTGCCCAATTTTCCCACATGGAATAAACATCCATGAAAACATTTTTGTCAAATCATTTTTAAAACAAAACCATAGTCTAATCCGTGAAAGACTTTGCTCAACATGTCCATGACCGTGGACATGTCTATTCGAATAGTTTTACACTCTGCAAAGGTTGTACAACTTTACCCATAAGGGATAATCGACTTATAATGTTCGTTTCACACACTTCCGTAGGTGTGCGACTAAGTGATTATCACAAGGCTTTTACAATATGCCATCCCAAAATAGTTATGCCCGCTAAGGATTTACTTCCTTTGGATTAAACCATCCACCAGAATCTCCCTCTTGCGCCATGTGGGAATATATATAAAAGTAGGTTATTCTAACACCCACACAACCGGATGGCACAACCACATTAAAACATTACAAATTAGTTAGACAGGTCTGTCCTACTACAAACTTGTGGTAGTACGGAAGGGTTTTACAATCCGCAGCTCGTAGACCGATCCTTAACTGACTGGACGACTTCCAAAAGTAACCCCTGGGCCTCGAGCCAGGGACTAATTGAGATATTCTCAGATAATTGGTTCACTCATATATTTAGCTAGCGCTACCAGGCCTGATATCTCGTTTGCTGTGAGCAAATTAAGCCGTTTTGTTTCTAATCCGGGAGATGATCATTGGCACGCTCTTGAGAGGGTAATGCGTTATCTAAATGGTACTATGAGCTATGACATTCACTATACTAGGTACCCTAGGGTACTAGAGGGTTATAGCGATTCAAACTGGATATCTGATGCTGATGAGATTAAGGCCACAAGTGGATATGTTTTCATACTTAGAGTGTGGCGCTGTTTCATGGAAGTCTTGCAAGCAGACCATCTTAACGAGGTCAACAATGGAAGCAGAACTCACAGCATTAGATACTGCCACTGTTGAAGCCGAATGGCTTCATGAGCTCTTGATGGATTTGCCAGTGGTTGAAAAACCGGTACCGACTATTCTGATGAACTGTGACAATCAGACTATGATCGTCAAAGTGAACAGTTCTAAGGATAATATGAAGGCATCAAGACATGTGAAGAAAGATAAATCATCGGGAAAATGAGAAACTCCGGAGTAATAGCTTTGGATTATATCCAAACAACTAAGAATCTGACAGATCCCTTCACAAAGGGTTTATAACGGAATGTGATAGACAATGCATCGAGAGAGATGGGTTTGAGACCCACATGAGTTATACCATAGTGGTAACCCATCCTATGTGATCGGAGATCCCGTGAAGTAGGATTGGCGAAACAAGCTATTGGTTAACTGGAAGGAGGGAACCTTTATAGATCCACTCCATTGGAGATGCAATTCTCTCCTAAATCTGCATGGCAGGTTAATTTTTATTTTAATGTGTTCTGTGGCTTGTTTAAACAAAGATGCTGTCCACCAGAGCAGTCTTGAAAGAACACACCTATATGAACTCGACTGCTAGTCACAGTCTATGAGATAGGGTAATATCTAGGAAGCTCATGAATAGGCCAGAAGTATGACTTATATATGCTCTAACCCGTGGGGATGCCTGGCAGCCTAGTATCAGTTAAGGACTTAAGTGAAATTTATTCACACAAAACTGCCAATTCAACGCTTAGTCTATTGTGCAGTTGTGGATAAGTGTATCTTCTGTTCTAGGTGGATGTTCAACCTTAACCGGTCTCCATCAAAACACTGGTATATCAAAACAATACTGTAGATCAAGGCATTTGACATGTGCCCTTGGGATCTGGTGGGGGATTGTTGGAATTAATATGGGCTAGGCCCAATTTTGATTTTAATTAATTTCTAGAAAATCCCAAAGGCCCATATGCATGTGCTAAAATTATTTAGTCCCATATGGAGAGTTGAATGGGAGTTACACCACTTTAAAAGGTGGAACGTGGTAACCCCCTTGTGGAATTGGAGAGAGCCAATACACGCATGTGCTCGCTCGCTCGCCTCGCCTCGCCGTGCAGTGCCGTGCGGTACGGTGCGTGTGCGTGTGCGTACGCAGGCGTGTCGGGTGCGTGCGCGTTTTTCTTTATCTATTCAAAAATCGTAACACATCGACTCGCAGTAAATAGCATTAACGAATGGACGGCAGTAACGGTGCGGTTACTAGTGACTAATGACTGCAGTTACTATTGAGTAATGGCTGCAGGTTACTAGTGACTAATGGCTGCGGTTACTATTGAGTAATGGCTGCAGTTAACACTATTCTGGCCTCTTCGTTTTTTGCTATTAAGAAGAACAAAACACTGGTTTTGGGACTGATCTCCATACGCTAGACTCTCTACGACAGACACACAAAGAACTCCATAGTTTTGTTGTTGTCTCTGGCGATCTCCATCCTGGCGAGACGCGTGTACGACTACATCGGGAGAGCGGGCCTCCGGAACCCTCGTCCTTGAAGGCTTGCACAAGCGAGGACGAATAAGGTTTTTGGGGAGCGTTTGCGCGACTGCTCGCTTCATCTGTTCTTCTGTTACGTCTACATTTGCACGACTACTACCACGACGTCCACTACGCCATGACTAACGATGACCTCACCAAGACTCCTGCTTCTGCTACTCCTTCCGCTGGATCTGAGTATTCCTATCTCGCACTTGTCGTTTTCTTAGTTTTATTATCTGTTGTTTACTTGAACATTGAGATAGGTATGCTAGTTTCTGTCCTTCTAGAAATTCGTATATCTATAGTGTTCTTGTATACCTGCTTTGTGAAAATGGCTATAGTATTCTCTATGATTCATCTAGTATATTTCTGGATTAAAGTAATTCAAAAAATGCTCATATATTCAACAAGGATAACCACTAGACTATAGAATTGTTGACACGACTGAAGAGGAAGGATACCCTAGCCTACTATGCCATAGCTCCAGGCTAACGCGAGCAGCAACCAGGGACTGATGATGAAGACCAGAGAGAGGGTATAAACCCTTTTGAGATCTACCTTAAAGTATGACCTTCTTCGTGGTTTGATCCTTAATGTAGAAAAAGTCATGATGAAATTCAATGAAAACATCATTGTCAGATGTGAGTTTGTGGACAGAAATCTGATGTTTGCTTATGGAAGGAACATGTAGAACATTATTAAGAACTAAGGATCGATTTGAGCCAGTTATAATAGGTTGACCAACATTAGAGATAGACAAACCTATGCCACTTGCAACATGAACTTGATCAGTTCCATTGTATCGAAGCTTCATGGTTAGCCGATCCAAATAAGAGGTAATATGATCCGTAGCACCCGAATCAGCATACCAATTTGTATCAGTCAAGTATGATGACACACCAACAGCAGCAGCAATCTTCTCATCAGCCTGATAAGCGTGATTGAACCTATTATAACAACGGAGAGCCTCATGTCCTCGCTTACTACAAACTTGGCATGTAGGACGATTGTTGTTGTTGTTGTTATTGTAGTAGTTCTCACCATTACCAAAATTGTTCTCGTCATTGTCTCCATTACTGTTGTTGCCACCATTACCGTGTCCCATAGGTGCACGTCCTCCTCGGCCATGTCCATGGTTACCATTGCGACCACCATAGTTTCCTCCTCTGGAAACCTGATTTGACGAAGAGGAGTAATGTTGATATATGTACATGATATGTGTCGTGCCAGATATTCTACAGTAGCCGTCTCGAACAGAACCTGGATAACGACCTGGACTCTGTTCCTGAACAGAACACAAAACCTGAACTCTATCTTTAACATGAACATTTCATTTCACCCGCCGCTCATCGCTGGCCAGGCCATCTGAGACGCCGCTGGGAGCCCGGTGCGGCTCCAATCCCTCCGGCGTGGCCCAGTTGGATCAAATCAAGACTGGGAGACGGGGTCGGGATGGTTAGGGAGAGAGAATAGAGTTAGTAATCAGGGGCTCTGTGCAAATTTTCCCTTACACACGTGCTTCTAATGCGCTGGGCAGTCCACATAGACACGCTGATCGGTCCATGTCACTATTTGGTTGGCACGGGCGGTAACCTTAATGACCCACTTTATCCGGTTTAGCGATCTAGATAGGCAAATTAGGAGAGCTAAATGAACCACGTAAACAAGTTCAGTGACCGCACCTTTATTTACTCTTATTTTTATCATGCATGGTGCAACCAATCTCTCTATCTCACCAAACTTCAAAAATAAATTCTCTGGGAGGCCTTGCGAAGGCCCCTCGCATTCGCCGTTCATCGAACCTCGCGCGAGGAGGATGGGGGATCGAACGGTGGGCCTGAGGCTCTCTTAGAAAATTTGCTTCCCCACACTTCATGTGGACAAGGTGGCTCGCTCTGCTTGATTTGTAAGATTTGCCCACGGCAGGACCTCCGCTCGGCATGCACTTGCTAGTCAACACCAAGATAAAGTTATCAACTCTGTTGAGAATTATCCTTTTCTACGAGAGGAGCTTATGTGTGTGTTTTTGAGAAATGTATATGGACTGCATTTTCTCTTATCTGACGTACCGGGTTTAATTCGGCGCTATGGCAGCACAGCTAGCGGATGATCGCAAAGGCCGAGGAGCCTCGAAATAAAATCAAGTCGCGCGCTCATCATCAATCAAGGGCGTTGGTCCAGCGCCCAGTCAATCGAGCTGTATGGGCGTGCGTGTGTCGGCGTCGGTCCTTATCGTCATGAAGTTAGGGTTGATATTTCGACTGTAACATCCATCCGTGGCCCTCATGTTCTTCGTTTCTCGACATTTCGTTTCCGTTGTCCAACACTGCAAAACCGTGGGTCCGATGTTCCGAACCCAGTAATATCTGTCACAAGCTTAAATACGACTTTCCATATGTTGCGCTACTAAATAAGTAGCCTTATATTATAAACTCTTTATGGCGCCTAGGAACGGCGCTTCCTCATCGCTCCGGCTGGTTCGCTCGCCAATCGCGTTAAGCCATTTGTAGCGTTATCGTCTGCTGGTTTGCGGAAAAAAATTCTATGGGTGAGGCCCTCCTTCACAGCCGTGAATAACGTGAGGGGATTGTCTATTCATAATGATGTGAGTGTGGCCTGATCTTCCGATAGGTACTGATACGTCGATTGTAGAGAACACGACGTTGATGATCCAAAGACTCTGCTTAGACGATTTTCATGGAATTGCAGTTCCACCACATATGAATTCATAGCATGTTTGCAATTTGACTGTATGCGGGTCCTACAGGTACCCGTCATCTGCATTGTCATTCAAAGTTAGGTCTTGGTTCTTTCTATAGAATAAACCAAGTTCTTTGCTTCCTTGGAGGTATCGGAAGATGTCCTTCATTCCCTGCCAATGCCTTTGGTAGGTTCTGCACTATACCTTGCTAGTAGGTTCCCGGCAAATACAATGTCCGATCTAGTACAATTTGCTAAATACATTAGTGCTTCTATTGCACTTGGTGTGGGAATTCGGTCCCAGGACTTCCTCCCTTCTTCTTTAGGTGCATGCGGGTCTTTGTCTTCTTTGCAAAGATCTCCGACCATTGGCACTTTCAAAGGGTATGCCTTTGCAAAGTCGAACCTTTCGACACCTTACGAGTGTAGGTTGGTGATATACTAATATTCCTTCAGGAACATGCTCAAGCTCAAGCCTAGGCAAAATTTGGTTTTACCCAAATTTGAACTCCGACTCGGTAAGAGCTTGCTTTCCTAATATCCTTCAGGTTCGATGCTATTCAGATCATCTTCATACTTTGTGATTATACAAAATCCATTATGGGATCTTCGTATAAATACACAGAGATTATTCTCATTGTTCGTGTAGCCTTTCATGCATAGAAAGTCGCTGGCGATTATACCACGATACGCTTGATTGCTTAGGTTCGTGCAATGACTTTCTGAGTTTCACACTGTACATATTTTTATTTGCTCTGTTTTGATTCGGGACAATGATACATTCAGGTATCTTCATATAAATGTCCGAATCAATATTTCATAAAGGTATCTTTGGTACCACATCCATCAATTTCACTTCTAACTTCAAGTTCACGCCATTGAGATAAATGTCTAAAGGGGTTACGCCCATGATCGGGGAATAGGTTTCTTCATAATCATCTCCTGGATGTTCAATAAAACCTTGTGCAACGAGCCTTGCTTCTTTCATTTCTCTTTCGAACAAAATACCCACTTATGCCCTCTGTGGTGCACATGGGGAGGCGTGCGGCTTTGAGCCCAAAGCGTCTTTCTTTTATTCGAGATATTAATTCGCTTCTATTGTCTTTTTCCAATCTTTCCAATCTGATCTTTTCTTACATTCAGCGAGCGAGCTCTAGATCAAGATCAATGATTGTGACAATTTTCTTTGCAAAGTATATGTCGACATTGGCTGTTGCCATATTCAAAGATTCTCCCGATGTCATAAATTTTATAACTATTTCTTCAAGGGGCGATTCTTCTAATGCTTCTACTTGCTCACCGCTGCTTCCAATTGCGGGGCAATTCCCTTTAGTTTTTCAGCTCCGATGTGTGCGCACACATCCATGCTGATGTCTCCCTCCATGGGGATGTTCAATTCTGGTATGCCTTTTCTGAAGGTTCCATACCGATGCCAGGTCTCAACTGGCTTCCCTTCTGGTTCTAGGGCACTTCGGTGATTGGCTGTGACAAGTCCTTCTTATCCTTTTTCACCAGGCGTCCCCGGTTACTTCGGATTCGAGGGACCGGAGTTCTCGTCCTTTTATTCTGAGGCCTCTGGACGGGATTAGGGATACCTTCAATGGTATTTCAACCCTCTCCGGTGCATTGCTTGCAGGCAAATGCTACTTATTCACGCTCTTCAAATCACTAAAGTAGTCTGGCAGTTGATTCGCTAATACTTGCAAATCAATTATCTTCTGGACTTCAATTGTCTTCTAGACTTCAATTCAATTATCTTCTGGACTGCAAATATCTTCTGGACTTCTCTATTTGCTTCACTAGTGCGCGGGTCATATGCATAGATTTCAATTATCTTACGGACTTCAATTATTTCCGACATTATCATCAAGGGTTGATTTCCTCCCCTAATGACGGAAACTAACCTCATCTAATGTACTATCGTGAATCGGGCATTGTTCAAATCTCTAGTCATAAGGTCCAAATACTCGATTATGGATCTTTGTCTCATAACCAACGTATATCCCGGACTTTGGAAGACCCATTGCAGTCACTGCGGTGGTGGTATAGGTATATAACCCTTGCAACCAAACTGTGAAGATGAGTAGTTTTGGTCTCGACCCTTGCGCTAGTTGCATAGGTGGATGGATGTTATAGGCGACGGTCTAAAATTGATGAGAGTTCTTTGCGGCGGGATGCGTGTCCCCAACACGTAGTTGGTAAATTACAATTCTTCAAAGTTACGCTAGTCCATTACGGTGCGGACATGCGGTACAAAATGCTCAATTTTAATTCCCATTTCATGCAACAATCATAAAATGCTTTGGAGTGAGTTCTCCGGCGTTGTCCATTCAGTGAACTTCTCATGATGATCGGGAAAATATTTCTAATTTAATTATCTACGAGATTGGCTTTGCAAAAGCATGATTTTCGTAGACAATAAACTATACGTCTGATCATTCCGAGGAAGCATCGATGAGCACTATAAAATACCTAAAATTACCCTTACAGGGCTATATAGGACCGCAAAGGTCTCCTGGATACGGTCCAGAATGCAGGACTTCATCCTTCGCTTTGAGCAAAGGTCTAGTAATTAATTTCCCGGTGGCACATGTGGGGCACACAAAATCTTCCTGATTCGAGAAATTCTTAACATTCATATCATGTCCCTATGAATTGTTAATTATATCTCTCATCATCCTAAGACCTAGACGGCACAATCTATCATGCCAGAGATAGAAAAGTTCAGAGCTTCTAAATACGGTTTTCAAGGCAGTATAGGCTGCATGTGCCTTAATATTAGTGTAATATAGCCCAATTTCATATGAAGGAAGATATTCTAATGCTATTTTCACTTTCTTCACGCTTTGTAATGAGCGGTATCTTTGTACCATACTCTTCTTGATCTCTACATGGAAACTGATAGCGCAAATATCCTTGAGAGTTCTAGTCGATTCTAGGTACAACAAGTCTTCTTCAATGACCAAAGTTGTGCCGTTGGGAGTATAATTATGGCCCTTTCTAAGCCTATTATACAAGTATCGCGCCTCTGATCGTCGTAAGACTACCAAACATTCTTCTTGATCGACCGAAAAATTTACATTTCTCTCGGGATAGTATTCGTTGTCCGCTACATGCTAAGCACACTTCCTCCATAGGGTGCCACACGCGTTCTAATATAATGTACTTTATTAATATGTAGCGAAAGCAAGCAACACATAAATAAAATACCTCGGATATCGAGCGTAACTTGCTATTATAAACACGGAAAATAAGTCTTGCGGGACTCATAATAAGAATTTAATGCTTTGCTCTCCTAGAGCTTGCAACCATTATTCAATAATTCAAAATTCGCTTCAATTACAAAGCGCAAGTTTCTATAAAGGTCCGAGTGCAATGCGTGCCTTTGGATCTAATAGCGAAGTATTCAGAACTTACGCCTAAATCGACTCCATACGCGATCTTCTCCTCTTGGCGACTACGGTGTGGCGGCTGCGATGTCCAAAGGAGGGATGATGGGGCTGCTCTTTGGTGTTCACATTCATAAGTGCGGCTAATGGATGTGGATCCTCGTGCTGCAATGGCGAGGTATGTCTCATGCTATCATTTGCCTTTCTTCTTAGACCGTAAAGCATCAATAATGTGCGACACGCGACCTTACCCTTCTTGCTCCTCTCATTTGTGAGAGGCTTCATCACTGTGTAGTACGCTAGCTTGATGGCTTCATGGCCAACATTGCTATTAGGTGGTGCGAGATGTAGTTCTTTACGAGAACATCATCACGAGTTTTCGCAACTTGCATGATATCAATTAATTGGCATACTTCATGTAGCCGTCTTGGCGATAGTTGCTTACGGATTGCACGCGTTCGGGTGAAAGGTAGAGAGTCTTCTCAATCTTACGCTCATCCGTGATTACATTACCACGAATTGAAGATCGTTATAAATTACAGCATGCAAATTACGCCATCTTGGTCAGTTCTTCGAATTCATGATTCGTGATGCCAATCATCTTCATATTCATGCAAAAAGTTCAAAGGATTACTGCTGGTAATCTGCATAAAATAGTTACAAAATTCTCACCATGCTCTTCGAACTCTAGGTTCGTGTTCCCGTATTTTTCTATGCATTTTCATGATTTCTGCTATTTTGGTGATTAAAAGCAATATAAACAATCACAAATAATCAAAGCATAAATCTGATAATAAATTGCATAGAAATAACAATAACATGAATAAATATGCTTCAAATTTCAAAAATATGCAAAAATTTGGGTTCCCGAGGCCCTTTTCTGTTGGAAAAATAACTTTTAGTAAAGCGCAAGTTCGAGGGTTAAAACGCAAAACTTCGCGAGAGGATTCGCGTAAATTTCATATCTTAGGGTTTTATGCAAAAAATTCATTATCTGAAAACTTGCGTGTAGTTACGAAAAACTTCAAGGCTTTTCTCGCAAAAATCGATTTTTAGTGCCCTCTCCTTTTTTTTTTTTTTTTCTTTATTTGGGCGAAATCTAGGCCATAATGGTCCGCACACGTGGCGGTTTATGGGGTTCACGGGGTAGGGAGGGAACCCTAGGGTTTCCTACCGGTTCTAAGCGGCGGCGGCGGCTATGCGGCGTCTTGGCGGCGGTGGCGGCGGCGAGGCGGCGCGCGGCGCATCGGCGGCGCGGCGTCCGGCGGTGCGGTGGCGAGGCTGGCGCGGCGTGGCGGGCTGCGGTGGCGAAGCTTGGCGCGCGACGCGCGCGGCGGTCGGCGGCTCGGCGGCTCCAGCGGCTCTGGCGCGGCGCGCGTGGCGTGGTGGCGCCGCGGCCTCGTGCTTCCTCTAGCGCGCTCCGTGGCGGGGCCGTGTCGTGGCGGCGCGCGGCCCTCCTCGTGCAGCGCGCATCGGCGGCGCGCCGCGCCGTGCGCGGCGGCGGCATCGGCTGCAGGCTGGCGCGCCCGGCCGGATCTTGTCGGTTGAGCGCGCGGCGGTGTCGGCGGACGCGGATAGCGAGGCCGACGCGGCTGCCGCCGGCGGCGGCGATGGCCCTCCATCCCCGCCCCTTTTTTTCTTGGATGATCACGGTCGGTGCCGGTGGTGGGGCCGCTACTGGCGGTTCAAGGTGGCGGCGGCGCTGCGCGCGCCGACCTTCAAGCGCGGCGGTGGCGGCGGCGGCGCTGCGGGGCCGGGAAGGGGATCTCTTGCGGGATCGAGTGCAATGCGTGCGGCTTGCTCTTCATGGAGGCCAAAAATCCTTTTTTTCGTAATTACTGTTCATCAATGTATGTATGCAATGCAATACGAAGTAAAACACTGCAATCGACATCGGTTCTTTCATGCAACCTCCGATCGGATTTTCCGGCGACTTCAAATCTACTCGCGGTAGGTTAGAACGGATTTGCAATTTTCCAATCTACGGTACAATCGACATCCGCTCTTTCATGCAATCTGTCGATCGGCATTGTGCCGGCGACTCCAAGTCGGCTCGCGACATATTAGAGCAAATTTGCACCGTAGAAAATAATCTAGAAAGCAACAATTGAAGAATTGAAAGCAATCTAGAAAAACGATTCAATCTACGAGTGTCGTTCAATGACAGTTACCTTTTCGATGCGAGGAGAGTCGATCGTGCTGATAACGTGTTGAGGAACCATCGCTGGCAAGTCCAGTCCGAGCGATTACCTCGTAGACAAATAGAGAATCGTAAGAACGATGCAAGAACACAAGAACGAATAATAGATGAACACAAGTATGAGAGGGGACTGCAGGCTTCTCTTTATTGCTCTTCCAATAATGAATCTGTGTACAATGGTTGGGGCCTCCCCCCTATATATAATCTAGGGTGGATGAGGTGCCCACCCGGACCCGGACTCCTGGCCGGACCCGGTTTCCTAACAGTTTGGTCTAGGTGTGTGAGTCGGTTTCGGTCTGATAGTATAAAAGGCTGAGGCAGGACCATGTAAAGGTGTGTCGAGGTGAGCGAGAAGAAATAGAAAAGCAAAAGAGGAGCAGCACGCTTTGGGAAGAAATCTCCAGCGTATATGTATATATGTTTCTAGCATCTAGTGTTTATTCGTTCATTCTCTAGAAGTATCACGTGAAGGCAGCAAGGCTTGAGGCGTTGTCTTCGTGCGTGACACTGCCCTACAGCAGGTCACGTCGGGGGGCAGAGGAGTAGTGGGTCCCACGGCCAAAATAAAGTGCTAGTGTTTTTTTGTTTGGTCTGGACGAAATAGTGAACAATGCAAAAGGATCCGAAAAAGTTCCAACAGTTTGTATCAGAGCATTCTGATCTTAGTGGTACCTAAAGATCATGGGCGACAAGGCGAAGACCCGGGATGGGCCGTTCTCTCTCCTATATCATGTCCTGACGACCGACAATTACCCGGTGTGTGCAATGAAGATGAAGGCAAATATGCGCACCTAGGGAGTCTGGGGTGCAGTCGATCCGAAGGCGAAGGACAAGGAGGTTGACGACAAGGTGGACCAGACAACTTTGGCCATCATCTACCAGGCAGTGCCAGACTCCATGATGCATGCGGCAGCTTATCGGCAAGAAGATGGCACGTGAGACGTGGGTGACGCTTCAGAAGATGCACGAGGGAGTTGATCGTGTCAAGGAGGTACGGCTCCAGAATTTGCACACCGAATTCGAGAATCTCCAAATGGGATAAACCCAGTCGGTGGACAAGTTTGCTGGCAAGCTGACTTCATTGTACAATCAGATTATCTCTCTTGGCGGCAAGATGGAGGAATCTGTAGCATTGAAGAAATACTTGCGCGTGCTATCAGAAAAGTTCATACTTGTCGTCACCACGCTCATGTACTCCTCAGATCTGGAGACAAAAGAAGATCGAGGAGATCACCGGTTCCCTCAAGGCGTATGAGGAGCTACTGAAAGGGTATCGGTCTCGTAAAGAGCAGAGGTATCAGTCCCATAACAAGTAGGTGTTGCTGTTAAAGGGAGATACAAGAAGCGAGCGTGGACGCGGGCGTGGGCGAGGCGGCAGAGGAGGACATGGAGACGGGGCTAGGCAAGGCGATGGTGACAGATCACGTGATAAGTCACATGTCAAGTGTTTTAAATGTGAAGAATTCGGTCACTATGCGTCGGAGTGCCGCAGCCACATAAAGTACTTCAGTTATGACAAGTACAGGCATTACGCTTCGGATTGTCCAAACAAGAAGAAAAACGAGGAGGCAAACCCACCCAAGCTTGTGAAGACGATGACGAACCAGCCCTGCTTTTCTCCTTACGTGACAAAGAGGTGCCGGTCATGGTGATGTTGAACGAGGAGAACGTAGTTCCTAAACTACGCACGGAGGGAGGCAACCGTGATCATACTGATGAGTGGTACTTGGACAATGGAGCAAGTAATCACATGACGGGAGATCGCTCCATGTTCCATGAGCTCGACGAGAAGATTTTAGGGAAAGTCAAGTTTGACGACGGCTCAACGGTGAAGATAAGAGGCAAATGATCAATAGTATTACGATGCAAGAACGACGATCAGAGGATGCTGACTGAAATTTATTTTATACCAAGTCTGTGTAAAACATACTCGATCTTGGGCGGTTAGCGTAGCGAGGGTGCGGTGGTGGTTTGCAGATGAGTTCTTGCGTGTCTATGACAAGAACAAAGATCTATTGATGAAGGTGAAAATATCCCCGAACCGGTTGTACAAAATTTCTCTGAAAACTTGTAAGTTAGTTTATGTGAAGGACAGTTTGGGAGAGCCAGAGTGGAACTAGAAAATCGAGCCAGGACATGGCGGGACCCAGGGGCGACACGCAGTTAGCGCAGGAGGCGTAGCAGGCGGAGTCTCAGGAGGTCCAGATGGCGCGCAGCAAGGCGCGTAGGGCACTGTAGGGGGCGGTGAGTCCCACGTGCATGAAGGATGCGGCGTACATGAAGTTGACACAGGAGGGAGAGGCAGTGTAGCCTCAGTTAAGATGCATGCGGGAAAGAAAGTAGACTTGGTCATAGGAGCAGGTGCTCTAGCCCAGGCGGGCATGCAAAGAAGGACGAGTTCAGTCTAGGTACGAGGCGCGGTAAGCATTGGTTTGTGTATGGCTTAGGATGGAGCAAGCGCAGACGGTAGGACGGTATCAATCCAGGAAGGAATGACGCACAAGAGTGTAGGTAAAAAAGGAAGACTTGGAAGTTCAGATAAGATAGAAGACCAGCGTGATCAAGGTGAAGAAATAAGAATAAAGGGGTGATTGTTAGAATTAATTTTGTTTTGGTAGTTTTTCTTTGTAAGAACTTCTGTTTTTGAAGTTGGAGTTGGAGTTGGAGTTGGAGTCTTGTTTGGTTTAGGGGTGTGAGTGAGTTTCGGTCTGATAGATGCGTATGTATAAAAGGCTGAGGCAGGACCATGTAAAGGTGTGTCGAGGTGAGGAGAAGAAATAGAAAAGCAAAAGAGGAGTAGCACGCTCCCAAAAGAAATCTCTAGCGTATATGTATATGTGTTCCTAGCAGCAGGCGTTTATTCGTTCGTTCTCCAGAAGTATCACGTGAAGGCAGCAAGGCTTGAGGCGTTGCCTTCGTGCGTGACACACCTTGGGGGGCAGAGGAGTAGTGGGTCCCACGACCAAAGTAAAGTGCTAATGTTTCTTTGGTTGGTCTGGACGAAACAGTGAACAGTGCAAAAGGATCAGGAAAAGTTCCAACATGCTCCACACTATCTGCAAGACAATGTATTAGATGTTTGTAATTTGTTTAGGCCTATAAAAGGTGTTTGTTTATACGCAGTTTTAACTTCGCAGACCAGAACAGCGGATAGTTGAAGACATATCAACCTGTACTGATGTAGCCCAAAAGAGTTCAGACAGTCAACTCAAGAAATAAATTCCGTTATATTATGCTTACTAATATATCCAACAATTCACAGCAATTACTCGTTTTACTAAAAAAAATTGTTTCTTCATACAGCTTAGCATCTAATTTACCTATGTTCCATTTTTTTGCAGCTACACCTGCAAGTACAAACTTATCGCAAATCGTGTATTTTGCTTCCCCACAACACGTTTATCCTATGATCGACGCACCGGTTTTTATAGCCTACTGAATCTATGTCTTCCTTTCTATTGATGCTATATCCTCTTTATATGTATGTTTCTGATGCAACCTCCTCAACAGCGCTACAAACACGCTGTCCTTTTCGAACCTCCTGCAGACTATAGCCTATATGCAATTACGCCTATAAACAGCGCAATATAAAGCAGCACTTCTATGACCTTTTATAACGTTCTTACTAAGCTACCGCGCTTTCCGCTATGTTATATACAATCTGAAACATCTGTTCGTTTGCTACCACTGATTGCCTTCAGACCAATTTGTTCTGTTAAAGAAAATTCTGCCATCGTAATTACAGTTGCTCATAAAATGGCAAAAGATTCACGGTTTTTACTCCATAGATTATAGATTGATACATACAGCAAACTTTATTTGACAACCATCGTTTACAATCATAATCAGCATAGCTTTTGTCCAACACTGCGCGTCAAGGCACGCACGGATTTCTAGTTCTCATAATACCAGGCCTTCTTCAGACTAATATAATTTCACCTTTACCGTAATGTCTTCACTCAAACAACAATTATATTGCTAATAAACTTTGCGAAGCACACTTTATTCTACATCAGCATTAGACACATCTCTGCAAAGCAATAGTGTTTTAAGTCTACATTTTTAAACTCTGTTTCGTAGCGCAGTAAGATTGCGATGCTGAAAAAGGTACTAATCCATGCTACAGCCATTGTACAGCTCAGAAACGCACAGAAGAAAAGCAAAATGTGTTTCCAGTTCAATGACTGCACATTAAAAACATGCAACACTACACAACTGTCACCACCTTCCCAAAATAAACCCGAAAAAAATACTAAGCTTACTATATTAAACACTTGTCCATGCTAACTTCCTATCTTATTCCTTAATTTGCAGGGCGCGTGTCCTAACCCATCGTTGATACTGTTGTACTGTTCAGTTCCTGTTCAAACAAACTGGCCCTTGCTCCCGTTCAGATTACCGCTACGATCTCTTGTACTAGGCGCTTTTGTTAATTACTAGAAGTTCACCCGCGCGCATAGTGCGGGAACGCACGTGGCCTGGTTGAAGGTGGGCCTTGTTGGGGAACCGTCGCTGGCAAGTCCAGTCCGAGCGATTACCTCGTATACAAAATCAGAATCGTAAGAACGATGCAAGAACACAAGAACACAACAATAGATGAAACACAGGTATGAGAGGGGACTGCAGGCTGCTCTTTATTGCTCATCCAATAATGAATTGTGTACATGTTTGGGGGTCCTCTCCTATTTATAGTCTCTGAGATGAGGTGCCCACCGGACCGGACTCTGGCGGGCCGGTTTCCTAATCTCCCCTTGGGCTCTCATCCTTCATGTTCATGCCTCGCTAAAACTCCATAAAAACCAGTGGGAAAAATTTGGAGAAAGAGTACATGTATCATGTTATGCTATGTCGCACTAATTGCCTCATTAAAAACCTTAGCAGAAACTTGGGAAAAACTCGTCAAGGGAAAAAGAGTACAATTCACCCAATTTATTTAATCTTCAAGATTTATTCTTTGGGTACTCGACCTTCGTGATCAAGCTTTAGTAATGAGTTCGTGAAGGTTCTCCCCCTGAATTCTGCACTTCTCTAAGTCTTATCATTCCAATTCCACGCACGCACCTTTCAAAGCTAGATGCTGGAAGTGACTTAGTGAACAAATCTGCAAGATTTTCACATGACTTAGTATGCAGTACCTTAATTTCGTCCATCTTTTGCATTTCATGAGCATAGAAGAATTTGGGGTTGATATGCTTTGTGAGGGGACTCTTCACATAACCCATTTGTACTTGTGCAACACAAGCTGCATTATCTTCATAGATAATAGTAGGGGTTTGTGCGGTATTCAATCCACATGACTGCTGGATGTGGTGAATCATCCGCCGAAGCCAAGAGCATTCCCGTGCGGCCTAAATGCATGCTATAATTTCGAATGGTTCGTCGAAGTTGATACCAAACTCGCTTAGATGATTTCCATGAAATTGCGTTCCACCACACGAAATACATAGCTTTGTTTGCGACTTAGTTGTATGCAGGTCGGCAGTGCAGGCATCTGCATAGCGATCATTGTAAGGTCTGGTTCTTTCGTAGAGAAGGCCAAGATCTTTACTTCCTTGGAGGTATCGGAAGGCGTCCTTTATTCCTGCCAATGCCTTTTGGTAGGTTACGCACTATACCTTGCTAAAAGATTCACTGCGAAAGCAATGTCAGGTCTAGTGCGGTTTGCTAAATACATGAGTGCTCCAAGCTGCGCTCAAGTATGGGAATTCAGTCCCGGACTTCCTCCCCTCTTCTTTAGGTGCGAGCGGGTCCTTGTCTTGCTGCAAGGATCTTAGATCATTGGCACTTTTGAAGGATATGCCTTTTCAAAGCCGAACCTTTCCAACACCTTCGAGTGTAGGTTGGTGATGTACTAAAATTCCTTGGGGTATGCTCAAGTCGCAAGCCTAAGCAATATTTGGTTTTACCCAAATCTTTCATTTGAACTCCGACTCCAAGTAAGAGCTTGCTTTTCAATATCTTCCAAAGTCAGATGATATTCGGATCATCTACATATCTTGAGATTATCTGAGAATCCATCACGGGATCGCCGTATAAAAACACAGGACAATCCTCACTTTGTTCGTGTAGCCTTTCTTGCGAGAGAAAGTCGCTTAGGCGATTATACCACATCTGCTGATTGCTTGGTCCATCTGGTGACTTTACGAGCCGCACATGTATAGATTTCTATTCGCTCTATCTTGGTTGATGCATGGGGATACCTTGGTACCTTCATATAAATTTCGAATCAAGTTCCCATAAAGGTATCAGATTACCACATCCATCAATTTCATTTCCAAATTCAGATTCACGCCATTGAGATTAAATATCTAAAGGTAGTTCCGCCCATGATGGGAATAGGTTTCTTCATAATCGACTCTGGTCTTTGAGTGAAACCTTGTGCAACAAGCCTTGCTTTATATCGACAACTTCATTTCTTTCATTTCTCTTTCGAACAAATACCCATTTATGCCCTACAGGTGCACATGGGGAGGTGTGCGCTTCTGTGCCCAAACACCTCTCTTTTATTCGGAGATATTAATTGCTTCTATTGCCTTTTCCAATCTTTCCAATCGATCTCTTCTTGCATTCAGTGAGCGATGCGAGCTCGGATCAAGATCAATAATTGTGGCAATTTTCTTTGCAAAATAAATGTCGACATTAGTCGTTGCTCTATTCATAGATTCTCCGTGGTCACATAATTTATAGCTATTTCTTCATAAGGCGGTTCTGCTAATGCTTCTACTTGCTCACCGCTGCTTTCAATTGCGGGGGCAAGTCCCTTTAGTTTTTCAGCTCCGATGTGTGCGCACACATCCATGCTGATGTCTCCCTCCGTGGGAATATTCAAATCTGGTATGTCTTTTACTGAAGGTTCCATACCAGTGCCAGGTCTCAACTGGCTCCCCTTCTGTTTGTGGGGAACTTCAGTGATCGGCTGTGACAAGTCCTTCTTATCCTTTTTCGCCAGGCGTCCCCGGTTACTTGGGATTCGAGGGGCCGGAGTTCTCGTCCTTTTATTCTGAGGCCTCTGGACGGGATTAGGGATACCTTCTATTTTCTTTGGTATTTCAACCCTCTCCGGTGCATTGCGTGCAGGCACATGCGACTTAGTCACGCTCTTCAAATCACTAAAGTGGTCAGGCAGTTGATTCGCTAATGCTTGCAAATCAATTATCTTCTGGACTTCTCTATCTGCTTCACTAGTGCGTGGGTCATGTGCATTAATTCCCGTGGCTTGCCACGTTATTTCCCGACATTTTTCATCAAGAGGTTGATTTCCTCCCTAATGACGGAAACTATCCTCATCAAATATGCTATCAGTAAAGCGGTCAGTATGCAAATCTCCGATCATTGGGTCCAGATACCTGATTATGGATGCAGTCTCATAACCAACGTATATCCCAGATTTTCGGAGAGGGCCCATTGCGGTTGTCTGCGGTGGTGGTATAGGTACATAAACCTTGCAACCAAACCTTCTAAGATGAGAGATTTTGGTGGTGACCCTTGCGCTAGTTGCATAGGTGAATGGATGTTGTATCTTTGATGGTCTAAAATTGATGAGAGTTCTTGCATGCGGATGCGTGTCCCCAACACGTAGTTGGTAAATTACAATTCGTAAAAGCGGTCGGGCAATGAATTTAATTCTTTTAATCAATGCTACGCTAGTCCATTACGAGTGTGGACATGTGGTACCGAGTGCTCAGCGGTAATTCCCATTGCCATGCAATAATCATCAAATGCCTTTGAAGTAAATTCTCGCGTTGTCCATTCGATGGACTTCACACGATGATCGTGGAAATTATTCTTTATTTTAATTATCTGCGAGATCGGCTTTGCAAAGCATGATTTCTTGTAGATATGAGCATACATGCGACCATTTCGAGGAAGCATCGATGAGCACCATAAAGTACCTAAATGGCCTGACGGTGAATAGGACCGCAAATATCTCCACGGATTCGGTCCGGGAATGCGAGGATTTCATCCTTCACTTTCGAGAGAGAAGGTCTAGTAATTAATTTCGGTGGCACATGCGGGCACACGAAATCTTACGGATTCGGGAAATTCTTTACATTGATATTATGTCCCTGAGAATTGTTATTATATTTCTCATCATTCTAAGACCAGGGTGGCCTAATCTATCATGCTAGAGACAGAAAAGTTCAGAGCTTCTAAAAGATGTTTCGGGACAGTATAAGTGCGGGTGCCCTAATATGAGTGTAGTATAGCCCGATTCATATGAAGGAAGTCGTTCTAATACCCTTTTCCCATTCTCTTCACGCTTTGTAATGAGCGGTATTCCTTACCATACTCTTCTTGGTCTCTACATGGAGACCGTTAGCGCGAATATCTTTAAAACTTAAGAGAGTTCTAGTCGATTCGGGTACAACAAGGCTTCATCAATGACCAATGTCGTGCCCATTGGAAGTATAATTGTGGCTCTTCACGAGCCTATTATACAAATATCATTGCCGGCGATTGTCGTAAGACTACCGGCATTCTTCTTGATCATTGGAAAAATTTCGTTTCTCTTAGTATGGTATTCGTTGTGCGCTATCCGCTAGACACACTTCCTCCATAGGGCGCCACACGCGTTCTTTTCGATGCGAGGAGAGTCGATCGTCTTGATAACGTGTTGGGAACCGTCGGCAAGTCGGTCGGCGATTACCTCGTATACAAAATCGAATCGTAAGAACGATGCAAGAACACAAGAACACAACAATAGATGAAACACGGTATGAGAGGGGATCGCAGTGCTCTTTATTGCTCATCCAATAATGAATTGTGTACATGTTTGGGGTCCTCTCCTATTTATAGTCTGATAGATGAGGTGCCCGCTGGACCGGACTCTGGCGGGCCGGTTTCCTAATAGGCCTCACTAGCGGGACTGCGTGTGATGCAGTGTGCGAATGGATGAGGAAGGCAGCGCGGCTGCAGGAATGTGGGACCCACGGGGAACGTCGATCGAGGCTGCGTGGGAATGCGCGAAGCACATGAAGCTGCAGAGCGCAATCTCGACGGCCGTCGGATCCGACGGTTTCTATTTATCGGGGCGACGTGTCCAAGCCGGCTGGAGGCCAATTCCATAGAGAATTAATTATAATAATAATATGTACTCGATGTCTTACTCAGGATAACACGTAAGTTTATATAGCGGATATCGGACTGATGTTTGTATTATAACCAAGTTCAACCATTCAGATAATAGTCCTGTAATACCTATATACATGTGCTTGCGCTTTTATGGACCACTAGTACTCGTGCCGTGCCCTTGGGCACGCGAGAACGAGACGGCACGTCTGTGGGGCCTATGCGGGAGCGCGTGCATGCAAACGCGCGGCAAACAGTCAATGCGCACCCGCGCCGAGGCGGAGAAGCGCCACGTGAACGGCCGCCAGCCTATTGCACGTGTGCGTGCCTCGCGCGAACGGCCGAACGCGCAGGCAAAAGGGAAGGCTGAATGCAGCGGCGGATCAAACTGCTGAAAAGCGAGCAAAACGAAATCGTACGGTCAAAAAAAAACATCGACGTGGCCGGCAGATTGGAGCGTGAATTTTCGATTCCTTTATACCGTAGGATGTTCGGATGTATAGCACATCCTGCTTACACGTTCTTTACCTAATCGCTACTGTACTGCTCCTGTGTGTAACTGCCAGCAAAAATAAATAAAAATACTAATGTTTGTGTCAACCATATTGCTACATTTCAGGCTGAACACGTACCGTTTTCTAAACCAACCTATGCACTAGCTAATCACATCCGCGCAAAAGCATGCGCTGCACATTCTTGGAATCCATTTGGTGAAATTTGGCAGGCCAAATATTGTTCGTAACAATGCAGCTTCAGCGGCGCAGCAACGCGGACATTACCATCCTAGTTTGCTTTTATAGGCGCTAGCTGCGGTGCCATATGTGGAAGCATTTGTGCAGTGCTGGTATAGTATAGTGTGTGGTGTGCAGATTGTGCTCTGATCTGGTCAGTTGCTTTTGCATTTTTTTAAGTCCACTCAGCATCTAGCGGCGGGCAAATGATAAAGTATATATTCTATTCGATAGCCTTTTATTTTTTTTAATCTTTTTTTAAAAAATTATTCTAAAGATAATCTCTTTCTAAATTTATTTTCAGTTCTGATCCTTTTGGTCACGCCATGACTCGTAGCGTCACACGGTGTGATCAAACTATGCTGTCACGCCACCGATTGCGACGTGACCAAACTATGTTGTCACGCCACCGACCCCTTTGGACACATCCGTTTTTAGGATAAATCCTGTCATGCCAAGAGGAGTGGTGTGGCAGCACAGTTTGATCACGCCGAGGTCTGTAACGTGATAACGTGTTTTTGCCACACCACGCGTTGTGGCGTGATCAAAGAGATCAGAATTGGAAATAAAGTTAGGAATAAGTTATCTTTAAAATATTTTTTTTTAAAAAAAGATTAAAAAAATAAAAAAGCTCCATATTCGACCTGTAAATGATAAAGGCAAAGATCCTATTCGCAAGCCATATTTGACGGTCCATTCTTTTCCTTATTGCTAGCTAGAAGTAACGCTTATCTAGTCATCTTATTTCTGTACTATTTATAAAGCACTGCCCAATCTCTGCCTTAAGTTAAGACAAACATGATAGTCCAGATTACTATGCCTACGATTGATCATTAATTTCAAACGTATCTAGCTTGCGGGCCATGGATTTCAATCAAAAGCAATACGATGTCTTTAACTACCGCAGACAACAAACCAGTAATTCCAATCACAAAATCACCAGAGAACTGAAGGAATATAGCCCCCCCCTCCTGCTCTCCTGCGTCGCCCCTCCATCCCTCACGCCCATCTCTCCTCGCAACCAAGGCACCCTCGGCCCCAAACGCCACTCCGGTGCCGGCGACCTCCCCCCTAAGACACTGTCTGCCAGCTCTCCAACGCCTCCTTTCCTCCCCATCCTCGAGCCTCCAGATCCAAATCATCAGATCCGTTCCACCAGGCGTGTCCAAACAGGTGGCACAGCACAACGGGCCCGGAAATTAAACGGGTCATGTCATATCAGCACGTTGGCTCAGCCGCCGACCCAGACACAACACGTTGAGCTCACGAGCCGTGCTGTGCCGGTCCGGGAACGATTAGCCCGACGGGCCTAGGTAGACATGTTTAGTCCATTTCGGCCCAAAAAAGTTGAGAATTTACAATAATTCTAGAAAATGTATAGAATTCAAAAATACAAACTAAAATTTTAAAGAGTGAGTTCTATACCCATAAAGATAGACAAATATATTGAAAATGTAATAATAAGCTTTATTAATGTTTAGATGGCTGCATCGTTAAAAACTTTGCCAAGTAAAAACTCAATATGAGAAAACCTCAGCAAAGAAAAAATAATATAGCCTATAGCTATGCATACATCGATATTCTAAGTGTCGTTGTCTAGGTAAAGATTGTCGAACGCGGCCACCAACTCTATATTTTCGACAGAGTGTTGATCTTGTACATCAGCTTGTCCTCAGTCTTTCACAGTTATAAGTATTTCCACTATCTCACTCGTGAGAAACTTGTTCTTCTCTCCTCCAATATTCTTCCAGATATACTGAAAGCGTACTCAAAAGAAACCGTTGAGACAGGAACACTTAAAACATCCAGTGCTAATATGGATAGCACTGGATATGTTATCTTATGGTCATACCACCATTGAAACATATCGAAGTGCTCTTCCTAGTAATACACGGTATTACTGTCTAGATAGGTGGATAGTTCCTCACTAATATGGTGGGCGTTGTGTCTTGCTTCAGAACATGACATTGCAGAACCTGCACCGCTAGAGGGACCGTCAGTATTAAGTACAACCACAGATAGTTTTGGTTTAGCAACGGTCTATATTATTGGCTATGCTAAAACCATCGGTGAAGTGGTAATATCACAGACGATTTATGTTAAAACCGTCTGTGATACTACTAAATATCACAGACGATTTTTAACCGTCTGTGATAATTTTGTATCACAGACGGTTTGTGGTTGGAAGTGTCTGTGATATGTTCAATGCCGCTTCGGCTCCTACGCGATGCGTCTCTTCGTTGTCTGTGCCGACATTACGACATGTCTCTTCGTCTTGCGCGTTGACGATTTTACAAGAATGATCATCCGCCACCAAAGATGAATCTCCACATCGCTCTACTATCTTTCACACCATCCATCAACAACTAGTGGAGTTAAAAAAAACAATAGCTCCCAACTCTTCTCCCCTGACGCCGGTGTTGATGGCCTACTTAGCCATTTTGTACGAGCACATCGTCGCCCGTACACTGGTGGATGCTGCGGAAGGACACTGTGCGAACAGTGTTCTCCCTCCTTTAGAGGAGGTTATGCCGGAGCAAGTGATGACCACTTTCCGCCGTCTAGACATCCTCCTCCGCCACATCTTCTGCGTGGTCTCCATCGTCTGGCGAGCTAACATCGCCATCAACGTAGTCCTCGAGGAAGACGTTGCACATCTCAAAGAGGCTTGTCGTCGCTTGGACTACTTAATCGAGGTGGTGGGTGACCGAGTCGACCTTACCGAGACCCTTCAAGCAAGGGAAGAGAGCCTATGGGCTCAATTCTTCTTGATTCAGCAGTCGCGACGTCTTCGGGAGACACTCGAATGAGCGCATCAGCAGGTGGATGTGTTTCAGGGAACCTACGCTGGTCTCGAACCCTCCGATGCCGACCACGTCACCTACGAAGAATTAAAGACGAAGATAGTAGTCTACCTAGGCCGCAGGAAATAAGTTGATCTTTTTTATTTCTACTTTTTTAAGAAAATCTTTTGTAAGAAGCGACTGGCCATACTGTTTGGTCATATGTAAATACAAAAAATGATATAAAAAATATAGTTTGGAGTTGAAGTTACTATCTATATATGTTGAACATACTTACTGAATAATAACGTGTTTATCTATAGAAAGAACTATCACAGACAGTTTAGTGAAACAAATCGTCTGTGATATGTATGCCAGATGGTTATAAAATCGACAATTACCATGCCTAACGGACCTAACGGTGCTTAACAGGCCATGTCATGTCGTGCCTACTATTGCTTAACGGGCCAAACAGGTCGTGCCTAAATGTGTCGTGTCTTGCCGTGTAAGGGCCATGCTATGCCAGGCACAGTACTATGTGTCTCGTGGCGGGTCAGACAACCCAAGCACGACATGGTGCGTCAGACCGTGCTGACCTGGCATGTGTTAGCTATCGGGTTGTGCCGAGCCTAGGTCGGGCCAACAGTGACATGCTTCAGGATGGCCCGGTAGGCATGACCCATTTGGATAGGTCTACGTTCCACACTACTCTGTCACCCGTCGTTGATGTCCACCACCGCCTCTACCAATTGCCACTCTGGTGTTGGCATCGACCACTGCCATCGCCTCCGCCCATCCTCTCGCGTCCCCCGTCCACGGCCTGCGTGCATTGGGGCGATTGGCATCTTTTATGCAATGGCCTCCCCAAACACCACTCCTCCCCCAAAACACACTACATCCCTTTCAGGTGCTGCTGTTGTCACCGCCGGTAGCATCTGTGTCCTCGCCAGCTGCTTCCTCGCAACCCAAAGTCTACGAGAGGCACTCCAAGTAAGTCCATGGTGCCATCACAACACTGACCAAAGCCATGGCCATCGCAATGGGATCCCAGGTCAAAGAAAAGAGCTATGCCTATTTTGCACAACCTCACGCTGTTCTTCAGGAGCAGCAAGGTCCTTAATCAGAAGCAGCTCGATGTTTGCGGTCTACCGGGTTGGATGACAAGTGCTTCTCTTTCCCGCACCTGGCCATCAGATGGTGACATTCCCAAGTTTACTCAATGCTTGGGAGCCTCCCCTAGTGGCGAGGGCAACCACTTCCCGCCCTTCCTCATTGTGCTATGGCAAGTGCTTCAATTGCCTTGCCATATATTATTGGGTGGGAGTTTGCGGAAACCCTCCCCATTGCCTGCGTTGTGGGGATTCTGGACACTTTGCTCGTTGGTGCCTTCTTCGCCGACCAAGAGCACCATCAACCCCCTCAGGTTCTAACGCCTGTGGTAAGCTTCGGGTGCAAAGCTCACTCAAGATTTGTTTCTTTGGCAAGTCAATCTCAGCAGAAGAAGTTGTTTGCCTAGTAACCATTTAATTTGGGATGGTTTTCAGCTTCAGAACCACCTGACAATCACTTGAAGTCGAATTCCCGATCTCCAAACGCTCCCGACGTGCGCTTAGCTTTAACACAGGCGTTGTGGCGTCGCGGTCGCGCGCAGTTGCGACCAACCCGTTACAACCTATGACCAAGCATGAATAATCAATCGATCACCTGTACGAACCGTGCTGCCGCGGCGTCGGTCCCCATGAAACGGCGCGCGTTGCAAGCTAAGTTCCGGCCGCTACGCGACCGGCCAGCTGTGGCCGTGTGCGCTCGATGCCACCACGTACTTGGCATGTGAATGTGCCAATATCTTACGGGTTGGTTGATTAATCGATTAGCAGCGCGCGGTTAGCGCGCACCACGCCGATCGCGAGCACTGCTCTTCAACTTTTTCCGGCACGTCAGGTTATAGAATTACGGAAGAATTAGGCAACGAGCGGGGGATAAGATAATCTAATCCTCCTTCCCCAACCAACGCGGACTGGACAGATCCGCTAATCAGCAGCAACCAACGAGGCAGATGCAGCGCACTGATATAGCCAGGTAAATTTCGCTAGCCAGCGCCATTTGTGTGGTTGCATGTTGGGTGGAGTCAACGGGTACGCCGACAGCTGGGTGCTGCACTGGTTGGACTAGCAAGTAGCAAAAG
Organism: Ampelocalamus luodianensis; assembly: GCA_036346255.1. Classification (NCBI taxonomy): domain Eukaryota; kingdom Viridiplantae; phylum Streptophyta; class Magnoliopsida; order Poales; family Poaceae; genus Ampelocalamus; species Ampelocalamus luodianensis. Next base: position 35,470,438 of record CM070620.1, on the reverse strand, counting down.
CTTTAATGCAAATTTTGATGGAGATCTTTTATGTTTGTAAATATAAGGATGAGCTGTTGAGTGATTGGTCCACCGCCTCTGCAAATATAGGTACTAGTCATCGACCACTGCACCCGCACCTGCCACATATTTAATTTATTTTTTATCAACTTAATGCTAATGTTGTATAAATATATTTTAGTTCTGAATTTGGAATGTTGTAATTTCTTAAATTCAAAATTTAATTAATCTCATTTTAATTCGGATTCATATATATTTGGATACCACACCCTCCTTACAAATTTTATAGTTGGGTAGCACAACTTTTTCAAAATTTAATTCCAAAATTTTATATAGTCAGCAAACACCTTTTTCGAAATTTAAATTATTAATTATTATATATTGAAATACCATAGTTTATTATGTTTTTTCTAGAGTTTGCATATCCCGATTTTTATATATTTGTGTTTCCAAAAAAAATTGAAGTTTTTATTTCCAAATGTATATGTACATGGAGACTATAATCTTTTGACTATTTTAATTCAGAATTTTTTTCGTTTGGATGTTTTTTTGGAATTTTTCATTCAATGATTACATATATTGGTTGCCACAATTGTTTTGAAATTTTTTATTTGGAATTTATTCTGAATTTACATATATTTAAATAGCTCGATTTTTTGAAATTTTCTTACGAATTTAGAAGTTTTTTTTAGCCTTTTCCTATTGTTGGACCGAAATAGCAACGAGAGGGTGTGAATAGGAGCCCATCTTTTTTCACCACAACATTCAGTTATATTTTCTCTCCAATAGCTATGAGAAGCTATGAAACCGAGAAGATCAACCCTCAACGCCCTCTGCCGATTTGACTGCTACCCGAAAATCAGCACGACGAAGGATGCATAAAATGACCTAAATTTTGATTTAGTGATCCAAACACCCTAAGATTTTAGACATAGCTCAACAAGAAAGTCAAAAACTTATTCCAATCAATGATCGTAGCTAAGGTTCCACGAATTTCTTGATTGAGAGCAAGAAGACTCAAAATCGGGGAAAAACCTAACATTGACCTAAAAGCTTGCTCGTTGATGAAATATGGTAATATGATCTTAAATCAGATCTCACAAATCCTAGCAAACTATATCCCAACAAAGGAGCAAGGCAAACCCTTAGAACACAAGAACCCCAAAATCACCAAAAAGAGAGCAAGAACAAGAGAGAACTCATCTTGAGACAAAACTTGATTGGATTGATTAGAAAAGTTATAGGTTTACAACCATTCCACTATGGAAGACAAGATCTCACTCATGAGCACCCAATTTCTCAATCTCTCTCTCTCAAACCCTAGCCTCCTCTATTTTCTCCACTTTCCCCAAATCTCAAATTAGAATTTTCAAAGCTTTATTGTGCAAATCCTGCACCAACCCTTATATAGTGGAGGCTATGTCTAGAGATAAAACCCTAACAGGCACTCGTTAAGCCCACACACAAATGGATCTACACCCACACATGTTTCTCAAAGCAGAAGACGATTCGGGTCTCTCGAATCCCTCTCTTCGTGATCTACTCCTTTTCTTGACCTAAATCCCTTCTCCTTTGCACCGTTTTATGCCGCGGCTTCTTCAAAGTCACCAACCCGGTATTTTGGCGAAGATACCAAAATACCCCTTCTCAATCCTTCTACATTACCAAGTCCAATCATCGTGAAGCAATCGCATGCTTCGCCACATGTAGGTTCATTATGGCTTTCCTCATGCCGGCAAGTCTCTCCCATCCAGCTCCATTGGACCACCATCGCACTTTCACTGGTCCCAATCCACTTGATGCAACTCATTGCTTGAACTTTCGTTCGGTATTGCATCATGCTTAAATCCAACCATAACACCTGGTATTCTCAATCGTTCTGGATCTCAGCTCTCCTAGCCTAGTGCTGATCATCCTCGTCGTTGACTATAGTAGACTCCAAGCGTCCTTGCACAATAATAGACCAAGAAATTAATTATGGATATAAATTCTTTACAACTTGACCTATGTTAGACAAAAACATGCATCATACAAGGCCTATGCACTAAATCCCACGACTTTGGACAAATCCGCAAATTCACCATAGCTCACTATGCATGAACTTGCTCTGGCCGGTCAGACCTCCAGGCCATCGGGGGTCAAACCGCCAACCTCTGACTGGTCTGACCGCTCCTGGCCAGTCTGACCGCTAGCCCTGGTAACAGGGGACCAGTAAGGCCACCCACTGGTCTGACCGACAACCAATGGTCGGTCAAACGTCTTCCCAGTTCCTTAAAACACCTTCTCTGTATTTTTTAGCAAAACTCTATCTAGTTTCGCGTTCAGTTTCTATTTTCAATGGCTCCTGCTGGAAACTCACCCCTAAACACTCGCACACAAGTGTTTAGTGTGCAATCCTCAAAAGCTCACACCACCGGTCTGACCGCCACCCCTGGCCAGTCAGACCGCCAGCCCCGACCGGTCTGACCGCCTGCAGGGCTGATCAAACCGCCAGCACCCTGACAGTAAATCCAACAATTTGCTAAACCGATAGTTTCTCCCATATACCTCGACACCGATGTGAATTGTTAACACTATTAGGACCACATGTTCTCCACACAAATCAATTCAAACACCCATATCAATTCAAACAAGTACAACATTTTTCTCAAACGTGCATGCTTCTTGCATTGCTCATACGCGCGCGTGTGCTATGAACTAATAAAAGTCGGTTACATGTGTTCTTGTTTTGAGCACGTATGTTCCATCTTCCATGCGCTCTTTGCTTAAACAACAATCGCATCTGTATTTCTATCTCTAGGATGTAGGCCACTCCTCAACATTGCATGTTTGTAATTAAACCTTTGCTTGCATGACCACATTTAATCGCATGACTCGTGATTCTGTAATCATGTCAAGTGCATGCATCAATCAAATCAAAGCTGAGAAAAGGCTATCCGTTTTTTTCATCTTAGTGTTGTGATCGAGCCAAAATCAACCACACATTAATCTTTTTGTTTTATCTCCTACATATCTTGCTCCATGTTCTTGTCAGCTGCATGGAGATTTTAGTTTCTTTTTTTGTAGCACTTTTTCGCACTTATCCGCTCGGCTAGATGTTGTTTCCTCATTGTTAACTTATCGAGTCCTGTGTAATATCGGCACGACGTCCTTTTCTTTTTCTCCACAGCACGGTGTCCTTCATTTATTTATTTTTCTGCATAGTGACTTGTTTTGTGTTAGATACGCCATCTTGTTCAAAAGAAATTGGAGAGGGAGCACACAATGTTATTTTTGTATTATTGAGAAAACAATTCAACATCTTTTTTCTTGACTGTCCCTTTGCACGTCTGGCATGGTGGGCTATTCAATGTGCTTTTAATTTATCTCCTGCTGTGAGTATAGCTAACATGTTTGAAAGTTGGTTAATCGGTATTCCAAAAATGTTAAAGTCACAACTCTTGGTAGGAGTTAGTGACTTATGCTGGTCTATCTGGTTATGTCGGAATGAGGTTATTTTTGATAAAAAGATGGTCACTAATCCCTTGCAGGCAGGGGCGGATCTGGGCCTCGAACAGGGTGGGCTGTAGCCCGAGGCTCAGAAAAAATAGCGTGCAATTTTTAAAAATATATGCCTACCAAACTCATTGTTAGCTTTTAGCCCGAGGCAGCCTGAGGCTCACCCGGCCCACGCCTCCCTCCCACGTCTCACTGGCTCGCTCTCACACCGGCCCACGCCTCCCTGGCTCCCTCCCATGCCTCCAGGCTCCAGCAGAGTGAGAGAGCAAACCTTCCTAGTTCCTCCATACTTACAGAGCAGACCTAATCCACGCCCCCACTGACCTCGCCGCCCTCGCGACCTCGCCCGCGTGCCGTCGCCGCCGGCCGCCCCTCTCGGCTCCCTCCGCAACTCTTCCTCCACGCCCCCACTGACCTACGCGTCCTCCCGCCACGCCCGCTCCTCTTCAGCCGCCGCCGCGCCCACACCCTCCTCGCCAGGCTGCCCTCCACGGCCAAGCGCTCTCCATCCTCATCCATCCTCGCCTCGCGCGCCGCGCCCTCCCTCCTCACCCGACCCTCCCTCCTTGCCCGTCGCAACACCCACACCCGCGCACTCCATCCTCACCCGCCGCCGCACCCGCGCCCTCCACGCCCGCTCTTCCGTCGCCACCACGCCCACGCCCGGCTGCCCTCCACGCCCAGCTGCCCTTCACGCCCTCCGCTGTCACCGCAGTTCTTGGGGTTCAGCAAGGTTTGTTTCTCCTTGATTTTTCCATGTGCTTTTGGGTTTGGTTGATTTGTTTTGCATCAGATTTGGTGATCTGCTGGAGTGCTGGTAGTTGTTGCCATGTAGATGCCGGCGTCAAAGCAGAGACTGGTTCGGCCGGGCGACCCCGCACCGAATCCGAATGTGATGAGGCTATTGAAATGGTGTTCACTTCTACAAATGCCCAAACAACAAAAGTGTAGGTTCTACGCTTTCTATCCTTTTCTTTTGTGTGCACTAGGAAATTGATTTCTAATCAGGTATGGTTCATGATTTGGAAAAAAAAATTAAGGTGGAGAGTGACTTTGCAGTTGTGAATACTAAAGTTTTGACTAGCATGGCTAGCTTGAAGAAAGGTATGGTTGACATGGCAGATGGCATTGGCAAAGTAAAGTCGGTGGAAAAGAAATTAATGATTCTTAGTGGCATCAATGCATTGGTGATAGTTGTGCTGGTTGCCATGGTTGTCAAACACTACTCTTGATTTTGTAATGCAGGCGCGGATCTGGCCAATGATAGTGCAATTATAGAAAAATTGAATGTACTATGTTTGTTGATGTAGTCTTGAGTATTCATTACTCTAATCAAATGCTCATTATTCATGTCAACTTCTGGACTTCCATTTCTATCAATGTATATTCGTACTGTGAAGCAATTATTTTTCAGTTTTTAGGCACAATGTATATTTGTACTATTAATGCACATATGAATCAATGTTAAATTACCAATAAATGACAATTATCGAGACTGATATGCAAGAAATCTTTATTGTGACAAGAAATCTTTGTATTTAATCGTACCTCTGTTTGATTTACTTTTTTATGTTGTCTTCGTAGGTTCTGGTTCTTGTCCGACTATTGATGAAGAAATGGTGGGCTATGATAGAGATGAAATCTTCGATATTTAGGTACTCAAATTGTATCTCTACGATGCTATATTATTTATGTTTTGCTATGTTTTTCTTATTATGTTTCATGTTGAAGCATTGAGCTAAAATTTTATATCAATGATGCATATGTGGCTTTTTTTGTTATGTCGTGGTGTGGGTATAAATTGGTGTTAGTTCTAGAATGTTAGCCTATTAGAATTTAGCTCGAGGCATAAGAAAATCCTAGATCCGCCACTGCTTGTAGGTTATCTTTTTTACTGCGCATTGGCTGAGGGCTTGGGCAAATTTGTAGAAAACAGCCCAGAAGGAGTCCATACTGACCGGAAGCGACAGGCTGGAGGTAGTAGTGAAGCAGATTTTAAACATTCATGGGTGGCAGTTTAGTCGTAGGATTTGTAATGATTGAGGTTAATTTTCAGTCATTGTTTGCTTGTAAGGCTTCAAGCCACCTTTTAGCAGCTTTGGTTACTTTGGTGCTTTAAACTCATTAATAAAATGGGTTGTGTGCATCCTTGATGCAGAGGCCGGGAGAGTTTATCTCTTCTATTATCTAAAAAAAAGATACGCCATCTTGGCTAAAGTAATATGACACATACACATGTTTTTAATACGTCCGAATCATATACGGATACATACCAGCCAAGTTACAAGTAGGAGTCTGTAGCAACCTGCGCATCTCTTGAGCCGCTCATACCAGCCAAGTTACAAGTAGCATTCTGTACCAACCTGCGCGTCTCTTGAGCCGCTCTCGGGCGACTCAAGAGGCGACCCCCAGCCGCCGCGCAAGAGGCCCCGACCGCTGCTTCCCCCCCTCACCACCGACATTGCCAGTGTGGAGGCGGCGGTAGGGCCTCTTCTTCTGGCAGCTCCACTCCCCCGCCCCCCCCCTTATGGCTTCTCCTCTCCATGCACACCTTCGCCTCGTCGCCAAATCGTTGGTCTCTGACAGATTTCTTCGCCGTTGGCCTAGGATCCCAGCGGATCCAAAGTCTCCCCACCATCCGTGACACCCTCCCTCTCTGGATCTGCAGCCTCCCGTCTCGTGGTCATCTTTGGGGTTCAGATCCAGGTGTCGTTTGGTGGTTCATCCATGGCGAGGCGTCACTGTCGCCGCTAGCCCCAGCTCTCCGTACCCCTGTCCAGGTCGGCGAGGTGGTGATCTACCACCCCTAGGGACCTCGCTGTCGGATCTAGCCTGGGGCCTTTGTACTGTCACAGTAGTGGGTGATGGCAGTGTGTTGACCGGGAGGGACCCAAGGAGGGGGGCCTCGAGAGGGCTAGCGACGCCGCTAGTGGTCACTCGTAACTCAGGTGGCACGACTTGCGTGGTAGTGCTTTGGCATCTCCTCGATGGTTCACGAGGTGCTCTTTAGATGCCGCCGGCCCTCCAACCATCTTTGGGCTTCTGCAATCGTCACCGTCCACCTTGCCACTGGAGTTAAAGCTTTCCTGTCATCCTTCTTCCTCTCCGGATCTGCTGTCGTCCGTTATTCATGCCTACTCTTTGAGATGGTCCTACCTTGATGTTGTTGTAGGCCAGTTGTTGAAGAGGCCCAAAGAGTTGGGCGCTTGTTTGGTAGGTCATTGTCCTTAGGTGCAGGTCAACCATTGTGGATGCCACATGTTTAACAGCTGGTCCGGACCTAGAGGCAGCTCACCGTCGACATCCCCGTGGGAGGAGAGAAACTGGAGCTGCCGACTCTCTTCTACGCACTGTCCACCGTCGTTGTCAAGCGGAGGGGACGCTTCCCTCACCCACTACATTCTGAATTGACTTGATGGTTGTCTTGTTAGGGTGGAATGCTTGCAATGGTAGAGATTTGGTTCGTCATACATTTGCTTCTACTCTTCTCTCTCATGCATTGTTGGTGAATCTCTGCATGGCTAACTTCATAACTAGAAGCTTCAGCATGTTAGTTGGTGGGTGGTGTCGTCCTTCCTTTGGCGGCAATGTGTGTCATTGTGCATAAGAGTTGGTCGGTGTTCGTCACGCTAGTTGGTGTTTTGCCTCTAGCCTGTGTTAGGTTGATTAGCTGGGTGTTTCAGAGGGGTTCCTTCCTTGTCTGTGGTGTTTTCCTCGTTGGGACCGATTCTAGGTGTTTCAGAGGGGTTCCTTCCTTGTTTGTGGTGTTTTCCTCGTTGGGATCGATGACTATATCTTTTTCTTTATTTTCTCCTGCCTTATTTAATATAATGAGAAACTCTCCCGCCTATTCATTTCAAATATATTGATACATGCGTATCTAATATTACAGGAATGCATGTATATAGATATGATGGGATCAACTTTCATGTTTTAATGGAGATTTTTTTTTAAAAAAATAATTACAAAAATAAATAGTCGCCCCAAAAAATGACAAAACTAGGTCCATGTCGCCGTTTGAACTAGCGACAGGCTCCTGCCGCTAGTTCAACTGGTGACAGAAACCCTGTTGCCCCCTGTCACCAGGCCAACTTCTTATCACCCGTTCAACTGGCGACAGGAAATGAACAGTGCTCCTGTCACCACTTCAACTGACGACAGGAGCATTAAACCCCTTTAAAAGACCCTTGAAACCCTAAAATTCGGCACATGTCTCACTTTTATTTAGGAAAAAGAGAAGGAGGGAAGAGAGAGAGAGAGGAGTAGAGGGGAGGAGAGCAGCTAGCGAAGTGTTGCCCGTCCAGTTACCCACCTGTCAGGTAATTTTTTAAACCGAATGGGCTACATAGTTCTAGTTGTATATAGTACTTTTCTATGGGTAGTCTAGTTTTAGATATGTGGTTAATCGTGGAAATGTTATTTATGATGCAGTGCGTCAAATATGTCGAACGTCACCAATTTCAAAATTTACTACGGTCAGGAGACTATTCTAGAAGGTCCCGAGGGGATTGATTTGCGTTATTTCCAATCGGCGACCGTGCCCCTGCCAAGAGCAAAGGGGCGTACATGGGACACTGTGATGTGGTGGTTGTATCACACGCTCCAAGTGGACCATTATGTGTATGATCTGAGATTGAGTTGCCTTGCCCCCTGAGCAGCGTAGCCCACATATTGGGTGTAACATCCCAAGTTTTAGACTTGTGTTCTAATGTAAGAAAATGAGGGGAAATTAAAACTTTTTCTTACATCTTGTATTTCCTGGTTGTACTGAACAGCTTTTGTACAAGAAGTTATGGGATTACAAGTCACAAGTCACTCTGATCGAAAACCTTGCCTTCCAAAAACATTCTTGTCAAACCTTTTGATCATCTCCCCGAAATATTTTCCCGAGTTCTTGGGATGGTATGTGACCCCTCGAAAAGTTTCACAATTTTTAGAAGTTGTTGGAATACTTTTGGGGCAAGTCAAACCAATTTTCAATTGGTCAAACCTTAAATTCAAGCGTTAGGAATTTTGGAAAAGATTACGAGCATAAAAACCTCTAAAAGTTTTATGTAAGGTTTATTATAGAGTCGGCAACCTCAGGTTAAAATTTCAGAAATTTTGGAGTTGAATTGTTACCTCTAAAACCCTCCAAAATTTCTAGTTCAAACTCAACCCTAATCTGTTTTGCTGTTGCTCGGGTTCGCACCTGGGGTCTAGCTCATGCCAACTGGGTCGGTCAGATCAACTAAAAGCACCAGCCGTGCAACCTTGCCATTGCTGGCCTTGGATCTCATCCAACCGCCTAGACTACCTCAGCCGTTGGATTCTTATCCTACGGTTTAGACCTTCGGGATCTCCTCAAAGACCTCCTCTGGTCTTTGTAAAGACCTCCCACCTGCAGGACCTCCTCCAAATCTCCCGAAGACCTCCCCAAACCACGTTGGCATTTTTGCAAAAACCGCCCCGCTGGTCTTTCGCAAAACAACCCATAGGACCTCCTTTGCAATTTTTGCAAAGACCACCTTTAGGCATCCTCAGACCTCCTCGACCACCCGGTGTACCTTGGTGCTCGTGGGCCGCCCATCCTTAGATTTGTGGCTCGGACCTCCCTGTGTATTAAGACCTCCGATCACCTCTTTTAATCGGGACCCTTCATTTCAAATCCAACCACCCGGACCTCCTAACCCGAGCTCCAGTCCACCCGAGCGCCATGCCCCTTGACCAGTTTCTTTTGGGCCTCTCACTGCCTGGTGGGACCTCTGGGACTGGTCATCCTCGTTTTCCCACGCATGCGTGTGTGTCAGGACTAGAGCAGATTTGAGCAGTGCCTTGTCATTTCTTGCTCTTGTCAACGGCTACCTCTGACAACCTTTATTTCGTATCGGCACCTTTTTCTCAAAGTCCTCCTTTCCACCTGCCCTGTCATTTCATGTACTTTCATGGCAGGGACTTTTGACTTAAGTGCACCATGGAACTCCACCTTGCTCCCCTCCTTTGCTCTCTCGGCTTTATTGAAACCCTGAGCTCCTCACTCAATCTTGTAGACTCCCTCTCCCTCATCTAGGCCTCTTTGTGGTCACTTGGGTTCATTCTCAAAACTCCGAGACCTCCATTGTCTGGCTTTGAAGCTCCTTGAAGACATCCGAGCTCCAGTGGTTCATTTGCATTTCTTGGCATGCCGACTTGTCCATTTGGGCACTTTGGGCATTTCCCTAACTTACCTTGTTTGGCCTCCTCAGGGATTGTCAAAGTGGGAACACGTTCCTTGAAGTCGGAATTTCTTTCTTCCTCATCTCCGGCTTGCACCATTGTCGTCGGAGCTCTTTCTGCCATCCCCGGACCTCCTCCATTCTCAGGTGAGTACCTTAGCTTTGGAAATCCGGCTCTGTTGGTCCTCGTTAGCTTTCCTTTTGTCGTTCTGTACCTCCGGCCGTTATCTCCGGCTAGCCGCCGGTAGGGTGAGCTTTTGCTCTAGTTTTTGGCACCCTTAGATCCTCCTCGTTATTTAGAGTTCACCCTTGTCCTTGGTTCCCGCCGACGAGATCCACGTCGCCGGCGGCAGGCCATTGAGCGCGCTCGGGATGTTGCCAGTGCAAGCTCCCATTTTCGTCGTCTTTTTAGGACAGCTTTAATGCACAATCATTGCTAATCATTGGTGCGTTAATCGTGTAATAATCCGCGCTGTGGTGTCACTGGCATGTGGGCCATGGGCTTAGAAATTAAATCCAGAAGCCTTTTAGTGCCCTTTTTGGTTCATTTATTGCCAATCATCAAGGGCAATAGATTTGTCTTAGCCGCCTTTTGCCATTGTCAGGAGGCCCGCGCTTTAACAAAGACCTTGCACCTCCTCGGGTTCTTCGTGACCGTCTAGACCTCCCCAAGTTTAGATCTGGACCTTTAGATCTTTCATGAAAACCTTTTAATATAAGACCTCCCTCGGTCCTTTTGCAAAGGCCACCTGCGAGCCACTCGAGGTCCTCTTTGTAAAGGACCACCCTGCGATGTTGCCAAACCACCCTCTCGGACCTCTTCGAGGTCCTCTTTGCAAAAGACCTCCCTTGGTCATTTTTGCAAAGACCACCCTCGAGTCCTCTTTGTAAAAAGCCACCCCTGGCATTTTACCAAGAAAACCCCCGCTCAGACCTCCTAGGCTCAATCCTAGCCGTTCACGACCTCTCCGAGATTAGATCCGGGCCTTAGGTTCTTTCGCAAAAACCTCAGTCTCTAGGACCTCCCCTAGATCGATTCTAGCGCGTAAGACCTCCTGGTTTCAATCCCACCGTTTAGAAGCTCCCCGCTTTGATCGTGCCGTTGGGAGTTTTCTATGAAAACTCTTGGTCGCAGGACCTCTTCGGTTTTGAATCTGGGCCGTTAAGACCTCCCCCTTGGGAGATCTTAGCCATCGGGGTCCTCCTCCGCTAAATCCTCACCCCTAAGGCCTCCCTGTCAGATCCCAACCGCTAGGGCCTCTTCCTCGAGTTATCTCCACCGTTTAGGACCACCTCGGGTTCAATCTGAGCCGTGGGCTCGTTTCTGTACAACGTTAAGTCTTCGGGACCTCCTCGTGCAATCTGAGCCGTTGAGGACCTCTTCGAGCGTAGATCATGACCGTAGGTCTCTGTTCGCAGAAACCTTAAGTGCTCACGACCTCACTTGGTTAGAGTTGAGCCGTCCAGACCTCCCTCTGTTAAAACCCGCGTAGGACCTCCCCATCAGCTCTGGACCGTTAGATCTAGATCTAACGGGCTGGACCTCCTCAGTAAAACTTAGCCGTCAAAAGACCTCCCTCCTTCAAATCTCACCATCTAGGACCTCCTCCTTTGGTTTTAAAGCTCTAGGACCTCCCCTAGTGCTCGGGACCGCCGAGATCTCGTCGGCGGTCACGACCTCTGTTAGCGCGTGAGACCTCCTTGCGTGCGCTGTGCGCGCTCTGGTCGTGATCGTTGGATCAGATCTCAACGGTCCAGACCTCCCCTGTGCGGGAGGAGGTCTTTCCCGTGCGCTGTGCTTTAAGGTCTGTGGCCCTGCGATGCAAGATCAGCGGCCCACGACCTCTCCTTTTTCCTTCGGTTCATTCGGACCTCCCGAGAGCTCAAGTTTTCTAGTCTTTTGATGTTCCAAATTTCAAAAGTGCATAACTTTGTCATTTTAACTCCTTTTTGGATGATTCCAGTTGCTGTAGCTCTGTTAGTATATGAACTTTAATCTGAGAATGAATTTAGGCACTGTTATGAAATAGAAAATGATATAAACTGCATGAACTTATTTAATATGAAATAGTGGTTTAGAAATTCATTGAAAATTTGTAAAACGCATAATTTATTCTCTGTAATACCTAGCTGAGCAAACTAAGTTTTGTTAAGACCCACTAGGATTGTACTGTAATATAGAATAGGTCTTCATTTGATCCTTGCCACTGAAATTAATGGTTCACTAGTTTTAGAACTTAGAAAAATCATAACTAATTCATTTCAAATCCAAATTGTGCAAACTCAGTTTTGCTGTTCTTAGGATAACCATACCTACCCACCATAAAAATTTCAAGTTCCAGATCATTCTAGAAATTTTCGTCATGAACAGATAACCGTAATTAATTTAATTATGATTTTTGGTGAGAGAACTTAGATTAGCCATATCTTTTCATGCTAAGTCCAATTGACCTGTTTCTCGTTTCTAAATTTGTCTAAAATCAACCTCTAGCTGCTGTAGAAATTTCATTGCATTTGGATAACTTTTGCTGTTGAGTTTTATTTGGAGTTCTTGTTCTTATTTGGTTATCGCCTTTTCGCGTAGGGTTCGAAGGAATTATTGATTACGTGAGTGAATCCTCTGCAGCAAGAAAGTGATCTACAGCAAGGCAAGCAGTTTGATCATATCCACTCCATCCCATTACTTTTAAAATCTAATACTTTGTTTTACTTGTATGTATGCATGCTCTTGTGTCAATGATTAATTTTGCCGAATAGAGGTAGCTAATCCTATTGCATTGTTTCCTTAAATTGTTCACCCTTCCACTACCTTAGGAATATTATCCTCACCGGTGAATTAGAGCCGGTGAATGATTTAGGCCTCTTATTTGTCTTTACGATATGATGCTTAGCAATGCTTAGTTACCGGTAGAATTGGCGGTTATCGACCTAGTCGATAGCCTTGGTCACATACAACATACTATAAACATGATTTCAGCCTTGTACCATGTTTACTTGTGAAAACTAAAATCTAAAAACAAAATGATTTAGACTTGGGCATAATGGTATGTTGGTGTGCTTAGGTGTGGCTGGAATGGTGCCCGAGTCAACAAGGACCGAACATCTTGTTACACTGAACCAAGCATTTTAGCGTGCTAACCACACTAGAGGGTATGGGACCTCTCTTGACTTAGTACTTTGGCGTGTATTGGCTCCGGGTCGCAGGGAGCCGCAGGAGGGATGGTGCTGGGAGCATTGTAGTGTCCGAAGGTTTCCCCGTAACGGGTGGTTGTCTTCGACTTGCAATGTAAGCGTATGGGTTTCTATCCATACGAGCGGCTCGTAGTTAATACACAAGATTGGAAATGTCTCGTAGGACTTAGCCGTGCCAGCATACCTTCGGAAGTGTGCGTGTGGCTTAAAGGCGGTCTGAAGTGTGGGTACATTGGTACACCCCTGCAGGGTTAAAACTATTCGAATAGCCTCGTCCTAGGTTATGGGCGCGCTTGGCAAGGTCTTTCAAGAGTTAGACTACAACCTTTTAAAATTAAAACTTGACATGGGTGATGCGAATGAACGGGATTCGTGCTATGTGTGGTGGCTATTGGGATAGTCACCAATAGGTGGTTACCCTTGTACTTATTGTATCGCCGTTATTTCAACAATTACAATCGGTTTGTCAAATTGCTTTGAATCTATTACATTATTGCAAATGAAAACTTGCTTTATGCTAAAAGTCAGTCGAGCCCTCCACTTAAATAAAGCTTGCATGTAGTTAATTATAGTTCATTATCCCTACACGTCGGTCTTGCAGTACAAAAACAATTTTTGTACTCGGTTGCTTTGCTTAATGTTTTTGTTGCAGAGGAAGAAGGTGAGCCCCAAGGGCTTCCCTTTTGTGAGGCGTGCTTGGGTTTGGCGACTAGCTTGGCGGCCCGGTTGGTTGCCTTGTGGGTAAAGGCACACTAATTGGCTCTTTTGTTTTTGCCATCTTATGGCCCTTTTGCTTCCACTGTCTATTTGCTATTTTGTTGCTTTTGGGCCGGTTGGCCCTTGTTGTAATAAATCCCTATTATGTATGTCTTTTGTTAGATCCGTTGTATGGAATTGATGTATGATTTTGTAACGGGGTGTGTATACTGCATTTCTGGGAAGTATACATATCTCGGGGCTTGGTTTATTTGATTTGTGATGCTAGGGTCAATGGAAGACTAAGCCTTACAAGTCGAATAAACCGGGGTCCCCACATTGGGACTTAGTGCAGCTCAAGGGATCAAGGTCATGGCGGTCACATGTACTCATGGCAAATGAGGGAGGGTGGGATTTGGTCCTTTGGCCCAGGCATATGCCAAGCCCACTCCTGCATCCGCGGCTACTGAACAAGAAGGGGGTGGTGATACAGAAGAAGAAGTTGGTGACTCCAACCACAGCGCAGTACACACAGTGGCCAAAGCTCCCGGAGTTGCTGATGCTGTCGATGAAGACCTTGCGAAAGTAGCTCCTTCAGTCAGGCAAGCTAGTGGGCTTCCGACGAGGGTGAGGAGCTAGAAGCCATAGTGCAAAGGATGGATCAAGAATCCCGGTACTACAATGCATTATCAGAAGATGAAGGATCCGACGATGAGAATGATGTGGACCAGCATGCGGTTCCATCCGAGTAGAACACATACCAGTTCAATAACCTCATCGTCAACAAAGACTCCCGTGTGCCATGGGAGTACGACCATAGCGAGGTCAGGCAAGGAGCTACATATAAATGCAAGAAGGCTGTGTAGGAGGCGGTCAAATTCTGGACCTTGTCGTGCGGCGCACATTCACAATCATCAAGTCTAACCCAAGATTTTACGATGTGAAGTGCGACATAGAGGGATGCCCTTGGTGAATGCACGCATTTCAGCCTAAGTAGGACACCTACTGGAAGTAGGGGTGTTCGTTCGGTATTTTCGGTAAATAAGGTACATACGGTAAATACGATGTTGTTAGTTCGGTAAATACGGTATTTTTGAAAATACGGTTCGGTATCGGTAAATCCCAATTTATTTTGGTACGGTATCGGTAAATACCATATTTACCAAAGTTAACGCGAATTGAGAGCGACAGATTTTTTAGATCGTAGATTTTGTAAAATTTAGCATGTCATGGTGGTCTGAAGAATTTGCTAATGCAAACAGTAGCTACTCCAAGAAGTTAAACACGATTGGACGATCACTAGTTCACTACAGATCAGCACCTCATCTCAATAACATCACATGTACCAGTACTACAAAGCTGTAAGAAGACTTCAATTCACTAATTCACCGTATCTCGTATCTCCGACTCCAACAGACAACGACTTCACCGTCCAACACCGCCTGGGCTGCACGCGCACATTCTCGATCCAGCGCTCAAGGAGCCCAGCGAGTAGGCCAGCGGCCCAGTGTAATATCCCGATGGGTGATTCACTAGAAGTCGGAAGGGAGAATCGGTCCGGGAGAGTATTTAACGGAACGTCGGGAGGGACCAACTGGTAAGATGTCAGTGCTGCAGTAGTAGAGGGGGGAAAGAGCAAATTTGCGGCAACCTGGGCTAGAGCCCATGGCCCAAGAGGGGCCCAAGGGTGGCCGGCCATAGCTAGAGGGGGGGCACTCCCCTTCCCAAACCCTAGCCGACCCCCCTCCGCTCTTCCTTTCCTCCCCCCACTCCCATCCGGCCGCCACCCTCCCCTCTCCACCTCTCCACCTCCCCTCCACCCTCCCTTGCCCCCTCTCCACCTCCCCACCACCACCATTGCTGCTGGCCGAAGGAGAGGAGAGCTCCATTGCAGCCGGCCAAGGAGGAAAAAGGAAGGGAAAAGGAGAGAAGAAGGAAGAAGAAGAGGGAGAGGAGAAGGAAGAGAGGAGAAGGAGGATCGTCTTCGGGGGCTGATCTCCATCGTTCCGCGCGTCGTCAAGGGTAACGAGATGTTCTTGTAGGGTAATTAGTCTTGGAAGAGTTTTCGGGTTAATCTTTGGTTAGATGGCATTCGGCCTGCTGTATCGCAGTTCTGTCCAGCGGCTTGAGAGGTAAATTTCATGTGGTTAGAGGATGAATCTGAGGTTTTGGTCTCCTAGAGAGTTGTAGGTTATTGTCTTAGCTTTCAGTGGCCGCCAAGTTCACCCAAATCCGATTAATGGTTAGAGAGTTATGATTTTTCTAAGGCTGCTGTTCCACTGCTCTGTCAGTAATTAGGAAGTTTGTAGAAAACCGACTAGAAGTGATGGTTAAAGTGGAAATCTGAGAGCCCCAGTATAACGAAAGTTGTAGATAATTCTTCTAGCTTTCAGGAAAACTAAAGATCATGGGATTCGGACGAACGTAGAGAAAGTTATGATAATTTCATTATTTCTGTCCAGAAACCCGACGCGAGAATGGGTACTCTGTTGTTTAGTTTGGTAGGGCTAGTAAAGGGCCAAATCAGAGAACCTCACCAACTAGGTTTAGAAGGGGAATTCATTAACCTTTTCAGATTGTCCAAGATCACTCCATTTGGATTTATGTACATTTAGTTATGATTTTTCGAAGGGGGCTGTTATCTGGAAAAGAAATCTGACAGCCAGCTTTACCGTTGGGGATTGCGTTTAGTGGACGATGTACTCATATTGTGTTTATGATTTTGCTATTAGACCTTTATGGTAGCCTTAGCTTGTCTCAATTGTATGTCCAGGTGTGGGTTTGGCCCGGGAGCAGTACCTTATTCCGACATCCACCTTCGCACGGTTGAGGCAAGTGCATTGTTGTTTGAATGATTGGCTAAATTGTGTGTTATTTGTTATATGGATGCATAGCAAGATGGTATACTTGATGAATGCTTAAGTGTGGTTATTGCTCAAATGATGCTCATGCTTTATTATGATTAAGTGTTGTTGTCTTTTGGTAATTTGATGATGATTAAATGATGAGCATTTGCATATTGAAATCATATTGAGGCTTGGTCATGTGGTGACCAAGTGTGTTTCCCTTTGAGATTCCCGTCATAATTATGACGGTCCGAGATCCTCACTCGTGGAGTGTGGGTTTGAGGTCCCCGCTACTTGCGAGTAACGGCAATTGGTCCCCGTGCGCGTGCGCAAGACAGTGCATGGGTATGCTTGGCATGTCGATACTCGTGACACAGTGTAATGCACACAAAAAGTTAAAGTTAAAGGTTCCTTGAGCATTTCATTTGCATGTGAGATGTTTGATGTTGATCTTATTTATACGTATGTTGATGTTACAGTTTTGTTATGTACTTGCTGAGTCTGTGGACTCACTCTTGCTTTTATTGTTGTTTTAGGTACCCGAGCCAAGAACGACATGCATGGGGGGGAAGTAGACTGCTAGTCACTCACACACCGCACGAACTAAATAAAGTTGAATGTTCTTTAGAACGAAGTTGATTTTAGAATACTACATTATGTCTTATGCAATGGATTTATGTAATAATGATGAGTAGCGGTTCTTCATGATTCTCTAGTTTTGATGGATTCCTAGCATGTCGTTGTCTATCTTTTGATGTCTTTGGATGAAAGTTTTAATTATTATTTGATTAACTCAGGTGTTGGAACCTCCGTAATTAACTTTACAAGGGAGGTTCTCACTAAATTTATTAGAATTGTCTACTTTAGAGTTACTAGAGTCTGCTTAGTAGCATTCCAGGCTCATGACGAGCTTGGGTGTTACAGTTGGTATCAGAGCGGGCTGTAGGTCCGTGGTACATGAAAAGTTAAATCTGACACACTATGCACAGTAGGTGGGAATGGGTTAATGCATTGCATTACGCTGCTATTGAGTTTTTGATTTCTCTTGTGTGATAGCTACTAGTTAGACTACTCTTGTGGTCCCAGCTTGTTGTAAGTACTTATTGTTTGATTGTTTTCTTTGTGATGTTTAGATATGGCAAGGGGTGGAGGCCGAGGTCGTGGTCGTGGCCGCAGGGAGCGGCGAGGCTGCATCGCCCCGCCGTAAGTTGAATCCGTAGTTGGAGAAGCTAGCCCTGCGGAATCAGAGGAAGAGGTTGCTTCAGCCGCAGACAGAGAACCAGCCCCACCACCGCGCTGTTGTCGCTCTGTGGTGGCTCTGCGCGCACTGCGGTGTATGCCATGGGATTACACGGTGGAACGCATTGAGGTGGACACCTTCGACGGTCAGCACGCCGGCTGACGCAGCCTAAGCGGTGCGGCACATGGAGAGGCACCGGAGCTCGGGGATGACTTGTAAATGAGGGCTCGCTTGTGGCTTTCCAATTGAAAGGGCGGCGGATATCTCGGTGGGAAGGAGTCCGATGGCGGTGACAAGAGCTCATGGACCGCAGTTACCTGGGAGCATTTTGTTGAGCATTTTAGGAAGAGGTTTTATCCAGCTTCATATGTGGAGCGAATGGAAGTCTCTTTGCGTAACTTCAAGCGTGGTAAGATGACAAGGGCGAGTACGGCGGGTTTTAACAACTGGTTCGTTTTGTTCCACTGTGGCCACAAATGATGAAGAAAAGCCAAGAGGTTTCGCAGGGGCTGTGCAAGAGTTCCGGCGGTATTGGGAGCATTGAGTTGCGGGATTTCAGTTCTCTAGTCGAACAAGCCGGGGCATGGAACCGAGATGCGGCAGTGAGGAACCGCCAGAGCGGAAGGCGTTGCGGTTTCGGAGGGTGCAGGTGGCAGTCAAAAACGGGGTTTTGGCAGTGGGGGTGGGACCTTCCAGAGACCCACTTCCAAGAGGTTCAAAGGGCCGCAGAAATCATTCAAGACCAAGTTCACAGGGGCACAGTCTTCTTCCACCTCGCGAGCGTCGGCAGCTGCACCTAGGTTATGTCCGGTCCCAGGGCAGGGCATGAAGTGCTTCAAGTGCGGCAGCGAGCATAGAGCTTCAGAGTGCAGCTGGTTCGGGTCTTGCCGCCATTGTGGTCAGGAGGGCCATAAGGCATTGGTTTGTCGGTGGAATCCCGCCAGTATCATCAAGTGGGAACTTGTTCCAGTGTCAGTGCCAGCGCCAGCAGCTTCTTCTCGAGGGTCGGTTCAGATGTTAGCGGCTACTCCTACTCCTACTTGGGCACCGCCTCAGCCATATCTTCCTGCACCTGGAGGAGCCCCACCACCAGGGTACTTTTGGCCGCCCCTCCCGTGGCCCCATTTCGATAATGGCGCCTTCAAGACCTCCAGCAGCCTCCGTACCACCGCATCAGGTGTCTGAGCCCCTACCGCCCCAAAGCCAGCTAGCCTCCTACGCTATGCCGATGGCAGAGTCGGTGAGTCGTCCTGATGTGGTGACAGGTACGCTCTTGGTGGATTCAGTAGAGGCACTTGTTCTATTTGATTCGGGGGCTACCTTTTCTTTTGTTTCACTAGATTTTGTTAGTAAAGCGAGTTTGAGTCTGCGACCAATAGCTCGATCCGTTCTAGTTAATTCTCCCGGGAATTCTCTCTAGCTCTGATTTGTCCTGGTTGTGTGATTTCGTTAGATGGAGAAGAATTCATTGCTAACTGATGGTTATGAAGATGGAGCCGTTTGATGTTATCTTGGGGATGGACTGGTTGCATAATTACCGCGGTTGTTATTTCTGCTTTAGGAAGACAATAACCCCGCAAGCACCGTCAGGCGGGAGATAGTATTCCAATGTAGCGCCCATCTCACTCACTTTTTGTGATGGCTAGTCTTTTCCGGTGGCGTCAAATGAAGAATGGGTTTCTTTTGTCTCTAGTGGAGAAGCCGAGTTCATCTCAGAGAGCCAGAAGATATTTTGGTCGTTCGGGAGTTCTGGATGTTTTTCAGCAGAGCTACCGGGGATGCCACCACCTCGTCCGTAGAGTTCGGAATTGATTTGGTACGAGCGCCCGACTGCCTCTATGACCCCACGGGTTGGTCCGTCCGCTCGGGAGGAACTAAAGAAGCGGTGGATGATTTAAAAGCAAAGGATCTTATTCGTCCCAGTGTGTCTCCATGGGAGCCCCTGTTCTTTTACCAAGAAGAAGGATGGTAGTTGGCGCATGTGTATTGATTATCGTGCTCTTAACTAGCTAACCATCAAGAATAAGTATCCTCTCGCCTCGCATAGAAGATCTATTTGATCGCTTGAGAGGGCCAAGGTATTCTCAAAGATTGACCTTCAATCAGTTATAATCAAATCCTCGTCAGAAAGGAGGATATTGAGAAGACGGCATTCTCCACAAGGTATGGGCATTTTGAATTTAAAGTTATGTCTTTTGGACTAACGAACGCCCGCCGCTTTCATGGAGACTATGAGCAGGATGTTGCATGAGTACCGGATGATTTTGTGGTTGTCTTTATTGATGATATTCGATTTATTCAAAGACAAGGTGAACATGGGCGACACACGAGGCTTGTGTTGGAGACGCTAAGGAGCATAAGTTTTATGCCAAACCGAAAAAGTGCGAGTTTTGGATGTCCGAAGTGGGGTTTCGGGCATGTCATCAATGATAAGGGAATCACAGTTGATCCAAGTAAGATTTCTCTGATGGTAGAATGGAAGACGCCAACCGTGTCAAAGAAGTGAGAAGCTTTCTCGGCATGGCGGGGATACTATCGGCGTTTTGTGCGGGATTTCTCCATTATTGCTAAACCTTTATCCGCACTCACACGAAGGATGTGAAGTTCGTGGACGATGACCGTGAGCGTAGCTTCCAAACCCTTAAGGAAAAGTTGGTGACCGCCTGTCCTTACACTTCCCGAGCAGTGGAAGCGATTCTGATGTACTACGATGCGTCTCGGATTGGGTTGGGTTGTGTCCTTATGCAGGAAGGAAAGGTAATAGCTTATGCGTCAAGGCAGCTGAAGAAGCATGAACAGAATTACCCCACTCATGATTTAGAGTTGGCAGCTGTAGTGTTTGCCCTGAAGCTGTGGAGACACTATCTGTATGGTGAGGGTTGTGATGTTTATACAGACCACAAGAGTCTTAAGTATATTTTCACACGTAAAGATTTGAATTTAAGGCGCAGTGGTGGAATCGATTAAAGATTATGACCTATCTATTCAGTACCATCCTGGCAAGGCAAACGTAGTGGCTGATGCTCTGAGTCGCAAGGCGACGCCTGCAACATTGGATTATCTCATTGCTGATTTTGACCGTATGGGTATATCATTTTGCTATGCGAGGACTGCACGTGTTGAAACACTGGTGATCTTGAGTCGGCCATTCCAGAGCGGGTGCGGGAAGCACAACAGATGATCGTTTTTGCAGAGGGTCGTAAAGCGTTTGGACATGGGCAAAGTCGGGATTTCAGTTTGATGGGTCCGAGTGTTATGATTTAAAGGCCGCCTTTGTGTGCCACGAAGGCGGAAGTCAAAGGTGAAATTCGAGGAGGCTCATCGTACTCAGACACGGTACATCCGGGCGAGACAAAGATGTATCGCGACCTGAAGCAGACTTTTTGGTGGAAAAGGATGAAGGTAGACATTGCCAACTATGTAGCCTCCTGTGGAGTTTGTTAGCAAGTAAAGGCAGAGCACAAGCGTCCTGCAGGATTATTGCAGCCATTAGAGGTCCCCCAATGGCCTTGGGATGATATCTCTATGGACTTCGTTGTTGCGTTGCCTCGTTCACCGCGAGGTAAGGATGCGGTTTGGGTTATAGTGGATCGATTCAGCAAGTCTGCACATTTTATTCCCATCCGCACGACCAATTCGGCTAGTGACCTGGCTCCCATCTATGTACGGGAAATTGTAAGATTGCATGGAGTACCAAAGACTATCATTTCTGACAGGGACGCCAAGTTCGTGTCCAAGTTCTGGGAGAGTTTGCAGAGTGCAATGGGCACACAACTCCGTCTAAGTACAGCTTTCCATCCTCAAGCAGATGGGCGTCGAGCGCACTATTCAGACCTTGGAGGACATGTTGCGGTCTTGTGTCCTGTCCTGGAAGGGTAGCTGGGAGGATCAATTGCCTTTAGCAGAATTTGCTTATAACAACAGCTATCATTCAAGCATAAAGCCACTCCGCTCGAGGTTTTGTATGGGCGTAGTGCAGGTCACCACTTTGCTGGAAGCCGTGGGTGAGAAGGCGGTTTGGGTCCGGATTGGGTACAAAAGATCAGAGCGAGTGGCTCGTGAGACAGAACCTATTAGCGGCTCGAGAGGCATGAAAAGCTATGCGACGTGAGAAGAAGAGACTTGGAATTTGAAGTGGGGATCAGTGCTCTTGAAAGTGTCCCCACTAAAGGTGTGGTGAGGTTCGGCACGGAGGGAAGCTTAGCCCAAGGTACATAGGACCATTCACGATCTTGGCTCGAATCGGAAGTCGGCTTATCGCTTAGACTCGCGAGTCTATGCGTGGAGTGCACAATGTTTTTCATGTGTCCGTGTTGAGGAAATACTTGAGGGACCCGGAACATCTCATTGCATTAGAACCCATAACAATTGAGCAGGAACTGTCCTTTGAGTCCAAACCAGCAGTGCTCGAAAGATCGAAAAAGAGTTGCGAACAAAACCCCAAGTATGTTAAGGTGCTTTGGTCACAGCAGACTGAAAGGGAGGCCACTTGGGAACTGGAGTCTCGCATGCGCGAGCTTTATCCAGACTTGTTCACCTCAGGTGTGTTCTTTTGTTGCTTAGTTTCCAGTGTCAGTTTTAACTCGTGAAGTGGGCATTTAGATTCGGGGTCGAATCCTGTTAAGGGGGGTAGAATGTAATATCCCGATGGGTGATTCACTAGAAGTCGGAAGGGAGAATCGGTTCGGGAGAGTATTTAACGGAACGTCGGGAGGGACCAACTGGTAAGATGTCAGTGCTGCAGTAGTAGAGGGGGGAAAGAGCAAATTTGCGGCAACCTGGGCTAGATCCCATGGCCCAAGAGGGGCCCAAGGGTGGCCGACCATAGCTAGAGGGGGGGGGCGCCACTCCCCTTCCCAAACCCTAGCCGACCCCCCCTCCCCTCCTCCTTTCCTCCCCCCACTCCCATCCGGCCGCCACCCTCCCCTCTCCACCTCTCCACCTCCCCTCCACCCTCCCTTGCCCCCTCTCCACCTCCCCACCACCACCACTGCTGCTGGCCGAAGGAGAGGAGGAGCTCCATTGCAGCCGGCCAAGGAGGAAAAAGGAAGGGAAAAGGAGAGAAGAAGGAAGAAGAAGAGGGAGAGGAGAAGGAAGAGAGGAGAAGGAGGATCTTCTTCGGGGGCTGATCTCCGTCGTTCCGCGCATCGTCAAGGGTAACGAGATGTTCTTGTAGGGTAATTAGTCTTGGAAGAGTTTTCGGGTTAATCTTTGGTTAGATGGCATTCGGCCTGCTGTATCGCACTTCTGTCCAGCGGCTTGCGAGGTAAATTTCATGTGGTTAGAGGATGAATCTGAGGTTTTGGTCTCCTAGAGAGTTGTATGTTATTGTCTTAGCTTTCAGTGGCCGCCAAGTTCACCCAAATCCGATTAACGGTTAGAGAGTTATGATTTTTCTAAGGCTGCTGTTCCACTGCTCTGTCAGTAATTAGGCAGTTTGTAGAAAACCGACTAGAAGTGATGGTTAAAGTGGAAATCTGAGAACCCCAGTATAACGAAAGTTGTAGATAATTCTTCTAGCTTTCAGGAAAACTAAATATCATGGGATTCGGACGAACGTAGAGAAAGTTATGATAATTTCATTATTTCTGTCCAGAAACCCGACGCGAGAATGGGTATTCTGTTGTTTAGTTTGGTAGGGCTAGTAAAGGGCCAAATCAGAGAACCTCACCAACTAGGTTTAGAAGGGAATTCATTAACCTTTTCAGATTGTCCAAGATCACTCCATTTGGATTTATGTACATTTAGTTATGAGTTTTCGAAGGGGGCTGTTATCTGGAAAAGAAATCTGACAGCCAGCTTTACCGTTGGGGATTGCGTTTAGTGGACGATGTACTCATATTGTGTTTATGATTTTGCTATTAGACCTTTATGGTAGCCTTAGCTTGTCTCAATTGTATGTCCAGGTGTGGGTTTGGCTCCGGGAGCAGTACCTTATTCCCGACATCCACCTTCGCACGGTTGAGGCAAGTGCATTGTTGTTTGAATGATTGGCTAAATTGTGTGTTATTTGTTATATGGATGCATAGCAAGATGGTATACTTGATGAATGTTTAAGTGTGGTTATTGCTCAAATGATTCTCATGCTTTATTATGATTAAGTGTTGTTGTCTTTTGGTAATTTGATGATGATTAAATGATGAGCATTTGCATATTGAAATCATATTGAGGCTTGGTCATGTGGTGACCAAGTGTGTTTCCCTTTGAGATTCCCGTCATAATTATGACGGGTCCGAGATCCCCTCACTCGTGGAGTGTGGGTTTGAGGTCCCCGTTACTTGCGGAGTAACGGGCAATTGGTCCCTGTGCGTGCGCGCACAGGCATGGGTATGCGGCGGCGTCGATACTCGCGACACGTGTAATGCACACGTAAAGTTAAAGTTAAAGGTTCCTTGAGCATTTCATTTGCATGTGAGATGTTTGATGTTGATCTTATTTATACGTATGTTGATGTTACAGCTTTGTTATGTACTTGCCGAGTCTGTGGACTCACTCTTGCTTTTATTGTTGTTTTAGGTACTTGAGCCAAGAACGACATGCATGGGGGAAGTAGGCGCTAGTCACTCACACACCGCACTAACTAAATAAAGTTGAATGTTCTTTAGAACGGTTGATTTTAGAATACTACATTATGTCTTATGCAATGGATTTATGTAATAATGATGAGTAGCGGTTCTTCATGATTCTCTAGTTTTGATGGATTCCTAGCATGTCGTTGTCTATCTTTTGATGTCTTTGGATGAAATTTTTAATTATTATTTGATTAACCTGTGTGTTGGAACCTCTGTGTAATTAACTTTACAAGGAGGTTCTCACAAATTTATTAGAATTGTCTACTTTAGAGTTACTAGAGTCTGTTTAGTAGCATTCGTGCTCATGACGAAGTGGGTGTTACACCCACCAGCAGCAATGCGTCACAATTACCTTCAAAGGCCCAACCAGCAGTCGGTTTGATCGGTTTTTAGCCGGTTTTTACCGAAAAAACCGAATTCTAAAAAAACCAGATTTCTGAAAACCGAACCGAATACCGGTCAAACCGAGTTGACCGGTACGGTTCGGTTTATTCGGTTCGTTGAAGAACTGAATAGCCCTAACTAGAAGTGCTCTATAGTGGTCCCTTACACATGTGTTATTGCTAAGTCAGTGTAGTCCTATAGGAACCTGTCATCAGGCTTCATCGCCAATCTCATGTACAGTGAGATTGTGGATAATCTTGATTTTGAGCCACGATCTATCATTCGGGCGATTGAGGCAAGGTTCCAGTACACAGTCAGCTATACTAAGGCGTGGAGAGCAAAACAGAAGGCATTGGAGTTGGTACTTTCGAGGACTCCTACCACAACCTCCCCAGGCTACTCCGAGTCATACAAGACAGAAATCCCGGCACTCATGTTAACATTCAAGATTCTATGCACCCGAAGTGGGCCGATAAGAGGGTACAGCAGCAAGCATTCTTTGCTTTTGGTCCATGCATTAATGCATTCTGACACTGTCGTCCAATCTTGTGCGTGGATAGCACATTCTTGATTAGAAAGTACAAGGGTCATATACTTACTACAATAGCAACGGACGAGAACAACCAAGTTCTTCCCATGGCATTCGCTTTCATTGAAGCGAGAGTACAGATAGCTAGTTGTGGTTCCTGAGGAATGTTAGGATTTCTGTTGTACAGGGCCATCCAAACGTATGTGTCATACATGATCGGCATGCGGGCCTGCTGAGGGCAATAACTCAGCTACAGCATGGAGAGAATGAATATCTTCTGTGGGCAGATTTGTAGAGCAGGTGGTGCATGACGCACTTGAGTGCAAACTTCTACTAATAGTTATGAAACAAGAACTTGATGAACCTGTTCAAGCGGTTGTGCAACCAGAACTAACAACGAAAGTTTGAAGCACTCTAGAAGATTCTAGATTAGCGGGCCTAGACGCACAGAAGGGAGGCAGCGAAAAGGGCCACCCCAACCACTTACCAGTCCCCTGAAGCGTTGCCACAGCTACCCACAGATGGTCCCAATGTGACGAGGAAGATGGGGGCGCAGGTCAAATGCTTCTCAGACTAGATTGAGCACGAGCCTAAGGAGAAGTGGTCGCTACTACATGACAGAGGTGGTGCTCGATATAGTGTCATGACAACAAATCTAGCCGGGGTGTACAATTGGGTCATACGCGACGCAAGGTGCCTCCCCTTGGTTGGTATTGTGGAGGCAATTGTCCACGGTACCACAAACTACTTTGTTGACAGAAGCAACAACGCGTCACTCACCATGGCAAATGACAAAGTACTCTACTCTGCCATGATCACCACGTACATGGAGGAGAAGAGCAATAAGGGTGAGATGCACCGGACATTCAAGATGGACACAAGGGAGCTTCGCTTCGAGATAATGTGCACGGATAAAGGATGCCGCGAGACAAACCACGAGAGGATCACCCACGAGTGCATGCTATGTCGCGCTAGTTGCGTATGTGTAACATCCCAATTTTCTGAGTCTTAAAAATCTTTTAAATAGTTAGTAGGGAGAAAATTCACCATTTGGTTTTTATTTGAATTTAATTCAAAAGCTTAATATGGACTTTTAGAATCAAAACAATTTAATGTGAATAATTCCAACATGAACAATTGTCAAAACTATTCTATTTGGGTTCTATGTGCTCATATATATTTTCTAGATTTTTCTAGAATTTTTCTGAGTTCATTTGCTAATTTCTATTGCTTATTTAAATTTTCAGTATTTTCCAAAATAGAAAACTATTTAAAAATCTCATAAAGGTCTTCGGGCCGAATCTCTCTAAGCCCAGCTCCGATTCCCACGTGTGGCCCACTTGCGGCCCAATGCGCTGACAGGTGGTCCTCACTTGTCAGTCCCCTCCCTCTCTCCGCGTGAAGTCGCGCCCGATCCCACCTGTCAGCGCATCTATGTCGTATGCGACGCGGTCTCGTGCGAGCCTTCACCACTGACGTGTGGGCCCTACCCCCGTTACTGTTCATCGTCCCTAACCGTCTCGTCTTCGATTCTCTCGCGTGCGCGCGCCACCGTCTTCATTCCAGACTCTAGCTCTATTTAAGGCCCAGAGGACCCTCGGGAGGTGCACACCGTGTCGCGCCGCCCTCAAAACCCTAGGTCCCGCCTTTGTTTCGTCGCCTAGCGCCGCTCTCGACTTTGTCATCTCCAATGCCGACCAAAGGACCTCGTCGTCGCTGTCGCCATTCTAGAGCATCCCGTTGCCGTTGGAAGCCATCTTCGGGATCGTTGAGCCGCTCGCATCTCGAAACCATCATCGCCTTCACCGAAGAGCCTCTTCTGCGCTGTCGCCGTCGAGCCCGTAGATCCAACTTTGCCTTGACCTCATCGCTGGCCATCCTTGTCATCCCCATGCACCCATGAGTATACCGACGAGTTCGTCGTCGCGCCCTGTACTCAATGCGCATCACCATCCACTCCGCCGTGGCCACTATCGCCAGCGACCACAGGAACCCGCAGCCTCGTCGTCGGTTGGCAACATGGTGAGCCACCTTAGTGTCCACGTCGGCACATGAGCTCGTGTGGCATCCAGTCAATGCCCGCGCATGCGCCTGCGTGGCAGTTTCAACCCAGGCCAGATCAGATCGGTTCGGTGGACTTGGGCTACCGTGAACCAAGCCACTAACAAGTGGGTCCCACATGTTAGATTTTTTTTAATTCTTTTATTCCTGAAATCCTTCACTAACATCATGCTTGCGCAATAATTTGATTTTTCTATTGAAGAATAATTCAAAAATTCCAAAAATCATATTTAGGTTATTTTCTTTAGATTTGAACTTCCAAAGCCAATATCTTCTTCATCTAAACTCCGATTGAGCCCATTCGAATTTCTAAATTCGAGATCTATTTATTTGAGATTTTTATTTAATTTTTGGAGTTGGTTTTCTTCTCTGTTTTATTTATTTTTGTTTATTTGTCTCGTTTGCGAGTAGACGTTGATACTTCGGTCGATTTTGGAGAAGAAGGGGTTCACCAAGACCAAGACCAGAGACTCGATTTATTCCAAGGCAAGTCATATCTTTGACCATGTTGAATCGTAGTTTTCAAAAGTACTTTGTTTCAAAGTATTGTAATCTACTTTAAGTATATATTTAAATTCTTTTGGGTTTAGTTATTAATCCGATTTGTTATATCCACTTTGTCTATTGCTATGCCATGATCTTTTGTTACCCTAGATTGATTCATTATGTAGTTGGTATTACTATAGCACCAACATGGGTTGGTTAGATACGATTAGATTGCTTAGCCATGCAACGAGTCACCATTTCATGTAAGTTGCAATTACAAACTTGACTACGTGACTATGGAATTATGTGATAAAACTGTGTGTACTGTGTGCTATTACTCGTTGATAGCATGTTGCACTTAACCAACAGGGTGGGAAAGGATTTTTACTGAGGCAAGTGGGTGAGCTGTGTGATATGGTGGAACTGTGTGAATGATAATAATAATCAGTGTGGCATAGTTAGAATTTGAAAGTCTTCACTTGGTCAATTAAGGACTTAACTTTGTGCGTCATTGAAATGAGACTTTCATACAACCACATGTCTGATGGGACGGGCCTAACTTAGTAAGTGATGGATTCTCGACATTGACTACTCAGGTAGTAGGTTAGGCTATATTGCATGGGTGGAGGTGTGTACCGCTATGGTAGGGTCACATCTATAGGCGATTCACCGTCTTCAGGTCCAACGGTGTGCATCGTGCCAAAGCGCTGTGGTAGGGTTGGAACGATGGTAAAACACATCGGGAGTGTTAATGCCTGAGATGAAGTTTCTGAAAGGTTTTGTTGTGATCAGCTCTGATCCAGTTGATTGCATCTTATGGGTAAAGTGTACAACCTCTGCAGAGGGTTAATCAATCTATTGGAATATCCACGTCTGCGGTCATGGACATGCTCGGGGATTTCACACGAGGGGTAGATTTTCATAAAACTTTGGGAAGGGACATCTATGTGATCTAAGTCATGAAGTCATTTCCTTTGGAATAAGCCTGCATCTATAAATTGCATTCTGTGGTATATCTTGTGAGTACGGTTGTGTACTCATGCTTGCTGCAAACAAATCTACAGAACAGGATGAGTCATTGCTTGCCTTCGAGGAGTTTGTTGAAGGTGTCAATCGTTAGGGTCTTGATCCCAGTTGGTTGCCTGTGGCGAATTGATGGAATTTCGCTAGAGTTTATTTTAGTTTCACTGCTATTTTATTCTCTATTAGCCCTATGTGGCATAATAAATTTAAACTCGACCATAAGGTCAAAATTATTATTTTTATTCAAATTAATCGTTTATGTTATTAATCGCTTGTGTGGATCGATATTCATCTATGTTGTCACTGTGTGCACTAGTGTGATCCTGAACTAGTGCAGAGTACACAGAGGGTCCAGAATTACATTTTTGGGTCCCGACAGTATGCACTTGCAACAAGCCCCTTCTTTTGCATAGGCTCTGCTCCCATGTCATGGCCGCATGTTCGATGGTGGCGCACTATCCTGGGCAATACCTGTCTGATTATTTCAACAAGGAGACGATGATGCAAATCTAGAGTGCAGAGATGTATGGTTACGCCGTGGTTGGCCATTTCACTGGACATCCTACCTAGGAGTAACTAATTTGGGCCGTGAAATTGATAAGCTGAAGAGAAAGGTTGGCCGAGGTCAGGTACATCGCATCAGGAATGACATGGACGAAGCAGAATTTGTAGGGAGTTTGGGCACACCTTCAAGAAATGTCCCATGAGAATTCCTCATGACAAAGGAGACATTAGCACTCCGGACATCGCCGCAGGGACCTCATCGCCTCCCGACTCAAGGCAGTCCACATGGGGGTGTTTAGGGTGCGGCCACGGGAAAGCACGGTCAATTGTAATATGTGATTGCCAATGTTCTGAAATACCACTTTGATTTGTAAGAAACTAAGTGTTAGTACATTTTGCTTAATGTTATGTAATATCAATGTGATTTGTCGTAGTTCTAATAGTACTAGCCAATCTTGTAATGAGATTGTAACGTCCACTCTTTAGCTATGCATCGCGGTCCTTCATGAATGAGAATAAACCAGTAACATTATCTATCGTGATGCTACCCCAATCGTATTACCTACCAACCTTGTCACCAAGCTTTTATTTCCTAAAAAAAGTACCAACCGACAAACAAGATTTGCTAAATGTATTACCTACAAAAAAATTGCCATTTATTCCCTCACAATTATTTCCATCGGATTAATAAAATAATAATGTCATATAGGATTATTTGCGCAGCGACGTGACCCGACGAGGTAGCTTTACGCAGCGACTTGACCCGACGAGGAAGCTTTGCACAGTGATGTGACCTAGCGATTCCTCCTCGGGGCCGCCAGCTTTTTAGATCGACATGATAGCACTCTGCCTGGCCAGCACCTTTTCAAAAAGACAAGACAACACTCTACCTTGTAGGCTACTCACATGAATTTAACTACACTATGCCAACCATTTGGCTTATAAAAGGAGGTGGAAGAGATCTAGGAGAGAACACTACACAATCAAACCCAACACTATACCATAGCTTGCTTCACCATGCCGGGATGGACAAGCGATGGGACAAAATGAAGAAGCAATGGGACGAGATCCGCGAACAAGCAAAGGCTGCTGCGGCCCAAGATGAACAAGCGAAGCGTGCCAGGAGGGCACCTCCCCGCAATGACGCCCCCTGTAGCAGCAACCCCTACCAAAATATTCCAACCGAGCCTTCGCCACAACACCCGCCCGAGGGGGGGACGCCGCCCCTCTGTTGGTGCACGGACATATGCAAGTTCTTCAAGTCCAAGCAGCGGCTCAGTATGGGCATGCGCTACTGGGGTTGTGCGAACTACTCCGGTGACTATCCCGACCACCGTTGGGACACGAGAAGCTGTCGATAGCCGGTAAGGACCAGTTATAGTATGTTCCCCTACTATTTCTCTTTTAAAGTACAAACTAACAACCTCTCACGTCTACCCTTAGTCCCCAGATCCCCTATGTGGCTACCGCAAGTGGATCGACCAAGAGATCCACCCACGCGACCAGTGGAAAATCGACTACGAGGAGTAGGATGCCAAAAGGGCCAGCGAGATCTGGGAGGAGGAGCATCGCAACGAAGAGCAAAACGAGCATATCCGTCAGGAGAAGAAAGCTCATCTCGAGGCATGCAGGCGCAGGGAGCGCGAGGCTCGCGAGAGGGAGAGCGAGAAAAGGAGGGAAATGGCGGCCAAGGCCAAGGAGGCCGTCGAGGAGTACAACGCCGAGCTCTCAAGGAAGAGCAAATGGCCCCGGTCCCCCGTCCTACCTACCATATTTTTTACTATCCCCAAAAGGCATGCATACTTACATGGTCTGGATGCTTGTATCGTAGTATACCGTAGTAGTAGCGAGGATGACTAAAGAAATTAGCCAAACTATCATGCCATGTGACCACATGTAACGTGCTTCTGTCTGCTGACTCTAATGTAGTTCTGGTTCGGTGCCAAATTGTATTGTGCAGTGCATGAAGAGTATGAAACCACAATATCTCAATATAACATCTTAGGGCATCTTCATAATCACAATGAGCATTCTCAGCCCCTTCAATTGCATTCTGTAGAAGTTCCATAAAGTACTCTGCTTCAACTCCACCATAGTGAAGTAATGTGCTCAACAACCTTGATGTTAATGTCCTTTTGGGTTGATTGCGTTGGACCTCTCGGATCTGCTACCACACCATGTTTGATTCATCAATCAACTCATCCAAAAGCTTAAACTATTGACTTTCAACTCATCCAAAAGATGAGTTGTTCTACTTATAAAAAAGAATAAAACAAGGTGCTCCAAAGAGTTGAAGGCCTGGACTCCACATAATTCTGGATCAGTTTTTAGTTTTATCAGAGATGGCCGGATAAGAATAGTTCTAGGAGTAAGCATCGCAATGTGCTGTCATATCGGTCTGTAAAGGTGGCGTGGAGTCAAGGCATACAAATAGGGTTGGTGTGGGGTGTCCCGATGCGGACTCCCTCACTTGGTCGCGGTTTGCACGCAAGAAAGAGATAACGAAAAACAGAACTAGCACTTGGTCGCGGTTTGCACGCAAGAAAGAGATAAAAACAGAACTAGCATAACAATAGTTGTACACAAATTAATATTTACATAACATTACTGATATCTAGATGAAAAAACATCTACTCGCGGCCCTTCTTGGGGCGTACCCCGCGTGTCGCCCCTGGCTTCGCCCGACGCTGATGTGAGTATGTCAGAGGATCAGGCTACCGAATGACTCGATTGGTGCAAATAGCCGGAGGTGGTGTCGCGAAAGGGGGGTCCTACGTCGGTTAGGTCGGTCCCAGCACACCTTGCAGCTAAGAAGCCCCCACGGAGTCCTGGATGCCAAGCTAATTGAGGTAGAAGTCCCCGGAGCATGCCTTGTCGTGCGTCGGGTCCACCTTGTCCCAAAATGGTGCAGGACCTGTGAAACATTACATTACGCATGTAATTATGGCGATAACCACGAAAACTGACGTTGTGCAAGCAAGCAAGGTAGTCATACCTAGTGGCACGAAGGCAACCGCTGGTGACTCCACGCAATCCCGCCCCACATAATGGTGGAACTAAGGACCTGCAAGAGAAGATTGTCGTTAGTAACTAATAGGGTTCAAATTTCATAAGCAGAAGTCAATGTCTCACCTACAAATTGTCCCGAGGTTTTCCCACCACCGTGCCACGAGAACCTGCCCGCCACGCCCGGGGGAGGAGGCTGTGGCCTTGAACCACCATGGCTGACCCCTCGTCCACGCACTGGCAGGTCCACTGGGTCCGTCGCCGAGAGCACAGTCACAATCTAGATCCC
Source organism: Ampelocalamus luodianensis (assembly GCA_036346255.1). Taxonomy (NCBI): domain Eukaryota; kingdom Viridiplantae; phylum Streptophyta; class Magnoliopsida; order Poales; family Poaceae; genus Ampelocalamus; species Ampelocalamus luodianensis. The sequence continues at coordinate 35,437,918 of CM070620.1, read as the reverse complement.
TCGCCGACCCTCTCAGTGATCCACTACAGGACCTGTCTGGTGTCCGCCAACGTCATCTACTACACGAAGTCTGCCAACTCGACGACCTCCTGGTGTAGATCCAACTGTACACATAATCAACAAGTTGGAAACTTAAATCTTGCAAATAACAATATGAAGTACAGACCTTTCAATACGTACTAGGCGGTGGAATGCGGAGTCCAGCTAGGTGGGGTACGTGTCAGATGTTGTAGCTTCATGTCGTGGTGGGTCATCCACGACTTGGACACGGTGAAGCCTCGTTCGATTGGCGTACCACTCCATGTACTCCGCGTACATCCTGGGGTCATACGGAGCATCCTCCAGGACAACATCGGTGTAGGCACTTAGCCAGCCCTCTACCCAAGGGAACATCTTCTCTACCCAGGAGGTAGTACCACGTACTCCCTTCCTAGTGTGCCTATTGACGACAAGACAATTATTTGGTCAGTACGTAACACACACTATGTGAAAAGAGGTAAAGCGTGAACTTACCTATGGACGTGCACTGGCAGTCGCTGCCCCCAGTGGGCTGGGACCTCCTGTCGTAGATCAAACTAGTGCAAGACCTGCTACACCTGGTACTCCTTCATGAAGACCTCTTGCACCAAGGCCCTCCGCATGTACCAGTACACGTAGTCTCGCATGCATAGACTGGACAGTCCTCGAGACGCACACGCATACACCCTCTCCTGAGTGTATAGTCTCTAGATCATGAGGTCATCTGTAACATCCCAATTTTCTGAGTCTTAAAAATCTTTTAAATAGTTAGTAGGGAGAAAAAATCACCATTTGGTTTTTATTTGAATTTAATTCAAAAGCTTAATATGGACTTTTAGTATCAAAACCATTTAATATGAATAATTCCAACATGAACAATTGTAAAAACTATTTTATTTGGATTCTATGTGCTTAGATATATTTTTTAGAATTTTTCTGAGCTCATTTACTATTTTCTATTGCTTATTTGAATTTTTGCTATTTTCTAAAATAGAAAACTATTTAAGAATCTCATAAAGCTCTTAATAAAGCCACCCAAACCTTCCTCGACCTAGCTCAGGCACCTGCCCACACAAGACTCCGACCTCCGACTAACATGCGGGCCTCGCATGTCAGCCTCTCACTCCTTCTCTTTGAGCACAACCTTTTCGTCCGCTGTCGTCCGATCATTTTTGAACGGTCCGATGGATTGGGTCGTTCGGGCGGTCCGAACGTTACAAGCAGTTTGGATCATCCGATCAAGGTTGAACGGTTCGATGGGATTGAGTCGTTCGGTGGTCCGAACGTCACCGGTGGTTTGGATCGTCTAATTGAGGTTGAACGGTCAGATCAAGTTGGTTCGTTTACACCCGCGCCTTATCTCCCTGACTGGTGGACCCCATCATCGCGTCGTCCTCCTCGCGCACGTCTTCTCCGCGCGCACGTCCGCCTCGTCCGCCATTGTTGTGGAGCTCAAGCTCCGTACAACAAAGTATAATCTCTAATTAAACCTTATCTCTAAAACACGTAGAATCTCAACCCTATCTCTTCCGTATCCTCTCGAACTAAAATCTCATCTCGAAACAGATTCTATCTCTAAAAACCGCGAAGTCCGAAAATATCCCGATTTGGGGATTCCTTATTTCGGTATGCTCTCAACCTATAAATAGGCCCCCTAGGTTCCCAGTTGTTCCCTTGTTCCGAACCCCCGGTCAATTCCACCCCTAGAGCTTCATCGCCGCCGCTACTCGAGTTTTAGGGTTTTGGTGCCGTGGATCTTTCTCTCAAATTCCGCCGTCGCCAGTAGCACTACGCCTCCGTGGACCGCACCTTCATCACCGTCATCGCTAGGGCTTCCACGAACACCTCTTCGCATCGTCCGGGCGCCACTGGAGCTCAACACCGACAACAATCGATCTTCATCCTCTACTCCATCGCCAATTCTAGTGAGCACCGTGTTCATTCGACTTAATACCTTTAGGTTCGCAATAACCCGCTCTAGCTGTTGTACACCTTCACCACCGGTGGGACTTTGCCGTGTGACGTTGTCGCTGAAAAACATAGGTCATCACCATCGGTCTTACGTTAGCTGGTTACGTGGCCATCCACACGTGCCGCCACGTCAGTCTCGATCCCTTGTGTCAGCCTAGTTGGCTCCAGCGTGTCATCCCGAACGACCGTGTCAACTCACACATGTGGCCATCCACGTCATCGCCAACTCGTCAGCCACGTTAGCACGATCGCCTACGTGTCGCACGCATGGCGTCCCAGTCAATGCCATGTGAGCGACCGCGCGTGCGCATGCGTGGCAGTCCAGCCCAAGCCCAGATCCAATCTCTTGATAAACCCAATCCACATACACCAAGCCACTAACATGTGGGTCCCACATGTCGGAATTTCCTCTAATTTGTTTTATTCCGGAAATCCAAGGGTTGATGTCATGCTGACATCATAATCCTATTTTCTAGTAGAGAAATAAATCCAAAAATTCCTTTTAGGGTTTTTCTTGTAGATTCAAACTTTCAAAGCCTATATCTTTTGCATCCGAACTCCGATTGAGCCCATTCAAATTTCTAAATTCATCTAAATTCGAGATGTATTTATATGAGATTTTTATTTATTTTTGTAGTTTGTTTTGCCTCTATTATTTATTTGTTTTATTTATTTGCTTCGTTTGCGAGTAGACGTTAATACTTCAGAAGATTTTGGAGGAGAAGTTCACCAAGACCAAGACCAGTACTTGGATTTATTCCAAGGCAAGCCATACCTTTGATCATATTGAATCCCAGTTTTCAAAACTATATTGATTCAAATTATTGCATTCTATTTTAAGTATTTATTTAAATATTTTGGGTGTAGTTATCAATCCAATTTGTTATATCCACCTTGTCTATTGTTATGCTATGATCTTTTGTCACCCTAGATTGGTTCATTATTAGTTGGTAATACTATAGCACCAACGTGGGTTGGTTAGTACGAGTAGATTGCTTAGTCATGCTACGAGTCATCATCTCATGTGAATTGCAAATATAAACCTAACTAAGTGATTATGGAACTATGTGATAAAACTTTGTGTGTACTATGTGCTATTACTCGTTGATGGTATATGTTGCACTTAACTAACAGGGTGGAAAAGGATTTGGACTGGGGCAAGTGGCACTATGTTTTGTTATAGTGGATCTGTGTTGGATAGGAATGATAATATTTGTGACATAGTTAGAAATTGGAAGTCTTGCCTCGGTCAATTAAGGACTTAACTTTGTGTGCCATTGAACCGAGCCTTACTTTACAACCACATTCCTAGTATGGAACGAGCCTAACTTAGTAAGTTATGGATTCTTTACATTGATTACTCAGGAAGTAGGTTAAGTTGTGTTGGAATGGGTGGAGGTGTGTACTACCAGGTAGTCGCATCGCAGGACGATTCATCGCATCCCTGTCCAATGGTGTGCGTCGTGCCAAAGCGCTATGGTAGGGTTGGTGCGACGGTAAAACACATCGGGAGTGTCAATGCTTGAGATGAAGTTTCTGAAATGTTTTGTTGTGATCAACTCTGTCCAAGTTGATTGCATCTTGTGGGTGAAGTGTACAACCTCTGTAGAGTGTTAATCAGTCTATTCGAATAGCCGCATCCACGGTCATGGACATGCTCGGGGATTTCACAAGGGGTAGATTTTCATAAAACTTTGGGAAGGGACAGCTATGTGATCTAAGTCATGTGGCTATGTGAATTAAACTGATTAGCTTTGTGTCCTTTGTGAAAATAAACTGGCAAATTATTATTATCTATTTGTTTTGAATTATACTTTCAATCTATTATTATATTCCATTGTAAATGTTGTATTTCTACAAAAGAATCACAGAAGTTATTTCCTTTGGAATAAGCCTGCATCTATAAATTGCATTCTGTGGTATGTCTTGCGAGTACGGTTGTGTACTCATGTTTGCTCTGTAAACACATCTACAGAAGAGGAGTCATCGCCTGCTTTCAAGGAGGAGTTCGTTGAAGGTTGCTGATCATTAGGGCCTAGATCCCAGTCGGTTGCCTGTGGTGAATTGATGGGATCTACGCTGAAGTTTATTTCATTTCGTTACAGATTTGTTTATTGTTAGCCCTGCGTGGCTTATTAAGTGTAAACTCGATCATAAGGTTAAAACTAATATTTGTTATTCAAATTACTCGTTTATGCTATTAATCGCTTGTGTGGATCGATATTCATCTTTGTTGACACTGTGTGCACTAGCGTGATCCTGGACTAGTGCAATATACACAGAGGATCCAAAATTGTATTTTTGGGTCCCGACATCATCCGTCAGCTGGTCGAACATCGTGACATAGCCCGCGTATGACCCCTGCATGGTGATCGGCGTGTAGGTGACCTATAGAATAGACCAACAAAAACTAAGCACATGAAATTATGATTACATGTCGAATAATAATAAATGTTCATGAAACTAACCCATCGACGGCACTATATCGTGCCCATGGTCGGCCGATCCACGTCGTCATCCTTGGTGTACAAGCTGACCGTGTACTCTCCCAAGTCCAGTTGTGGTCGCCCGATCTGGAAGCGCTCGAAGGACCACAGCTGCAGTAGTAGTGGGCATCCAGAAAGGATGGAGCTGTCATGTGCCCGGTAGCACGTGTCGCCAGTTCACTAGTTCACGTGCGTAATGGACGTAGTGCTTATCGACGCTTTCATCGTTGGACCCTAGGAACATCACCCACTGAACAGCCACGCAGGTATGCCTCGAAGTGCCTCCTCACTGTCTCGTCGTCTGCGTTCTCCGCCATACACTCAGGTTGCAAGAAAACATGTACACGTCAGCAAGGTTCACAAATAAATTGATACGAGAGGACAATAGTTACGAAGACTTACATAGAACTGGCAGATCCACCACAACGTCAGCCTGTGGGGGCTGCTGAACTCCTGGTAATCGCTGCCTGGCGGTAGCATGCCGTGGAACTTCACCAGGAGCTATGTGTACCACGTGACCAGGATGTCGTACGTCGCTAGAGGGAAGCCAGTGCAACTCAACCTGGTCAGGAAGGTGACGTCCGGAAGGGTCAGTGCCATCTCCTCGCACGAAAGGTGAAACGTGTGCATCTCTGGCCTCCAATGGTCCACCAGCGTCGTTAGTAAGGCCCAGTCGTATGGAAAACGCTTAGACGTACGACCAGGACTGTGATCCTGGTCGTCCTCCCACGTCGCCTCCACCATCCTCGCTAGGGGAAGGAGGCCTGCCGCTCTCAACGACGTCGGGTAAGATTACAAACGAACGTTAGCCCACCCGAAGTAGTCATGCAGCAAATGAGTACACAAAGATCGCAACAGCACGTACCTCGGAACCCAGCGTGGGTCCACCCTCCATGCCCTGATGGGCGTGCGTAGCCTCAATGCGCCAAGCTCAATTGCCGCCTCACCCTCCTGGGGGAGGATGGTACTGAGGTGGCTACGGTGATGCAGGTCAATCACTGGGTCCAACAACTCATACCGCCACTGCGCACCGTGGCATGGGTCTGCTATACCTGAAAATTCAGTGCATACATTGTAAACACTACGAAACATGTAATAACGTAATAGGAAGCGATATTAACAAAATAATTACCAGCCACAAATAGAAACCAAATTTAAATTGGAATTATTTTAGTTATATGTAGCATGTGTAGCAACTCTGAATTTTCTTTTCAATTTGTAAATGTGTCATGCTATTTTTCTGGTTGAAAATTAATTTTCGGCATTAACAATACAATCACCACGCACAAATGGGAAGCTAAATAAAGCTAGTATTATTTTGATTATGCTCTACCTACCCTACTTAGCAACTTCGGATTTTCTTTACATTTTGAAATGTGTCATGCTATTTTCCTGGTTGAAAATTAATTTTCAACATTAACAATACAATTACCGCGCACAAATGGGAAGCTAAATAAAGTTGGATTATTTTGATTATGCTTTACCTACCCTACTTAGCAACTCTAGATTTTCTTTACAATTTTGAAATGTGTCATGTTATTTTCCCAGTTGAAAATTAATTTCTGGCATTAACAATACAATCGCCACGCACAAATGGGAAGCTCAATAAAGCTGTATTATTTAGACTACGCTCTACCTACCCTACTTAGCAACTCCGGATTTTCTTTGCAATTTTAAAACTTGTCATGCTATTTTCCTGGTTTAAAATTAATTTCCGGCATTAACAAAATAATCACCGCGCACAAATGGGAAGCTAAATAAAGCTGGGATTATTTTAATTACACTCTACGGACCCTACTTAGCTACTCTGCAATTTTTATAGATTTGTAATAGGTGTCTTCCTATTTCTGCAGATTTATCCTAAATCGTTTGAGTGTTGCAACATTCATAACATGTGCGCGATGAAATAGACTACAAACAACTCAAAATGATGTACTACATAATTTGACTACATTTATCTAATCTACTTAATTCTATGTCACTATTTTTGCTTGCTAACCAACAAGGTTTTGATATAATGTTCAAAGTTGCAAAAAAAATGTACCTGCGAGATGGCCGACCGGATATGATGCTTTCTCTCTCTTCCACGGCAAGCTGGTAGAGCTTCGCTACCGTTCTTCTCTCCATTCCTTCCTCTCTTTTTTTTCTAGAATTAAAATGAGCTTTGGAGTGAATTTTTTGGGTTTTTATACATGGACTCATGTCACTGGTTGAACTGGCGACAGGTCCCTATCGTCAGTTCAACTAGCGATAGGAATACTGTTCAACTTCCTGTCATCAGTTCAACTGGTGATAGGTAGTTGGACCGGTGACAGGACTGAACAGGTCTCTATCGCTAGTTGAACCAGCGATAGGATCCTGTCGCCAGGTCAAACGGCGACAGGGACCCAGTTTTGTCATTTTTTTGGGACGACTATTTATTTTTGTAATTATTTTTAAAATAATATTATTTTTTAAAAAATTCTTTTAATGGATCTGGCCATTAATTATTTGATGTACGGGTAGATATCTCCAAGTCGTTTTGATGTTCTTTCCGTGTTTAGCTTCCAGGCCGAGAACTCAATATGAGACGTGTTGGACAATTTTCTTTTTTCGCTATTACCGTGAGAATCTCTAGCCTTTTTTTTTTCTTTTTTTCACTTTATGTGGTCATTTCTATCTTTTTACCTTCTAGGATTAACGTGAGGGCTTCTGTAGAAGCCTCCAATGACTAAAGATAAAGATATATGGTGGACATGCTCGCGCGTGTGCGTGTGGTGGTGTGTCTATGCATGTGTGTATGGACAATTGTAAGTAAGTCCGATTGATTCATAGGTACAATCCGAATGCACCACATATGCCCCTAGCTGGCAACTAGGAAGCATTTACTAATTACTATGCTATGTAGAACATCCCTACCACTACTACAACTCCTAGCCCAAATGCTACTAAGAACAAACAAGGAGAATGGAAACACAAGCCTTTCGACCAAACCCTAAAAAGGGGAGAAACTCTTTTGGCTGAAATCCAAGCAAGCAAGAAGAGAGACGAAGAAGAAGAAACACACCATGCAACATGGGGACATAAACCAAAGGAAGAATGAGTGCTTTGTCTCCTTTCGGCCAACACTAAGAAAGAAACTTTTTTGCTCAAATTGCCCGAAAACATGAAGAAAGCAAAGGAAAAAAAAACAATGCAATCTAACTTGCATTCAAATTTGAGAAAAACAAACCACGTGTTGATTTTTTGGAGACATGTCACCCATCAAGGAGACAAGTGGGAACACAAATTCAAGAACCTATTTTTAGCTGAAATTCAAGAAGGAATAAAGGAGAAAACCGAATACAATTCGGATTGGAAAGATCAAACGCCTGGCATGCGGTTTTGGGGACATAAACCAAAGGAGAAAGGAGTCAAGAAAAGGCAAGAGATAACCTATTTAATTCAGAATAAAGAAAGAGATAAGAAAATCAAATTCAGAATTTCCATGAAATTCGGAATCAGCATCCAATTCAGAGTCAGTAGCATTGTCTGGATTAAAAAGCTCATAACTTTCACAAATGGAGTCCGATTTAGGTGTTCTTGTGCTTGTTGAAAAGATAACTTCAAGACCGACGCAATGGATCTACTCTCAGCCAAGGTTCACAATTTTTTTTTTTGAAAAAACTCATTTTGGAGCAAAATAACCGAAATCACCGAAATTTTAAAATTTTGGTGTGTTTTCAAACTGGTTTGAATCAAATTTGAATTTAAAATAATCAGAAAAATTAATGCTTTGGGTGGATTTGATCCCTAGTCTCCAAGAAATAAGCAAGGGGGCCTTGCCACCAAGCTATCTTTGGTTTGCTGTTTTCTTACTAGTTTTTACTTAGTTTAACCCTCCAAATTCCCTTTGAATTCAAACAAACCGAAAAAAATTCAAACGAATTGAATTTATTTTGGATGGGGGCGAAATGAATGGAATTTTGGACATTTCGGTGAAATTTCACTGAAATTGTGAACCTTGCTCTCAGCCTCATATTCAAACTGTATCATAAGCTATGTTTGAAACAATGTGTGATTGTAAAATCAAGGTTTCCTTTTTATTTTAGTTTGTGTCCGAATTGGAGTGAGAGCTCTAATTCCAAGTTAGACTAAGAGTAGGGCATCTTGGACAACCATAGGGGTGGAGAGCAACCCTATATATTTAGGGGTAGAGCCCCATTGTAAACCTCAGACCATGATTAAAGATTTTGGTTGCTTTTGCATCAATAGCATTCAACGCTTAATTCTTCCAAGAAGTTTGGTGAAGGCCGACGACTTGAAGGGGAATATAGCGTTATTCTTCTCAAGACTGTTCTATCTTTCCGCCGAGAATTGAGAGGTCGGTAAAACTCCGATTGGTGGTCGGTGGAGTACACGTGAGATTGAGCGAATTAAAGAGTTGCAAGTTCATGCATTGGCATCAGGTGAGCAACTACGATTTATCAAGTCAAGCATGCAAGTTATCTTCGATCCTACGTTGAGAAGATGAGGCACCCCCGTACCATCTTGGTATCAGAGCTCTGTTGACTCGGTGGGATCTTTACCCTTAGTAGTAGATTTATTTATATTCCTATACACAAAAAAGCCAAACAAGATTTTTTAGCCATAGTATTTAATTTGATATTTTAGTGAGTTTTATTAAGTTTTATTCATTAAAATCAAGTTTAGTTTGCTGACATTGAATTTCTTTTGTGTTGCATTTTATTTGAGCCTAGTTTGATCTTATTTTAGTAGTGATTATACAAAAAAAAATCACAAAAAGAAGTGAGACATCAATTTATGTTTTGTGAACCTTTCAATCTTTTGCAAATAATTCGAACCTATTTAAGACTAGCTAAATTGTTTCTTAGGGCTGCATATTAAATTTTCGTGTCCTTGCAATTGTTCAAAATCAAAAGGTGGGAAATAAATTTTGCTCACTTAGTTGAAACATATAGCTTACGGTCATAGTTATAAAAAAAGGAAGGATAAAGAGAAGAGAAAAAAGAAGAAGAAAAGGAAAAAGTTCAAGGTCGTACCCTAAAATTGAGCAAAAATCACACTCATTCTTGATTCAATTGTTAGAATTCTGATATTTTGTGCAATCTTATGCCCTAGTTTCATTTAATTACAACTAGGTAGCGTCTTTCTATAACTTGTGCAATACGAGCTATTTTGTTCTTCACTTATATTTTGCACAGCTCATTCCTTGATTGCATTAAGTTCCAATATCTTCGCGTGTAAGTTTCTTTGATTTTCACTTATATTTTTTTGTGATCAACATCTAGGCATTGAATTCTAGTTTAGAAATTTACTTAGCTTTACAATACATAAAATTTTCAAATTAAGTAGCTATCCATATCAAGCTCTACATAAACATCGATTGTCATGCTTTGACTTGTTATTAAATTCACTCATTCATCTCGTTCTCACTTATACTATCAAGTATGAGTTTGTCACCTCAATTCACTTCGGAAAGGTAAGAATGTGATTTGGTAAGAAAAGTGAGTTTGAGAGATACACATATACCTATATACATATTCTTTGCTTTGCTACTAACAAAGGCAAATCGTGAGTATATGTATCTTCCCTTCTATGGTAGTAATGATCCAAAGAAGTACCTTGAGTGAGTACAAGATGTGAAGAACGAGCTTGAATCCCATAAATTCAAATCAGAAGTCAAGGTAGTGAGACAAGCCACCCTATTTTTTAAGGACCATGCCTCTAGTTGGTGGCAACAACTAAGTGAGAAATGATTCGTTACATCTTGGGTCTATTTAAAAAGGGTCATGCGAAGAGAATTTGTGACACCCTATTATGAGCAGGAACTACCATGTGGAGAACGTTACATAAGGATGCAAAGATGTTCAAGATTACTATGTTAAGCTGAATCATGCAATGCATCGTGCCAACATCAGTAGTGCATATCAAAAAAAGAATTACTTCAAAGTAGGCTTGAATTCTATGATCACGGCTGCACTTAAACACGAATATTTTTGTAGTATGTAAGATCTTGTGAATATGGTACACATCAATTAAATTTGTGCGGTTCTTATTCATCCACTGGTGTGTCACTTGAGAAGAAGGTTGAGCATGAGATTTTCTCTTCGGCTACGGTGATGAGTAGTTCTGCCCCATCACAACCGGCGGCACGTGAGTAGGTCGTGGTTGATGGTAATTACGTCATTGCCGGCCCACAGTTTTTAAAGGATGAGATGCATCAACACCTGTGAGGATGAGAGTCACATAACCAAATTGAGTGAGAGTAATAGAAAGAGTGGGCTGAATTAATCCGCCATATGTGAGGCTGAGAGCATCCAAATCGAAAGTGTGAGGTCACTTTACAATGATATATCAGTTATCGGAACATTTGCAGAGACATATAAAAAAATTCCTAGAACTATTGGCATTGTTTATTTTGATTTTGCTAGTCATCCTTTCTCTAAAGGAAAAATGCATGTTGACTTTTATTACCCTGGTTCTTGGCTTCTAAAATCAAATTACCATTCAAAACAAATCGCATTGCTCATTTTGATTTGGCCCCTTGCTTTCACCGGCAGTTAAAATATCAGCACGAGGAAAAAAGGAAAAAGACAAAAATAGTCAATACACGACTCGGTCGGTAGCGGTAGCAGGCGAGGGGTCGGGCGTCGGGCGGGGAGTCACAGATGGATCGATCGATCGCTCGTCATTTATTTAAATTTTTAAAAATAATATTATTTTTAAAGATATTTACAAAAATAAATAGCCGTTTAAAAAAATTACAAAAATGTGCCTCTGTGCTTGATTGAGCGGCGGCAGAACCTATCGCCGATTCAAGCGCAGATTGGAACTCGCCACTCTGCTGCCGGGCGACTTCTGTCGCGGTTGAAATGGCGGCAGAACTGTCGCCGATTGAAGCGGCGACAGTTCTGTCGCCATTTCAGCGGCGGCGAGGACGAACTATAAAATCCCCAAAAATCAATCCGAATTCATTTTAATTCCGAAAAAAAAACAAGAGAGGTTGGAGAGGAGAGAAGAAATTGCGGCGAAGCCACGCCGGTTCGTGGCGGTGGAGAGATTGATAGACCATCGGTTTCGATCGATCATCTTGTGTTGCGGTAAATATTTACAAAGCGTATGTTACGTCCAAACTTTGTAGGTTAGCAAGCGACAATAGCGACATAGACTTGAGTAGGTCGGATACATGTAGTCGAACTCGTAGTACATATTTTGAGTTGATTAGCGGCGTAGAATTGCGACTATAGCGACATAGAATTGAGTAGGTTACATAAATTTAGTCGAACATGTGCAGTACATATTTTGAGTTGTGTAGCGACATAGAAATGCGACAATAGCGACATAGAATTGAGTAGGTCAGATACATGTAGTCGAACTCTGTAGTACATATTTTGAGTTGATTAGCGACGTAGAATTGCGACTATAGCGACATAGAATTGAGTAGGTTACATAAATTTAGTCGAACATGTGCAGTACATATTTTGAGTTCCGTAGCGACATAGAAATGCGACAATAGCTATATAGAATCGAGTAGGTTACATAAATGTAGCCGAACTGTGTACTACATATTTTGAGTTGGACATAGAATTACGACAATAGCGACATAGAATTGAGTATGGCGCTGGTTGACCGCTGTAGTAACATAATTGATGCACGATACTTTTTTGATTTGTGAGAAAAACACGGAGTAGCTGTTTAGGTCTAAAAAACAATGAGAATATTTGTTTGCGGTTATTAGTTGTGTTAGCGCGCGGTCAATATCCTGTTAGTACGCTGTTATTAGTTGTATTAGTGCGCGGTCAATTTCGTAGTTGCTACATAGGCTATGTAAAGATGCATGGAAAAATATGAACTTTCTATCTTCTTGCATTTTGGTATGGCCGACGCGAGTGAGTACGAGTTGCTTGACCCAGTGATTGACCAGCGTCACCGTAGCCGCCTCAGTACCGTGCTCCCTCCAGAGGGCGAGGCGCCGATAGAGCTAGGGGCGTTTACTCGCACCCCATCGGGCATGGAGGCCGCAGAGACCGGATTCGAGGTGCGTGAAGTTGTGTCCTTCATGCACTCAATGGCGGTCTGATTATTTTGCGTTGACTCCTGTTTGTGCTTAATCGTTTGGACGCAGGTTGAGAGCGGTAGGCCTCCTTCCACCCGCGAGGATGGTGGAGGCGACGGTGGAGGACGATCAGGACCAGCGTCTTTGATGCGCACGTCCAGGCGTTCGCATGCGGCCGGGCCCCTACCGACGGCGCTGGTTGACCGTGGAGGCGAGACCCCACGTTCCATCTCCGTGCGGTTAAATAGCGCCGGCAGCTGCGGGATGTGAGCTACCTCACCGGGTTGCCTGCGCAGCGCTCCGATGGTGGCGCCACGACGCCCCGCCACATGGCGCACGGACCTCTTAGCGGTTCGCGATATCCCGCCGCCCGAGCGCGCGACGTCGAGTTCGGCCGACGCGGGCCACGCTGAAGTGGATCGCCGATTTCGTAAGTGTTTTCCTAACTATTTTTTCTCGTAACAATTCGTTTGTGAACCCACGGCGTTTACGTGTCTTCTTGCGGCGGCGTATGGCGCGGGACGCGCGCGTCAGCATGCGAGGCACCGAGGCCTACCTGCGTGGTTGTTCGGGTGGGTGATGTTCACGAGCTCCCACGGCGGCAGCGTGGACAAGCACTACATCCGTGCGCGCGAGAGGTGGCGAGTCACCGATCGGCGGATCCGCGATGCAGCGTGGTGCGGCCGTCTATGCGCGACGTCATCGCGCCTTGTGCGCGCGTGCGCGCGTTGGCGTGGCGGCGCCATCCTCTCGGGATGCCCGCTCCTCTGCGATTGTGGTCGTTGGGCGTTTCGGATCGGACGACCACATGTGGACTTGAGAGCGCACGGACGGGCGGCTTATGCGTCCGCGGGGCGACTGGACCGCCGACCATGGGCACTTTGTAGTGCCGCCGGCGGTTAGTTTCGTAATCATTTGTTATTTTCCTTTTGGCGATCGTTATTCTCGTGTGCTAAGTTTGCGGTGTTGTATTGCACGAGTCACCTTCACGCCGATCACCTCGCGGGCTCCTACCCGAGTACGTTGCGATGTTCGATCGGTGACCAAGCGGCCGCGTCATCCGGACCCCGTCTGATGGCGCATCGGTGATGGCGCGCCCCCAGCGATGCAGCCGGTCTTGCACGCACGCGAGACTACGTGTACTGGTACACGCGGAGTGCCTTGGTGCACGACATCTTCGTGGAGGAGTACGGTCTGACGGGTCATGCGCCGATTCGGTCTGCGACAGGAGGTCCCAGCCCCTTGGGGGGGAGGCGGGTGCCGGGCGCGTACGCGTAAGTTCACTATGTGTTACAATATGTGTTACATCGCAACCAAATATTTTTCTTGCCGTCCATAGGTACACTAGGAAGGGAGTTCGTGGCACGATGTCTGAGTGGACAGATGGCCCTTGGGTGGCGATTGGAGTGCCGCGCACGAGACCCTCGTCGAGGTTACTGGGCGAGGCCTCGACCCAGGCGTCACGAGCACTACATGGAGTGGTACTCAGCTCGAGCGAGGCTACGTTGCGTCCGGTCGTGGTCGACCACTGCTCGACATGTGGCGCGACGTCGACACGCACGCACCCCCCCACCGGGACTCGCTTTCCACCGCAGCGTCGTCGCGAATATTACATATTTCATATTTAATTTGACATACTTACGTGTACAACTTCATGATTACATGCGGTGGATCTTCACCGGAGGTCGTCGAGATGGTAGACTCGCGCGACACATGGCAATGTCGGGAGATCGGAGGGCTCTGCGACAGATCGGGAGGCAGCGACGCGGAGTGCGGACGCGGATCGTCGCGACGCCGACCGACCGGTGGGCCGGCGATCCGAGGGCGAGGGGTCACCGAGGTGGTAGGACACAACCTCCCGATCCGCCGCGTGGCGGGCACGTCGGTGTGGCGAGGCGGGGAGCACATCGGACATGCGGGAGGTGAGTTCGACACGGTGGCGTCGCTTCTTCATTTCATTTGAACCTCATAAGTTTGTAACGACGATCTTACATTACGGGTCCTCGGCTCCACCCGTGCGGGCGGGACTATGCCGCGTCGTCCGAGCACATCTTTGGGCCAACGGTAAGTTCCGTTTGCTTGTGTAACGTGCTTTTAGTCATGACTATGTTCGTAACCTCATTCTTCGCAGAGCGGATTGGGAGGGCGATACATTCTCGCGGCGATGCGCACCTATCGGCACCCATCGATGACTTCTTGAGGATCGCGTGACACGCAGTTCTCTTTGAGGCTTCGCGGTATGCGGCGCCGAGTATGACCCAGCGACGCAGATCACCGACGCACCCGAGACGACGCAGGATTAGCCGACGCAGATCACCGACGCAGGAGCACTCGCTACACCACCGCGGACTTCGCGCGAGGGTCGGTACTCAGGCGGCTGACCCCACGACGTACTCGCGCGGCGGCGGCGAGGCCGGGGCGACACGCGGGTGCGAGCTAGAGAGGGCGCCATTAGATTTTCCTTTATATATTTTTTCTTCATTATGCCAAGCGTAGTTATGAAATCTTTTGAATATCGATAATATGGCTTTCTTTGGCGATCCAGCCGCTCGCAGCGACGCGATAAAGCGAGCTAGGTTTTTGGGCGATGCGACAACACGAGCGCCGACAGAGTCCTTAAAGGCGCTCAGTCTTGTAGCATCCCCTTAAAAGTTAGCGAGTAGTCACCTTTTCGGGGCGATGTGACCACGGCTAGTTTTTGAGACGATGGCACGAGTAGACCGCTTTGAGCGATGTGACCGGGCGGACCACCTTTTCTCGGGCGATGTGACCACACGGGCTTGTTTTGGGGCGATGTGACTACGGGCTAGCTTTTCAGACGATGTGACCGGCGGGCTTGCTTTCGAGACTATGTGACTACGGGCTAGCTTTTGGGCGATGTGACGAGCGGCCTTGCTTTCCGGGGCGATGTGACTACACGGACTACCTTTTAGGACGATGTGACGGGCGGGCGGCTTTTGTGGGCGACTTACCAAGGCGAAGCAACAATGGCTCCATCCACTCCAGCTATAAATACAGCGTAACTCGTCCAACTAGTCCACAACAGCACCACCAAGTAGAAAACATGGACAAGGAGAAGGAATGGGAGAAAATCCGTAAGCTTTTGAAGGACTCGGTGTCTCCCCATGAAACCACCGCTCGCTATCATGCCGCTAGTCAGGAGCCTTTCACCCACCAAACCTTTCCGGAACCGGTGGATCTTAGGAAGCTGCCTCGTAGCACGCCCAACGATTCTGGGACCAGCCGCGACCCCTCCTATGCTGCGGGCGCCTCGGAAGGACCCCGATAGGGTGGCACCCCTATCTTTGGTGTAGGGGCGCTTGCAAGTGTGTGAAATCAGCGATGAGTGGACCATTGGGCGCGCTATTGGTCTTTGCCCAAACTACGCCGTTGGCGCAACAACGAGCATCCGTAATGAAACCATATTTCATGGTACAATACTTTTTCATTCGAATACGGGTAACGAACTCTCTTTACCCACCGCATCTCGCCACCACTATCGACTTAGGCGGTGGATCGACGACAAGATCCACCCCTACGACATGTGGTCGTTCTTTGAGACGGAAGAGCGGGCGTGGAGCACATCGAGACCGTGAAAGGCGCCTCAAAGAGTTGAAAGCTGGCGGGGCGAGCAAGGTAGGCGGGACGAGCAGCGAGGAGCGAGGAGCGTGAGCATGCGAGGCGACGGGAGGCGAGAGGGAGCGAAAGAGGCCATCGCGGCGAGCCAAGGCGCAAGCGAGAGTACAACGCCGAGCCGGCGTAAGGGTAAATGGCCACGTTCGACTCGAGAGTTCTACCATATTCCTCCACATGTCCCATGTATTTCGTTTTCCCTAAAGGCATGCGTGTACCGGTGCTCGGTTCGTTGTCTGCGTGCCATGTAATCCCTTTGTCGGATGAAATGTCGTGTGGTTATCGTTGAGTCATTCCCAACGCATTTTAGTATCGCTTTGCCTTGGTACGCATTGAATCATTAATCCCTCAATCGTCCTCCAAAAATCTTCCAACATTGCACAACAACAAATAGCGATCGGCGACTGCGGTATCGCCAGTTCAATGGCGGCAGAAGGTATCGCCAGATTCAATCAGCGACGAGGAAGGTATCGTCGATTAAAGCGGCGGCGGGCTCGACCTCTACAAAATCCTCTTGCAACCGTCGAAATTCCACAGGACTCGGTCTTACTCAACCAAAAGCGAAGGACACAGCAGAGAGGAGGGCGAGATAAGCTAGCGAAGCGGCTGTTAAATCTGTTGCCCACCCTCGGGTAATTTTCTTAACAGAACAGATTACATGATTCTTGATGTGTTGTTACGTAGTGAAGTCATTTTACATAGTTTTTGGTGGGATATTTAGTTGCACATATGTAGTTCATGGTGTAAATGTTCTTCACACTGCTGCGACGTCAAATATGTCCGGCGTCGTCAATTTCAAAATTTACTACTACCGAGGACTATTATGGAGGTCCCGAGGAATTGATTTGAGTTATTTCGGTCGCGGACGTGCCTACCAAGACACGAGCAACGTACATTCGGCGTTGTGATGCGGTGGTTGTTCCACACGCCCAAGTGGACCGTGATGTCTGATCGATATTGAGTTGCCTCGCCCGAGCGGGACGGCCTACGTATTGGGAGTTAGTGCAACTAAAGGAACAAATTCATGGCGGTCGTATGTACGCATGGGAGAGAGGGTGGAAATTGGTCGCCGATCCAGCGTTTGCAAAATCCACTCTGCATCTACCTCGAGAACAAGTAGGAGTTGTTGACACCGAGGAAGAAATAGGTGACTCGGTAGCGCCGCACACACCGCGAAGGGCAAGAGGTTGCCGATGTCGCCGAGTTACCTCGTTCGATGAGACAAAGCTAGTGGGCTTCCGACGAGGGAGAGAGCTGGAAGACCCTGGTGGAAATGATGGAGCTCAAGACCAAGACTACATGGCATTGTCAGAAGATGAAGGTTCCGATGGCGGCGATGATGCGGACGGCAGCGGTTCCATCCGAGTGGAACACATACGATTCGAGAACCTCGTGATCAACGAAGGCTCCCATGTACCATGGGAGTACGACGAGCGAGTCGGACTAGGAGCTACGTGACAAATGCAAGGAGGCCGTGCAAGATGCGGTCAAATTACGGGCATTGTCGGTTCGATG
This sequence comes from Ampelocalamus luodianensis, assembly GCA_036346255.1. Lineage (NCBI taxonomy): Eukaryota > Viridiplantae > Streptophyta > Magnoliopsida > Poales > Poaceae > Ampelocalamus > Ampelocalamus luodianensis. The sequence goes on along the minus strand of CM070620.1, from coordinate 35,420,257 downwards.
CACATTCACCGTCGTCAAGTCTACCCCAAGATGCTACGACGTGAAGTGCGGCATTGAGGGTGCCCTTGGCGTGCAGCACGCCACCAAGTGGGATACCCACGGAAGTGCTCCATAGTGGTCCCTCACACATGCGTCGTCATTTGAGTCGTAGTCCCACCGGAACTTGTCATCGCTTCATTGCCAATCTCATGTGCGGTGAGATCATGGACAACCTAGATTTGAGCCACGATCCATCATTCGGGCCATTGAGGCAAGGTTCGATACACTATCGGCTATGCCAAGGCTTGGAGGGCAAAGCGAAGGCATTGGAATCAAGGTTCGACGCTCGAGGATTCCTACCACAACCTCCCCGGCAACTCCGAGTCATACAAGACAGAATCCGGCACTCATGTCGACATTCAAGGCGCCACGCATCCGGTGGACTAATAAGAGGGTACTACGTGAGCATTCTTCGCGTTTGGTCCATGCATCAATGCATTAAACCTTTGTCGTCCAATCTTGTGTATCGATGACACATTCTCGATTGGCGGTACAAGGGCGGACATCGACCGCAATAGCGACGGACGGAAACAATCAAGTTCTTCCGTGGCATTCGCTTTCGAAAGCGAGAACACGATAGTGGTCGTGGTTCTTGAAGAATGTGAGGATTTACGTTATGCGGGACCGTCCCAACGTATGTCTCATACATGGCCAAGACGCTGGCTGCTGCGTGCAATAACACAACTACGGCGAGGAGAGAACGTTCCACTTCCATGGCCGGATCTGAGCGGTGGTGCATGAGGCACTTGGGTGCAAACTTCTATAAGCGATTCGCGACAAGGACTTGATGAACATGTTCAAGCGCTGTGCAGCGAGATCGCGGCGTAAGTTCGACACACTGCGGAAGATTCGGACGACCGGACAAAAACCCACGAAGGAGGCATCGACACGGCCGCCTAAGCGCCGAGCAGGCCCCCAAGCATTGCCACGGCTACCACGCACGCTCCTAGTGTCACGAGGAAGACTGGGCACAGTCAAAAGCTTCGGTGGATTGAGCACGAGCCTAAGGAGAAGTGGTCGCTTTGCATGACGGGGTGGTGCTCGATCACGGTATCATGACAACCAACCTAGCCGAGGTCTACAAGCTGGGTCATGCGCGGCGCCGGTGCCTCCTTTGGTTGGTATTGTGGAGGCAATTCTCGCGGTACCACAAACTACTTTGTTAACAGATGCAGCAATGCGTCGCTCACCATGACAAATGACAGAGTACTCTACTCCGCCATGATCACCGCATACATGGAGGAGAAGAGCAAGAAGGGTGAGATGCACCGGGCATTCAAGATGGGCACGAGGAGCCGCCGAGATAATGTGCGAGGATAAAGGCGTCGCGGGACTAACCGCGAGAGGATCACCCATGAGTGCACGCTACGCCGCGAAAGCTGCGTTTGCACTTGTAACAAGCCCCTTCTTCTGCATAGGCCCTGCTCCCATGTCATGGCCGCCTGTTCGACGGTGGCGCGACATCCGGTCGCATACCTCTCTCACTATTTCACCAAGGAGGGTGATGCAAACATGGAGTGGAGAGATGTATGGTTACGCCGTTGTTGGCCATTTCACGGCCATCCATCCCGGGAGCAACTAATGCGGGCGCGGACATTGGTAGGCTCAAGGAAAGGTTGGCCGGCGACAGGTACGACGCATCAGGAACGATATGGACGAGGCAGAAGCCGGACGTCGCACGAAGAAGTGCTCCATTTGCAGGGAGTCTAGCCACACCTTCAAGACATGCCCCACGCGAAATACTCAGGACCAAGGAGACATCGGCATTCGGGCGTCACCACGGGGACCTCGCCCGGTGCCCGACTAGAGGCAGTCCACATGGGAGACGTTGGCGTCGCGACCACGACAAAAATATTATTATCAATGTTGTCAATTATCATTTTAGTTAAGTGTTATGACGTTCTTACGCAAGTTCTCTAATATCAGTACAATTCCGATCGAATGGCAATATCACTTATCTTCCTTTTACGAATCGTTCATACCTCAAACTCCTCGCTAAATTCTCAGAAAATTAAGTAGTAGAACAACATACGATGATGATAAAATGTTATTACGAGTCTAACAAATTTCATCGTTTAAAATTTATGAAAATCACAAACTGCCTAAGTGAAATAGGGAAAATAAGGGTTGGGGAATGGCAATATCACTTATCTTCCTTTTTGAATCATTCATACCTCAAACGTCCTCGCTAAATTCTCGAAAATTAACCGTAGTAGAACAACATACGATAATGATAAAATGTTATTACGAGTCCAAATGATTTCGCATCGTTTAAAATGTATGAAAATCACAAACCGCCTAAGCGAAATAGGGAAAATCAAAAAGCGACTAGGGTTGGGAATGAATCACCAGTTGAACTGGCGATAGGTCCTGTCGCCAGTTCAACTGGCGATTCATTCCTCAATCGCGACGAGGCGAGGGGGGTCACATCGCGCGATTGAACCGGCGGCAGAATGAATCGCCAGATTCAATGGCGACGAGAGCACATTTTTGTAATTTTTTAAAACGACTATTTATTTTTGTAAATATCTTTAAAAATAATATTATTTTAAAAAAATCCATTTATTTATACCCGACCGGTAGTCATCGCAGCTGCCACCCCCGCCTGGAGTTGGATCTCACTTCATCTCCCACCTCCACCTCCCCTCCTCCGCTCCCCGCCGCCGTCGCCACCGCCAACCCCCGCGAGGCCAGCCATGGGCACGGCCAGCGGCGACCAGCCGGCGGGCGCCTCCCCGGACAAGCTCAGGCACGTGGAGTCCATGTCCGAGCTGCCGTCCGGCGCCGGCAAGATCTCCGGGATCAACGCCGTCGTCCTCGGCGAGTCGCTCGCCGCCGAGGAGCATGACCTCGTCTTCCCCAGCCCCGACTTCTCCGCCAACGCGCTCGTCTCCTCCCCGAAACAGGTATGGAGTTGTACTTGGTTCTTGCCATTTAAGACAGTTCGACCCTTTCAACCAATTGATGGCTTGCTCTGAAGTCTGAACTGCGGTGCTTGCTTTAGCGCTCGAGAGCTTTCCATTTTGGGGCTCATGCAACTGTGCAATCTATCGTGTATCGTCCTGATCAAGACCTGTGGGTAAAAGTCAGACAGGGACATAAATAGCAAAGGGGCGGGGGAATTCGAAGCTGGGATTCATTCATCCTAATACTTCTTTTCTTTCTACGCTAGATGATCGTGATGTGATAAAGTTGTGATCTTGGTGTTCTTTTTCATGATGGACATCAGTACCGGGAGATGTATGAGAGGTCCATCAAGGACCCGGCCGGGTTCTGGTCGGAGATCGCCGAGACCTTCTACTGGAAGGAGAAATGGAACCCCAGTGAGGTCTGCTCCGAGAACCTCGATGTCACCAAGGGACCCGTCCAGATCACAGTAAGCGTCGTCTAGTGGTTGTTGACTAAATTTAGCATTTCTTTGTGATGCGTCTAGTGGTTGTGAATCATGTGGGGATTCTTGGTGTTGGACAGTGGTTCGAAGGAGCCAAAACCAACATATGTTACAATGCCGTCGACCGCAACATCGAGGCTGGGGATGGGGACAAGATTGCGATGTACTGGGAGGGCAATGAGCCCGATCAGGATGGGAAGCTCACATATTCCGAGCTTTTGGACAAGGTTTGCCAGGTAAATGCATGCTCATATCTGAAAAATTTGCGAACAATAAATGTTCTCCCGCTTGTGCCAGCATGTATCTTTAGAGGTTTGAACAAGGTGCTGAATCTCTAATGTGTTGCTTTATTCTTTTTGGTAGCTTGCCAATTACTTGAAGAGTGTTGGTGTAGGCAAGGGTGATGCTGTGATTATCTACTTACCAATGTTGCTGGAGTTGCCCATTGCCATGCTTGCTTGTGCCCGCATTGGTGCTGTTCACTCGGTAATGGCTACAACTACGAGCTCTACTGGTTATCCTGGTAAATCATATTTGTGTTTTTATGACATGATGCATCCCAAAATTCGTTCAGGTTGTGTTTGCTGGCTTTTCTGCGGATTCGCTAGCACAAAGGATCATCGATTGCAAGCCTAAGCTTGTGATCGCTTGCAATGCGGTGAAAAGGGGGGTCAAGCCCATCCTTTTGAAAGATATAGTGGATGCAGCTCTGGTTGAAAGCGAGAAGAATGGAGTATCTGTAGGTATGCACTATGATCCGATTTCTGTACCCACAGAGACAGTTTTGAGCTGCTATCGGGTCTTGGGTGGTAACTCTGTCAAAAAAGGTTAGAACTTACTGGATTCAACACAAAAAAGGGGGAAGAGGGAAATCCATGTCAAAGTTTGTAAATGTGATCTTGTGTGTCCAGTTGACAGGAAAAACCTGGGTACACAAAAGTCAAAACTGGGGAATAGAAAAAAAATCACTACTCTTACTTTTTCAATATTAGTAATAGATACTACAATTAAATGAATATTTAGCCTTTGATGTTGTAATCCATTAGTTCGCACGTCTTTAAAATGTATCCTGTATTGCTGCATTCGGCAGATAGTTATGCAAACCCCAGTATATTCTTATTGTGAAAGCTATAGTTATGCAAACCCCAGTATATTCTTATTGTGAAAGCTACTTCTCTTCTGGCATGTAGTTCATTCAAGGTACATGTAGATATAATTGAATGCTATCAATATATAGTTTACTGATGTCGACCTCTGTTATGGTGAGTAGGTCTTTGTTTGACATATGAAAATCAGTCAGCAATGAAGAGAGAAGACACAAAATGGCAAGCAGGAAGGGATGTTTGGTGGCAGGTGTGTGTTTATCCCTTCACCAGCATCTTGTCAATATTTTAGGGCAAGCATCTATCCTCTGAGAACAGCAATGTTATTTTACCATCATCTCTTGGGCAATATCTTTCAGGATGTTGTGACCAATTTCCCAACCAAGTGTGATGTGGAATGGGTGGATGCAGAGGATCCTTTGTTTCTTTTGTACACGAGTGGCAGCACAGGAAAACCGAAGGTACTTTTAATTACACTGGTTATCCTGTTATCGAATTACCCAAATATTAATCTCTTTTAATGTATGTAGGGTGTATTGCATACTTCTGGGGGCTACATGGTCTACACTGCAACAACATTTAAGTATGCATTTGATTACAAGCCAACGGACATATACTGGTATAACTCAAGTTTTCATGGTTTTTGAGGGGTATAAACAAGTTCCTGGTTTGAGGAATTATTCACAGAAGCTGTTTCCTTATACATTACATTGTTTTGTTGGCATCAGGTGCACTGCAGACTGTGGCTGGATTACTGGACATAGCTATGTGACATATGGCCCTCTCCTGAATGGAGCCACAGTTCTCGTTTTTGAAGGGGTAAATTTCTAAAAGTTTTTCTAGTTTGTATGTTGTGAAATTATGATATGTGATAATAAAAAGCAAATTCCCTAGTTCAATGGTTTTTGGGCCTGTCCTCCAATTTCTTTTGTTTGATTTGTCTTCTTGTCGGACAACTCATAGGAGTTCACTCACGCCAAAATCTACTTTTATTTTTTGAACAGTGCTTGGCTGCTTGTACTTGTTTTGTTTATTCGTTGAAACACATCTTTTTTTTTTCTTCAATAAGTTTCTCTGTTAGGTGCTTATTTTCATTGTGCTATTCCTAAAGTATTCCATTGAATCATGCATGTAGACTCCAAACTACCCTGATTCTGGTCGGTGCTGGGACATTGTGGACAAGTACAAAGTGACAATATTCTATACTGCACCAACACTTGTTCGTTCACTCATGCGTGATGGCACTGAGGTATGCATGACAGTTCTTACCCTAAACCTAAGCTCTTTTTCCCCATAAAAGATATAGTTTCACAACATTACCAAGTGATTTGAATGGGCCATCAGGTGATGCTGGATGGCATTATTTTACCCCCACTATGTTCAAGTCTGTATCAATCTTTTTCTCTCTAAATCTCTAATGGAGGGAAGGAAATATTAGCCTGACTCACCAAGCTAAATGATTGCCAATCAACCATTGAGGTTTAATATTTACTGCTCTGTTTACTAGATCTCAACCTTTGCCAACTAGCTAGTTATACTGAATATGGATAAAACTGCTTGTTGCAAGTGCGCTATGGAGCTTATCTGCATTACTGATACATCTGCATTCCACAGCCCAGTGGACCTAATATAACTCACAAACGATTCATGAACTACCTATTTGATATGTAATATACTTGACTTGCTAAGAAGCGCTTATGACTTATCAACTGGAAGGATCTCTGGCTGTTTCGACTTTACAAAACTAATAGATTAAGCGATAAACACTTCTTCTGCAAGACCGAACTCTTAACTAGCTGATTCTGTGATATGTTTTGGATAACATTTTAAAGCTAATTATTTAATGTTGTCCTTATGCATATCCGATGTGAATATTTCTTCTTACTGATTTTCTGATATACTTTTGCAGTATGTTACACGCTACTCTCGAAAATCTCTCCGAGTCCTGGGGAGTGTTGGCGAGCCAATTAATCCTAGTGCATGGAGGTACGTGGACCATTTATCAGGTGTTAACTATACTACTATGCAGACACACTTATAAGAGGTTGTTCTTGTGCATGCTTTACTTCATTTCAGATGGTTCTACAATGTTGTTGGGGACTCACGATGCCCCATATCAGACACTTGGTGGCAGACTGAAACTGGTGGCTTCATGGTAAATGCCTCTTTACAGTTTACACTTCTCGTGACATTTCTTTTGTTAGAGATATGTTAGAGATAGAATAGGGACTCTTGTGTATTGCCTTATCTGTATATGACATACACCTCTTGTACTCCTATATATATTGCTCATTAGGCCTCTTCAATATACACAAGCCCTATTCATAACATGGTATCAGAGCCAATATTAGGTTTAGGGCTACTGTAGCCGCCGCCAATAGGCTCTCGCCGTTCTTCGCTGCCGCTGCCCCCGGGAGGAGTTTCTTCGCTCCCGGGGGTGGCCTGCTCGACGAAGCCTCACTGCGGGTCTCGCACGGCCGGCGCTACGGCCTACCTCGACCCGCTCTGCCCCGATGCAGCTGCCGGCCTTGGATCCGAGCGTGCTGTCCACCACTGCCGTCTCTTGAGCCACCGCCGCTCTTGAGCCATCCCGATCCGATCTGGATCGGGCCGTCGCTGCCTTTAGAGCCACCGCCGCCGTCTGTCTCTCGGGCCATCACTTGCGCGACCTCCCGTGCTTCAAGACGCCTCCAGATGCGGTGGTTCTCGGCCTTGTGGGCGGTGGCATCAGCGCGCTTCTCGGCATACTCCTCATGGCGGTGCGCGGCGCAGGACTTTGGGCCCTCGGCCTCGCGCCAGTACTGCTCATCCTTGGTGCGCTCCACGCGGTCGTGGCGGTCGGCCTCCGCTGTGGAGTGGTGCTCGCAGGGCCGCCTCCGCCTTGGAGTTGACGCCCACGACCCACGCACGCATCGGCGCCTCCGCGGCTCCGCCTCAAGCTCCGCTCCTTCACTGCCTCCACGTACTCCTCCATCAGATCCGATGACATCTTCGCCGACCGGTCAGCTGGTCGAGACGGCGGGAGAAGATCGGGTTGCGTCGCGCGCGATTTCTCGTGGAACTGTGAAGTCCTTCACCTCCATGCCTCTTTCTTGCCTCGCTTTCCCAAGCTGGGTTGTTGTGAGTTGTGACTGTGTGGATGGGGATGAAAGGCGATGGATACAAGAGAGTTGGAGTGTGCTGGCCTGATTCAGATGGCTCGGTTGTGTCCCGATTGGGATGGAGATTGGGAAGGGATGAGGTGCGTGTGGCTTGTTGTGTCTCTGGAGGAGCAGCACTTGCTGTCTTTGGCTTGGTGCGTGTGGCTTGGTGCCTTGCGGTGTCTTCGTTATCTGAGCTTTGCGATGAGCCTGATGTTGCTGCTGGTTCTTGCTCCTTACTGTGCGGCTGTCCTGGTCGCATGGTTATGTTGCTACGTGCCTGGTCGTATGGCAATGCTTATGATAGTTATGCTTCGCTGCGGCTAGTTATTCGAGTCTTTGCTGCTGCTAGTCTTGCTAGTTTCTACTCCTAGCTATCCTTCGTGTCGTTTATTCCGCTGCGTCCATCCAAGTCCGTAACTCTTTATCTGTGAGTTCGTCTTAGTCATGCGAGTCCACAAATTTATTGTCAGTCTTAGAAGCATAGGAATTGTCTTTTGCATGGCAGCAGTCGCTGTTCTTTTCTTCGAACCACTGTAGATCCGTTGCCCTGCTTTTAAGGCCGCTGCGCTTCTTCCGCACTGCGTCTCCGGTGTACTTCTTGTGTATTGCGCCGCGCTTCTTCTGCACTGCGTCTCTGTTACGCTTCTTGTGCATTGCGCCACGCTTCTTTTGCACTGTGCATCCGTTGCGCTTCTTATGCTCTCTGCGTCTCTATTGCGCTTCCTGTGCACTGTATCTCTGTTGCACTTCCTGTGTACTGCGTCGCCGCCGTCTTGGGCTTCGATCTGTGCAGCCATGCTTCTATCTATTCCTATTCGACTTGATTTGACAGTTTTCTCTTTTTGTCGGTTTCATCATCTTCTTCGTCATATTGCCGCGATCAACTTTGCTCCTGCACATTGTGCTTTATGAGCTGTCGCGGGACCTTGGATGGGAGATCTTTTATCGACATATTTTCCAAGAACTGCATGCTACGATGACATTATCAAGACTCGGACTTTGGATTTTTCATATTTTAGTGTCAACCCTTTCCAAATGCAATGCTATTGCATATACCTTGCATTTGCGCGGGGGGGGGGGGGGTGTTAGAGATAGAATAGGGACTCTTGTGTATTGCCTTATCTGTATATGGCATACACCTCTTGTACTCCTATATATATTGCTCATTGAGCCTCTTCAATATACACAAACCCTATTCATAACATCTTTTACATTAGAGCATAATGTGAATTTGATCTTCAATGCTTTAATTTGAACTGCCCATACTTGTTTTCTGTAGATGACTCCTTTACCTGGTGCCTGGCCTCAGAAGCCAGGTTCTGCAACCTTTCCTTTCTTTGGTGTTCAGGTAAACACAATTTGTCTGTGAAATGTAAAGATATATCATATATGACCCCCACCATCTCTCTAATTCTGTCATTGCTGTGTATGGCTTACAGCCAGTCATTGTTGATGAGAAAGGGCAGGAGATTGAAGGAGAATGCAGTGGATATCTTTGCATTAAAAAATCGTGGCCTGGGGCTTTCCGGACTCTCTATGGAGATCATGACAGATATGAGACCACATACTTCAAGCCATTTGCTGGCTACTATTTTACTGGTGATGGTTGCAGCAGGTAGCTTATTAAAGTCATCCAATATGATATGAGATCCAGGTGTATTTGGACATCATGGTTTACTTTTCCAACAATTTAGTTAAATAGTTTTCACATGTCAGGGACAAAGACGGCTACCACTGGTTGACTGGAAGAGTAGATGATGTAATCAATGTCAGGTAAACTACTTATTTGGTTCAAATTGTTGCTTGCTTTTAGTTCAAGTTATAAGTTTAACTATCTTGCCCTTCTTACGAATATGTAGTGGACACCGAATTGGCACAGCAGAGGTTGAGTCTGCTCTGGTTTCACATCCACAATGTGCAGAGGCTGCTGTTGTTGGTGTTGAGCATGAGGTATGGTCCACTGCTATTGTTCCTCTCTTTCCTTCTCCTTTATTGTCTTTGGTATCCTGTCATGTACAATTCAATCAATAAATAAATTATCTGCTTCAGGTCAAAGGTCAGGGAATATATGCTTTTGTGACTTTGGTGGATGGTGCTCCTTACAGTGAAGAACTACGTAAAAGCCTCATTATGACAGTCCGCAACCAGGTATTTTCTTAGTACTTTCGGGTGTTCATTTGCTCTCCAGGTTTGGTTGGCCTCTATAGCACCTTTAGATTTTACAAATGTCTTTCATTCTAAAGCCGAGTTGGATTATCAATATGAAAATTCTACCTTGACGTCAAATGTATCTCTATGCAGTGCTTAAACTTTATCAGTTCAGCATTTTTAAAATTGTTTTGGAACAAGTTGTGACTAATCCTAGCATAAACTATCATGACTGCTTGTAGTTCAGACAAAGTAGTTAACGTTTAACACTCTTAGATGTACGCTTTCCAGGCAAACAGTGGAATCCTATATTGACTAGAACTGAAACACGTAGCAAAAGAAACATGGGCTACCCAAAAATGTAGGCAAAAGCAGTTTCATCTTAAACCTGCTGGAAATATTGTTTCTCATCTTGGCTGCTTCCATGCTGATTGTTTCTGGTGATTCATATGCTTTTCTATGATATGAACAAAATTAATCAGAAAGCATACATCTTAACATGATTTATCATGTCTTATGTGGCAGATTGGGGCGTTTGCAGCTCCTGACAAGATCCACTGGGCACCAGGACTTCCTAAAACCCGGAGTGGCAAGATTATGCGCAGAATTTTGCGCAAAATTGCCTCAAAGCAGCTGGATGAACTTGGTGACACAAGCACCCTTGCTGATCCTGGTGTCGTTGACCAGCTAATTGAGCTCAAAGACTGCTAGGTTGTAAAGGAATTAGATGGTGGATGCACTTTCACCGTTGTTTGCTCGATCCATTTCTCTTCCTACACGATGGGTAGAATGTTCATTTTAGTGACCACCTAGTCTCCTTTTCTTCAGTGCAAGTTCTGGAGCTAGGGAACTAAAGTGAGGTGTAATGATCTGCTAGTTTGGTGTTCTACTCTTGTAAACTTTTGTATCACATATCGAGATAGCTCCATGAATGTATTTATTGACTCTAAAAAAATCAAACATTTTGCTTTTCTGTATAGAGAAGTTGGTCTTTTGTTTTGCGATTTTTTTTGGGTGGGTGGGGAACTTGCGATTTGATTTGAGAGTCAAGCCCTTACATTATGGGCCTTATGGTATTTAATGAATTTTGATGTGGAATTTGTTATGAATATTATGTGTGTATATTCAAGAGGCTCAATAGACAATATATATAAGGAGTACAAAAGAGGTTGTCATATACACGTAAGGAAATACAAAAGGAGTTATATTCTAACAACCCCCCTCCCCCTCCATCTTCAAACTCATGGTGGATCACACACTGAGTTTGGAGAGAAAATACAAATGTTGTGCCTTAGTCTGTGGCTTCGTGAAGAAGTCAGCAACCTATAACTCTGATGGCACAAACTGTAAAGCAAGTATTCCCTCATGTATCTGTGAGCGAGTGTATAAAGCATCCATACCAATATGCTTGGTCAGCTCATGCTTCACTGGATCCCAGGCAATACTGATAGCACCTGTACTATCAGACAAAAGAGTTGTAGGTCCCATCACAGACACTTTAAAATGTGCAAGTAGCCACCTCAACAAGTAACATCTGTTGTCACTGCTGCCATAGCTCTCAACTCAGCCTCTACACTCGAACCGGGAACTGCAGTCTGCTTCTTAGTCTTTCAAGCAATCAAGGAGAATCAAACTTAGTACGAACCATTGTTGCAAAGCTACGATAGATCGTAAGAAACTGACCACGATTAGACAAAGGGAAAATCCATGTAAAATGGGAATAATCATCAATGAAGATCACACAAGATTTATGTCCACCTTTAGAGATAATAGGCATAGATCCCCATACATCTGAATGAACTAAATCAAAAGGACGAAAAGACAAGAACTCACTAGAATGATAAAAAGTTGTAGCTGCTTGCCCAGCTTATAACCCTGACAAAACATGGACGTGTCAACATTAACATGTCCAAGAACACCTTGACGAACTAATGAAGAAAGACAAGACCCACACAAGTGACCTAGACAATGATGCCACAACGCAAAATCTCCAGAGGTGGTGGCAGCAGTGGTAGTGAATGTAGAGGTGAGAGGAGCAACTGAAGTGGACGGAATGTGGAGGCGGTCAAGAATGTAGAGACCCTGACGATCCCTACGGCGTTAGCCAGTCCCAAGTACCGTCCCTGTTTGTTGGTCCTAGACAAAACAGGTGTGAGAGTCAAAATCAACCCTACAGTCGAGATCGGTGAGCTTACCCATCGAGAGAAGCTGCATGGTAAGATAGGGAACATGAGAAACAGCTGGAACAGAAAAGTCAGTGGACAATAGGGTGCCCTAACTGCTGACAGACAGAGAAGTACCGTCGGTTGTCTGAACTGAGATAGAAAAAACAGGAGGTCCTACTGAAATGAGAGATGTGGAGTCCAGTATCATATGGAAAGAGACACCAGAATCCATAACCCAAGAAGTACCTGGAGGAGACGTCTGAGCTAGACTGACAGAACCTGCTAAGCTGTGAGAGAGCTGCTGAAGTAGAGCCTGGCAGAACTGCTGAACAGAGTCACCTCGCTAAGAAGGTCCTGACGTGCTGGTCTATCCTCCCATCGAGGAGTTAGGGCCTCACTGCCCCCTAATAATTGCACTGAACCTTAGTTGGTGCAAAAACAGGAGCAGAAACAAACACCTGAGGAGGAATTGTAGTTGAAGCAGAAACCGTTGGTGTAGTCGAAGAAGAAGGGATAGCAAGCATAGCCGGAACAAACTGTGCTGCTAACCCGCAGCGAAGCTCCTCAGCACGAAGCGTCGAAAGAGCCTCGATGACGGTCGGTCGTGATGAGCGGCTCGGCAATTGAGCCCTAGTAGGCTCAAACTCTGGGCGAAGACGGCAGACGAAGTCATATAGGCGAAGGCGATCACGATCCGCCTTCTGCACTTTATAACACTCCTAGCAGAGCGAAGAAACCAGCTCGTCCAGCTGGCGCCAGGGCTTGAAAGAAGACGTCGACGAAGGAGTCCTCTTGGCGAAGCATCTCCAACTCACGCTGAAGCGAAAAGAACTGAGCATCGTTGATCTACTGGTATCGCTCGCATAAGTACTCCTAGATCTGACGAATGGCACGCAGACCAATAATGTCTAGTTGGATGGAGTCATCGACTCTAACCGCCAAGATGGCTCGAATATGGGCCTCATCAGCATACCAGCACTCAAAAGCGTCTATGACATACTAAAAAGCCTCATCAACAGCGTTAGTAGCAGCAACAGCAGCCTCTACCTCCTTCTTGGCGGCCTCATTTTCTGCAGGAGATGCAGAAGCAGGCTGTCTGGGAAAAGGCTAAACCGACGACGATGGACAAGATCGAGCACCAGTGACATGTCCTTAGAGGCAAAGACCATCGAGCGTGGTCTCCATGAGTGAAGACCATAACCTATAGTTTATCCCATGAAGCTTTGTTCCCAAGAATAGGATCACAACAGATGGAACAGAAGCCATTGGTAGGCGGCGCTGGACAGCGCGTTGACCAAAGCAATGAAGTCTAACAAGCAGCGTTGGACGGTGCGGCGGTTAGATCGATGTTTCTTTTTTTTTCTTTTCTTTTTGATTGAGTTTGGGTTGGCTTAAAATAGCCCAGCTTGCTCACGAAGCAGACAAGCGGCTAAAACAGCCCAGCCTGCACATGAGCGGGGGAACTAGGGTTCCCTTGAGTCCTTGGCGGCGGCAGTGACGTCTTCCTCAGAGGCGGCGACGGCGGCGGCACTCCGGTGACGGGAAGCCAGCGACGGGCAGCGAAGAAGCGGCGAGCTCGAGCACGCAGGCTCGAGCACAAGGGCGACGGTGGCGTCGAGGGAGCGCGACGAGGACGAGGCTCGAGCACACAGGCGATGGTGGCGTTGAGGGGAGTGCAACGGGGACGAAGCAACCACCGACGGCGTCGATCGAGCTCCCGGTCGGCAGAGCTCCTCGCGTCGAGCTCTAGACGCATCGAGCTCCCGGTCGGCAGAGATGCAGGGCGACGCGGCGGCGGCTTGGCGACGTAGCGACGGCGAGCGCAGCAGGCCGCGACTGCGTCGGCGAGGGCAACCACTGCGGCGGCCCGATTCGGGCGATGGCGGCCCTAGCTCTGATACCATGTTATGAATATTGTGTGCATATATTCAAGAGGTCCAATAGGCAATATATATAGGGAGTACAGAAGGAGTTGTTATTTACAGATGAAATACAAAAGGAGTCCTATTCTAACAGAATTTTACACGAAGGTAACCTTTTTGAGAGTTCATGTTGTAGTATGTTGATTCCTTACACGAGTTTATTTTAGGACCTCATAAGTTCCTTAATTAAACTTCCTTTAAACAGTTCAAAGGGAACCGTTCCTCTTGCACGAATTTGCTTCAACCAAAGTGATGGCATGCTTCTCAGCTGAACAGACTATTTCAAGAGCAAAAGCTAAACTCCAGCTTCTAAGCAAAATGGATTAAAAAAAAAACGTTGCAACTGTTGCTCTTAGTGGTTGTAGTCTTCCTCCAGTACCCGTCGGATTCTGTACTATATTACATCTGAATCACAGTGTTATCATATACTGATATACATAAGCATATTTACATGTACAAGAGCTCAATGAGAATACACTCTGGCAAGTAGCAAGTGGCAACAGCCATTGTTCAGCGGTTCTGGTCCCATAGGCAGCTCATAACCTGAACAATGTCATGCTCTAACCACACTTAAAAAATCGGCCTGAACGCTTTCTTATCCATGCTCTTTTTTGGGCAATAATTCTTAACCATACTCTCAGTCTCACTGTCCAAATTTAGGCCTAAAATCTATACACAATGTATGTGGCCCTAATCGCCGTCGCGCCAAAGCTAATCGCCGTCGCGCCAAAGATCACGGCTTCATGCCCCAACTCCGATGAACTTCAACTGTTTACAAGAACAAAAAAAAAAGGTACATTGTTAGGTGCATCAGAACCCGAACTTCACTTGCAGTGTCCACTGAAATCTGCAGCTAAGAAGTATGGTTTGATCTATGAAGTCCAACTTACAAGGTTGTTCTTGGGCTCCCTCCAGTAGAAGCCATGGATGAACATGGGCAGGATGTTGCATGCCACTAGCACATATATCATCAACGCGTGCTTCCCCATCCACTCCATGGGGATGGTAGGCTTTCTGAATCCGTACACGTCCACCTGAAGGATTCTTACGAGTTATTCACTTGTTCCAAAGTTCAGTGGACAATAGATAACAGCATGGCATTGGCATAGGTTTTCTTGGGTCAAAGAGGGCTGACCAGTGTGTAAATTCCAGCGAAAAGGAACCCGGCAGCACCAGCAGTAGCCAAGGTGTAATTTATCGTGTATAGCGGCTTGTTCATACGCATTCCTGAAATGAATCATGAAAAACTTTTGATCAATCTCATGTTCGTAGGATTTAGGAACAAGGTACATGAGGCGGGTCAGTGTTTAGTAAACCTTACCTATGAAGTCCATTGAGAATGCCAGTGCTAACATGCTGAAGGAAGGGATTAGCCAATTGACGAGTCTTCCCTTGTGTTTCTGCAGGCCAATTTAGCCCAGGGAAAAATAATTCAGAATGCATCTCACTACTGCGCAAGAATAAATGCTCGGATCTAGTAACAATGACCAATATTGTACCTCAAAATGTATAATTATATGTCCAAATTGCAACCCAATCAAGCATGTGACAATCGCCATAACGGAGCTGATAAGCAAAGAAAGAACAGATGGTCAGAACTTAGTTGGAGGAACTTGCATTGCAAGATGAGCTTACAGGCAATCATGAAGAGTTAGTTACTGACCTAAGGAGGCCTTCAGGATCAAATGGAGCCTGACACCATGATGGAGCATCAGGTGGAAGAGGTCCGTTTTCCGGATAATTTATACTGCATTCCTGCAGCAATAAAATAAAATAATGATTGGATTTTTTCTTTTGGAAATTTTGATACATACCACTCCTCAGTTTGTGTGTTAGAAATATGCCACTTCTCAGTGTAATTCTTTGTACTGAGGAGTGGCATATTTCTAAGAAAAAACTAAAAAGTAGTATATTTCTAAAACATGTACTAAGGAGTAAGGAGTGGTATATATCAATTTTTTTTTTTTGTGGGTGGGGGGAGGCAAGAAGCATTAGCTAGAGCTCTTGCATCATATAGTACCTTTGTACGTGCATAAACCGGTCGTCTGTACAGATGATCAATCCCAAAGATTGTACGGTCAACCATTCCAACTGCATTGCAAGCTGGCCCAGTGTCTCCTCTTACTCCACATTTCACCTGACATATTAAGTGAAACATGAAACTCATCACTTCGTTTTGTGCTGTACACCGAACATTTCAAGCAGAAAAGAAAGCAGCAACACTTACAAAGAATGACTTCTCTGTGGAACCAGGACCTGATATCTGGTACTCCCAGTCTGGAACGTAGATACCGTATAGAAGAAAAGTATACATGGTTGAGAGGAGCAATCCCACAAACCTAGCAACGAATAACATGTTAGAAAATAGAAATATAAGAACTCAAAAACCATGGTTTTGTCCATGATGCTCATAGTTACTGCAGACAAGTACTGCAAGTAGAAGAGGAGATGGAATAGCCAGTAAATAGCGCAACAGAACACTCAATTATCTGTCACTTTGTCCATTGGTACATATGAGTTATCACCAGTATGAGTACTCAGAATTCACTTTAACTAGTGAACATTTATAAGGGTAAAAAACCACGAAGAATGGGGATAATTGTGGTATGAACTCACAGTTGGTAGCGGTATCTCCGTAGCAAATCAAGTCCAGAATCTACATCATCATCACCCTTGAGCCAAATTTCACAGATTGCAGCCAAAAGATAAGCTATGGCGATTCTCTGCAACGAAGAATCCATCATACGATAATCCAAAATGACTTGTGTCCTTTTTAATACTAAACACACGAAGATGTAATATTGATGCACAATCCATAATCCTATATGGCCTGAGGATTACTTTTTAATAAATAGGAATGGCAAATACCTGAAGTATACCCATCAACCGTATTTTTGTAATATCGACACCAAAAGTGAGACTGTGGACGCCATGAAAAAAACCTCCTGCATAAAGTAGCAGCACATAAACTGAAATTGGATGTCTCATAGCAATGTAAAAAATGAATGCACCATCGTTAATACCTTGGAGGACAAGACCAAGGCAGAACAACTTGAGGGCACGAAGTACAGCCTTCTTAGTCGCTTCCGATTTGTCCGGCACCCTCTGCGCGAAGTGGCATAATTAACTTCGAAAATGTTCTATGACTCAGTGTTTAACTCGGAAGGACGATCTGGCTGTACATACCTTGTATGCTAGTGTCAGAGAGACCCCAACTATGAAAAGGAAGAATGGCATGACGAAATCAGCAATCGTTATGCCGTCCCAAGGAGAGTGATTCACTGCTGGGAGAAACGCTCCAGCATCATCAACAATGATCATAAGCTGCAGCAAGGAAAATAGCCATGATCTGCTTCAGTTAGCAGAGATAAAATATACTTCATGGACAATTTTCCTTTTTTTTCCTTATACAAGAGAATCATAGGTTACTGAAATAAGACATTTCGAGGGAAATTGTAAGGACCATTACAAGTTCATAATTTCGGGTGCTTAAAAGAATCTGGTCCCTAAACAGCGATGAAGCATTCTCAAGAGATTTTAAGGACCATTACAAGTTAGCGATTTCCAGTGCTTCAAAGAATCTGATCCTTAAATAGCAAGGAGGCATTTTCAGAATATATAACTGCCAACTTCTCATAGCTAGGCCGCAAATCCATGAGAGCTTGCAGCAAATCCTGGAAAGAAAATACCCATTACCAACAGGCAACAGATCCGAGACCACCCTTAACTGGTGTGTTGTATTATTCAATCCTCTAATCTGTGGCTACTGTACAATTAACCATCATTATTTCCGATGCTAATTTAAGCCAAACAAGGAATGGGTCGTGATGCCGATGGCAACATGTCACGTTGCGGTAGGACGGCATCGGATTCGATCGCCAGGCCCCAGTTTCACTGCTGCTCTTACCTCGAAGAGCGACACATATATTCTCTGTCAATGGACGGACGAGCCCAGCAGGACAGCAAGCAGCAGAGACGTTCTTGGATTCCCGGTTCAGGCCATGGAGACGTTTTTCTCCCCTGGCCGTCGGCCAGAGAGGACATGGGCACCAGAATGTCCCGTTCGTGCCATTGATAAATTGGAATTTGAACCAAATTCGGAGGCATCGCGGCAAGCCGGCAATGCGTGCACGCGCACCGACACGGCACCCGGCTCTCACCGATGAATAGCACTAAGGTTTAAATTCCGATATTTTTTAGGGTGCTTGGAAGGTACGTGAGGCGGCATCTTTCAAGTAAATCTCTGACCAGTTCCCACTGATCTCTTACAAAGGAAGCAAGAGATCACAGCCATGGAAAGGAGAAAGCTAAAGTTGAAGCCTACGCATGGGTGAAAGAAACCTGGACCGGACGGGAACCGTGTGCAGGGTTAGTAATTCAGCGCTGCATCTATCAGTGTCCAGTTAATCTTGACTTTGCGTGCTACATGCACGTCCTCTCATCGTCCCTGCAAGCTTAAAGCCTCCATCAAATTCAATAACTCTCTGTCTTTCTTACCTAGTACAGATCGCTGTTGCGATGTTTCCTTCCGTGCACGCTTTTTCTCCCCTGCTCTGAACTTTCGTTCTTGCCAAGTTTGCGCGTGCATTTGATCTTGATGCCAGCCTGTGCAGGACACTGGACATAATATGTAGCTGGAGCAATGGAGTACTGGTACTACTCCGGCCACATGGAGATGTGTTAATACGGTTTAGACTTGCCCTTAAATGGCTGTCAATTCACAATTTATATAGTATATTTTTAGCGCTATTTATTGCAGAGCCTTGTCTAGGACAGAATTGAATCGTGCACTACATCTTAGTTGGGGTGTTCCGTTTCCTCATTGGATTACATCTGGAGTCTGGACCAGCTGCTCATCTCACAAATGCAGCGCACTTCCAGGATTTTTAGTAAATTTCTTTAACCTTTTGAGTACGAGATCTTGGGTGCTGCTGCTAGTAGCACTCTTTTACTCCGAGATCTTGTGATAAGGCCATTCTCCTTTATTAAATTAACTCAAGGTTTGTGGATCTTGACTGTGTGTGATTAGGGTTTTGGGCTGTTTGGTTCTGCCCCTAACGAACCAAGCTAAAATTTGGGGAAAGCTAGTTTGGATTGCGACCTAAAAAAATTGTGGCATTATCAAAATTTTGGTAAGTGATTTCGTCACCTTCGGATTATTCGCGTGTGACATTGGATTTCGTTGGTGTTATCAATTTTTGTTGGAATGACAAAATATTGGTAATAAACCAAATGATATCCGATTTTCATTGAAATTACCAAATTTTGGTTTCGTCCATATTGATAACAAACTAAACAAGTAGCCATGCACTCAAGTGCCAGAGAACCGGCTTACACGGAAAAGATCAAATCATATTAGATGGCTTTGGATTGAGATCCTTTATATTAAAGGACTCAATGGAGAGGATCAATAGTGCATTAGCATTAGGGGCAATCTCTATCGTTCGATTAAAAATAAAAGGTCAAGATCAATTGCTACTGTTGCTACGGTGTTTATCAACACTGTTGCGATCCCTTCCACTGTTACTACATTTTACTCTAGTCTCTGCCACAAAGCATTGTTCACTCTCTTATGAAACAGAGGATCCGGAGCCAATGGCTTTAGTTCGTGTCTAGCTACAGTATCAGTGAAGTGCTTGACACGATACAGTAAAAAGAATAAAAGAAGCAATCAGTACAGCCAAAGCCAAAAAGGTGGTGTCGCGATTGCCCTCTCGGCAATGGTCATCTCAGAAACAATTAATCACACCTTTTCTTTTGTTAAAGTCGTGTTAACTATGGACGGCCACATCACACGTCATGGCCAGGATTGAACCGTTGGTGGGACGTAGTACGCCCGTTGGCTCCAGACCACAAGCTTACAAATGCTTACTTGATCCACCAGACAGAACCAAGAAAAGCAGATCCGCTGATGATAAGATTCTTACCCCCTATACCTTTTTAATCGAATGAGTACGAATCTCATGACCATGTTGCCGAGGTTGCATAAGTTGCCATGAGAAATCAGACAAGCTATACTAGCTGCTTCACCGTTTGATTTACACACAACTCGTCGAAAAAAGGAGGTACTACTAAAACCTGCTCCCTGTAAGCCAAGGTCGAAAACTTTGCCTAACATATGGCACATGATAAGAGAGGCCAAGTAACTTGGAATGTGAGCACGTCCTACACTAAAATGTCAAGTTTAAGGTTGTGCTCTCGTAGCAACCCCACCTAGGGATGGTAACAGGGCCATTCCTCGTCGGGGAGTGGTGGAACATCTCCATCCCCGAGAGACAAAAAAATCCCCGTCCCCATCCCCATCCCCGTTCCTATCGGGTTATCGGGGCCCCACGGGGACCCATACCCGCAAGTTGGATCCCGAAAGAAGAGAAAATAATATTCATAATGTTATAAAATGAGTATGAACATTCACATGCAATACTAAAATAATAATATTTTTTATTAATTAGCATCTGAAAAAGTAAAGAATGCAAATAAGATTATCAGCTATCGCCTTGTCGAGTTGTGCGGTACTGAGCTAGTGGTCTACATGTCTTATCGGGGCCCCAAGCGGGTAACGGGGATAGGGAGTAGGGGAATATCCCCATCCCCGTTTCACCCGATGGGGAATTATATTTGCATATTAGTATCCCCGTGGGGAAAAAATAACTCCATCTCCATCTCCTACTAGATGAATTCCTCGTCGGAGAATAAAGAATGGGATCTATTGCCATCCCTAACCCCACCCCCCGCGGGTGGCTTTTGGGCGGTGGAGGCCGCGTCGGCTTGCCGCGCTTGCAGGCCAAGTAAAGCAAAGAGAAAGCAGCGAAAAATTGGGCCAAACAAAGCAAAGCGCTGTATCAGGAGTGGAGCTGATACAGCGACCACACGGCGGTGCGACAGGTGGAACGAATACTACGCTGGCTCCAGTTAAAACACAAGCAAGTGGCACACGGTTTGGCTAGGGGCATCTGTTTCCTTTTTCTTCGTTTCTTTTCTGATGTAGCCATGATAATAGGATGATATGATGTCCATGATAATAAGATGATATGATGTTTACCAACTAGGGGAACATATCGGGTACATATGGGAGCTTTAGTGGATATATGCACATACGCGATTTGACCCCTCGATTCACAAATCTACAGTTGAGATCGACGATGCAATCCCACCTCCCGGTTAAATGTATTTTTGCGAAAACCCCCCCACCAGATTGAAACACACTCAGTTTAGGTGGGATTGTATTGTTGATCTCGGTCATAGATTTATGAATCGTGGGGCTAGATCGCGTATGTACATATATCCACCAAAGCTCCCATGTACACCAGATATGCTCCCACCAACTAGCACCAGTAACATCCCATCGGATTGGAATCATCTACATTGAAGTATTCAATACAGATATCTACAACGGCATAGCATTATAAGCGATTTTCAACATCTGATCGAAAATCAAAAGTTCAGATGATAGCGAAAGGCGCTCGTCTCGTGGGTTTGTCGTCGCGTGAAGAGGCCACTAGCTAGAGCTAGGTTGCGCGTAACACCACCTAGCTACCTTTTTGTGAGGTGAGCATCGCTATTTAAAAAATAAATAAACTGAAGAGCGTGGCTATTTTTTTTTTTAAAAAAAGAGGAGCGTAGTTAATATCAGATTCTAAACTTTTTCAAGGGTGCATTGTTTGCTAGATGACTGGCTAAGGTTTGATTTTGACTGGTTGCCTCAAAGTTTAGGAAATGTATCCTCTTTACTGAAAGTTTCAATAGAGAAGATATACATTGCATGTAGAGGTGGATACTCATTTACCGAGTATTTTTTTCTTCTAAAATTGATATAGTTTAATTTAATATTTTTTTATAGTTTGGAAGTATTTTTAGAACCGAGCTAACGAGCTGAGCCAAACTGAAATCTAATTTCATTCGAAATTGACTCATTTTAATATTTAACAATTAACGAGTGTAATTGGAGAAATTTTGAACCGAGCTAACGAGCCATATTAATGAGCTTTTTTTCCACCTCTAATTGCATGACATTAAAAGGTGATTTCTACTTTCCGATCAAAAATCAAAGATCCACAACCGTGTATTGTTCACACATTCACTATTCATACAGTGATCCATCCGTATTACAACGAGGATCTAGATCCCAAAGTTTATGGACCAAAGTTGTCAACCATGCAACCTGTATGCCACCTGGTATTATATTATTGACGGAGCTCTAAGAGTTCAATTCGAATCCCATTCAGAGCATTGTAACTGTCCGGTACTAATAAGAAAAGTTAGGGACCGAGGTTGACGTACCAAAATGGTTTCTTCCCTTCGTTTTTTTTTTTAATATCTTACCGGCCAATTTGTGAGAACAACACTGGTTACCACATACATCACGCTCCAATCATACGCAAGTGCATTTCATCGTTTTGTCGTTAACAATAGCTTGGATGGGTGAATTAGAACCGACCGTCCCCAGGGACGCAAAGACATGAGACATTATAGTGGGTTTCTTGTGGCGTGCAACTCCATCGAGAGCGCCGATTACAAAAACTCGCAAGTACGTGCACGCGACGCGCTTTACGTCTCCCCCAACCAAGTGAGGCTTCTTATCGGAAGCAGCACCCTGACAAGAGGAGTCCGGGGAGGTCGATCGGTGCTTTTTTTAAAGAGTGTATTAGTCATTTTACGTCTCCCCAACCAAGTGAGGCTTCTTACGGTGCATGTAGTCCCCGGGGAAGCAACATCCTGACAAGAGGAGTCCGGGGAGGTCAATCGGCGCTTTTTTTAAGTGTAGAAGTCACACGCACACACTCAATACACACCACGTGTGCCCACGCGTACGTATTCGTGTGTGTCCTCTACACACGATCAGTGGTGAAGCCACCGTCGGGGCAAACCGGGGCAGCAGCCCTGGGTCTCCTAGAGGCCAGAACACCTCTCCCAGGCCCCAGGTGCCTAGTCGGCCACCCAACCCATCGACACCATGGAAGGAGGCGGAGCCAAGGAGGAAGATGCCGCTGCGTAGGCCTTGAGGCTCCAGGATACGGAGGATGACCTCCTCACTGTTTCACCACGAAACCTACGGGCTAGCTGAGGCGATCAGTGGCGGGTGGACACCATGGGAGAGGCATGGAGCTCAAAGTTGGAGAGAACAGAGAAGGGAGGAGGAAGATGGAGGCTCTTGGGGATGGGCGGCCGGGCTGATTCAGGCGTGTGCTAACATGGGCTAGGTTCTAAGACCAACAAAGAGAGGTCCAAAGAATAACCCTAATGAATCCCTAGTCCCCACCCAATCACGAATCACCCCTAGCCACTAGAGCAGTCCACGCCGCTATCCAAATCATCGAGGTGGCGAGGCCCAACCCGAGGGTGAGGGAGGGAGGGAGCACTGAGCAGTTGCTGTCTGCTGCATCCGGTGAACCGCGCGATGAGCAAGGAGGTGCAACGCACCCACGTGCAGAGGTACGTCGCGTTGAGCAGCCAGCTGGCTGGGTTTGTCCCGGATCTTCCAAATTTCTGGCTCCGCCATTGCACACGCTTTCCATCGAACGTGTACGTGTACGCGTGTGAATACTATGGACACCAACGCCGAGCGTGAGCTTCGAAGCGGCGCACGCCACGGACTAGCTTCCTGTGTTTATTAATTGTGCGCCTCAAGTATAAACAAAGGATTGTCCGTGAAATCGTTAACGTGTGAGTACTTCAGTGTATAAGCCTATTATTATGGCTAATTATAGCTGTCCTTGCATGCTGGTACAGGAAAACAAACGTGCAGATCTTGTTCATCTAAGCCAGCAGCAGTTATAGAATCACACTCTCTTGTCGAGTCCTTTCCTGAATCCTAAGAACAGTGTTGATGACAACCCTATTTGGGGAGCTATGGTGGTTTCTAAGAGTGTCACCGATGCTTCAACGTCGGTGGTGCTTGACGTAATTTCGTTGCCATATCGGATAGAGGAAGTGCTAAAACATAATAGTAGATATTTTTATTCTTGTACAATATTTAGGTCATGTAGATGCTACAATATTCTCAAAACATAATAGTAGATAGGGAAACGATAGTACTCGTTCGTAAGACACTTCATTCCTAGTCACTCATTTCTCCTTCACTCCTAGCCACTCATTTATCTTTTTTTTCCTAGACACACGATCAACTTGAAGCAAATCCTCCCCCCTTCTCTTCCCCACATCAACTCCTTCCCAACCTCTTCCCTCCCCTAATCTCTCTCACACGAAGATGATAATGTTGCATATGATTTTTTGATATGTTACAAGTAAAAAATATGTTACAACATAAATGTAGAGCGCTAGCGCTCAGACCGTCCGAACGCTAATCGCATCCTAGTAGGTATTAGCTGGTTGTGCTCTTAGCCTCGTAGATAGATGCAAGGTTACGCAGGGCACTCTCAGTTTGGGCACTGTAGATGCTACCACCTACAGCCAGAAACAGCCGTCCGTACGGGCCTAAAGCTGGCAAGAAATACGATTTTCATTAGTTTAAGCAGCAACCCTGCTTCCTTTCTGTTTTGTCTCCCTGGCCAAAATTGACCCTGACGCGGATTCATCTGTTCCTTTCTTTATGGCGTCTCATCTCTAGACTCTAGCTACATGACTAGATTGATCAAAGTTCCTAAGACTTGTTTTTCTGAAGGCAAAGTTATCATGACGTATGAGTGGAACAAAAGAACGAAAAGGTGATGCACAGTTGCACACGACAGAAAGCTGGGCTCCTGAGAAGAAGAGGAGAAGCAAACAAGAGAAGAAAGCCAAGAACATGCCAGGCCAGGGCAGCAGTGGAATCATGGGGCGCACGACGGTGGACAGTTCACGCATCACGAATCATGAATGGTTTGGTTGGTCGATGGATGGGCGAAGGGAACATGGATGGACAGGGAAAGGGCGGCAGACGCCAATGCTAACATCGCAGCAGATTAAAAAAAACGCAAATTAAATCAAGAAATACTCGGGGGATGTTATGTCCTACGTACCAGTACGGTGATCCCGCGGAAGACGTCGAGGGAGACCAGCCGCTGCCGGGCGGCGGGCGACGGCAGGGGTGGGCCCTTGGAGCCGGTGGAGCCGCCGCTCCGCAACGGCCCGCCGAACTCGAGATCGGGAGGAGCGGCGGCGTCGTCACTCCTGACGAGCTCGTAGCCGCCCATGGCCGCCGCCGTCCTCCTCTGCCGGCAGCACCACGCCGACGACGCGCCGCCGGGCAATGCCCCTGCATTCCCATCCACCATCATCGCATATGTTACTAACACCTTCTCAAGAAGATGCGGGGAAGAAACTGGAAAGGCAACTCGTTGGCTTGCCTTGACTCACCTTGGACACTAGCTGGGCACTTGTCTTCCTTCTTTGCTTCCCTTGGCTTTCTTGTTTCGGACAATGATTTGGTGTTCAAGTGTAACAAACTTCTGATCTCTTGCTATTCCTATCTCTCCTGGTCTCCTGCCCGACTCTCCTCTGTCTGTAAAACACTCTCTCTGGCTTCCTCTGTTTGTCAAATTTGTGATCTTGATGTGGGATGGGATTAATTGGAAATTTGGTTGGACGGATCTGCTGCCGTTGCCAACACCTTTCGTCTCCTCCCTAACTTGCCACTCGCAGAGAGCTGATGCCTGATGATGGATGGATGGATGGATATATACCGGCCTGCCTCTCTCTCTCTCTCTCTCCCCGTCGTCTTTCTTTTCTTTTCTTTTCCTCCGTTGAGATTTATTTATGAGAAATTTTTCGGTACATATTTACATATTCTATTGTATATTTTACCTGTAGCATACGGTGTATAAATCAAATTTGACAATTGATTTGTTAGGAGAATAATGGATTTTTCTTTGTATTTATAATTTTTTACAAAGGTATTATGATTTTTCTAGCTAGAATTGAAAATATTACTTTTATGCCATGTGATCCCACATGAGAAATTATAATTATATCATATTATGATTCTACTACTCATAATACAGAATATAATATAACTAAATTATAACTAATTTGAACCACCGGATACAAAAAGAAAGTATGGACATATTAAATTGAGTGCGGGCTTGCTCCTCCGCTTTCTCCCATCATTTTGCCATCGCCGCCGCATGTTAGCCTCGGCCCTTTTCCGTGACGCCTTCTTAATGCCATCGGAATTGGGTGTGTGTTGGCTTGGCTGTGTTTAGTCGTCTCCTCTTCCCTGCCGTTTTGTGAAGTCGAATGGTTGCAGCTAAAACTTAACCACAAGCGGCGGATAAAACGGGGTAACTGGTTGGAGTCGGACACTTGGACTTCGGACAAAAAGAAACGTGCTATAGGCAAGATGAATCCGATACTTTCCATTGGCATCTTCCTTTTTTTCTGTTGTAAAGGGGAAGATACTTCATCGGCATTATGCCGGGAGCGGTGTGGTGTAGGCGCATTACACTTGTAGATATTCTCTGTACTCTATCCTGTCACAAAGTGTGGTTTTGGACATGACATGGTGTGCTAGTATACTACAGGCTTGAGGAACTCCACCGAATCCTAAAAAGAGGGCACATGGATTCGCTGATAGTTCCCGGGAGAGTTTTTTTTTGGCACTTATAACATTTTTGGCGGAGTGGATAACAAAACTAGTCTCCTCTCCACCGTAATTACAAAAATGGCATGGGGGAAGACTCGGCAAGTTACGCCACGTGTCAAATACCGTGTCCCAAAGGGCCGGATTCACCTCTACCATGCCTTAGGGCTAGGGGCACAGTTTTTCCCTTGTGACGCCACATGGCGCGTCGGAGGAGGGGGTGTGGGGTGGGATTGTCCCTCTACCATGGCCCAAAGGCACATATTTGCCTCTGACGTGCGCCGAAGGCACGGCGTGCGCTTGCAAACCCGCGTGGGAGGAATCTGTCCCATCTGTGTCCCGTCTGCATGCATGCACTTCGAAGAAAAGGCCGCGCACGGGAGGGAATTTGATTCCTCCCGTCGTTTCGCGGTTGGTGTAATTTCTGTGTCGTGAGGCTATAAAACGCGTGACGCATACGCTTATTCATTCATTCTCAGCTTGCTTATTCATTCCCGGCTCCTGACGATTAAGAATTGTTTAGAGCAGTCATTAGCGGCCATATTATTAACTACGTAGTTAATTCAACATAGTTAATTAGTCGTAGTTAATTAGGCGTAACTAATTTAGTCATTACCATTTAGTCATAATTAATTTTGTCTTAAGTAATTAGTCATCATTAATTAGTTGTAATTAATTATGTCCTAATTAATTAGTCACAATTAATTACTCATAATTAATTAAGACATAATTAATTAGTTATAATTAAATAGATTAACTCAATTAGTCGTAATTAAATAGTTAATTAATTATCAATTAATTAGTGTTAGTTAATTTGTCGTAATTAGTTAGTCGTAATTAATTTATTTATAGTTAATTAGGTGCAATTAATTTACTCATAATTAATTTAGTCATAATTAATTGAGTCACAAATAATTATTTGTAATTAATTTAGTTGTCATTATTTTGTTGTAATTATTTATTTGTAATTAATTTATGGTAATTAATTAGTCATAATTATATATTTGTAATTAATTTGTAGTAATTAATTAGTCGTAATTATATATTCATAATTAATTTGTGATAATTAATTAGTCATAAATAATTTAGTCATTATTAATTTATTCACTATTAATTTTCGTCTTTTATCTCTTGCAAGCTATGCCTCTACTGGACCTACTCGAACCGTTCTACAACGAGCATCACCGGAGCAAGTTGTGGACTATCGGGGATGGGGATGGTCCTCAACCCCTTGTGCTTCGGTCGAAGAAGTATTACTGGGACATTGACGCTCGCTACGTCCCAATCCTTCGGGATATGAGCTTGTTGCCTTTTGCGAAAATGCTCCAGGTCGGACACTACTTCACCCTGGACGTGTAACACCCCAAAATTTGAGATATTTCAAACTTGTTAAAAATATGGAATTTTTAAAGCTTTTTGATACATCTTGTTGATATTCGAGTTTTCTAGATTTTATTTTGAAGATAGTTGTCGAGCAATGAAATTACAGGAAAATAAAACCCTAAAATCCGGTCTAGGTCGAAAACCATCCAGCCCAGCCCGTCCTTCCCCTTTTCCTTTTTCCTTTTATTTCCCCCCGGACCGACCCATTAGGCCTCTCCCTTCTCTCAACCCAGCCGCACAGCCCACTCAGCATGCCTCCTCCCGATCGTTGCCCTCGTGCCACACTGCCGCCACTATCGTCGCTATGCCGAACGTCATCGCCATAGTGCCAAACCGCATGACCACTCGAGTCATGTGCCCATGTTGCGGCCAACCTTGCCTATGCCTCGCACCGAGCCACGCTGCGCCGGGGCCTTGCTCCTGCATGTCGGTCACATCACGCACCAGTGCGTGCGCACACAGGCCACTACCCTGTGCACTGTGCCGCTCTCAACTGCGCCCAACAGCCGTGCGTGTCCGCACGCCCATGCCATGACTGCACCTGCTCCCCTCCACGTGCTACACGCGCCTCGTCTGCAGGACCTCGCATCATGCCGCCCACGCCGCCACTCGGTCCACCGCGGCCCTATGCCCACGTCATGGTCGTTTGCGCCACTGGCTCCGTATCGATGCGCGTTGTGCCATCACCCATGCCCTGGTTCCCCCGCGCCTGCCACCACGCGTCGCTGCGCCAACCTCCCGCAGACACCCCGTCACCTCCCACCTGCCTCCATCATGTTGTCACCACTACCGCCAAACCGATGCCCGTGTCATCGGCGTCCTCGCACAACCACCACCCCGAAGGCATGCTCTCTACCGCGTCGCATTAACACCCTACTCTAGCTCCCATCTTGTCGCCTCACCTTCTGCCCCATTTAAGCCGCGTCCTGGCCTCCTTTCCCTTCCTCTAGCTCACCCCTCCATCACACCTACCCTCCCCACGCTCTCTACTTCATCCCCAGACTCAGCCCGAGCGGTGACAGCGTGCTTCCTGCGTCGGCTGTCGCCTCCACACGCCGCTCTAGCTAACTCGATGAGCTCCTCCCCAAGACACCCACGTCATGATGTGTTTCGGGACCTAAGGACTTCTTCCCCTCTACCAATTTCGAGATTCCCTCACCGGAGCTCATTGCACAGCCTTCTTCCCCGTCTCTGGACGCAAACTGCCGTCTGTGTCGCCCCTACTTTGCCGGTGAGTCTTGCCTCAATTCCTCTCACCCGAAGCACCCCTGTGCCTCCCTCCTCCTTGCCCCATCTCTCACCCGAGCTCCCTTCCTCTCCAGCGCCACCGCCACGACGTCCCAAAGCACCGCAGGAGGCTCCCACCGTCGGCCCGACTTAGTGCCCCTCCACCTGCACTGTCTACGCTGGTAGGTTTCCCTCACTCTCCTGGTGCTCGTGCTCCCCTATCTTCCTCCCTCTCCCACCTGGCCATCGCCCCCACATTGAGCCTGTCGCACCGCCATCGGCTCACGCCGCCAGGATGCCTCGGTCCTCCTCTCCCTAGACCGACCGCATGGGTGGGCTACCCGTAGCCCTCTAATGCTCATGCTCCCCTTGGCTTCACCCCCTCTTCCCTTCTAGTGCCGCCGCCCCGTTTCCTTCCTCGGCTCCGGCCATTGCATGCTACCGCCCCGCCATTACCGGCCACCTCGAGCCACACCACCACCACCCACAGGGCTGCCTCCCCCTCAACAACCCATTTTTGGGGTCGTAGCCTCATCACCGCCACCCCTTGCTGTCGGCGAGCAAGGCCCGAGGGCACTCTACCCTCCCCTGTTTTGGAACTGAGCCACAGCCACAGTCGTTTCCCCCTTCTCTATCCTTCTCTGTTTTAACCTCACTGACATGGGCCCACCCATTAAGAGGTCAGTTAAACTTTGTTAGAATGTTAATTAAGAATTGTTAGTCAATTAGTTAGTGAGTATTGCAACTAACAGACCAGTTAGTTAGGTTAATCAGAGTTAGTAAAGGAGGTGATTAGTTAGTAGGTATTGAAATCAACCAATGTATTTTGAGTAAGTCAATTAGTAAGATAGGCAAGTATAGATCTAGCTAGTAGCTAACTATTATGTTAATTAGGATTGCATAGGTTTGTATACCATGTTCTACCAACATCATGTTTAGGGTTAATCTTAGTGTAATAACCGTGTAGTGTGACATATAAGCTCACATATACTTTGGACATAGGATGAGCAAGGGAATAAAAGTACTTAGGATGGTGTCAAACCATAAAGTTTACACCTTGAGAAGAAGGAGGCATATAAACAGTAAGGAATGTTTAGGTGGCTGTTCGCCTTAGGTCATTAACCATGATTGAGTTGAGAGGTAGCCCATTCAACAAGCAAAGTTCAATTAAAACATGATATGACGGGTATGCCTTACGCATAACTAGGTTTTACCTGGAACTAGAAGCTAAAATATAAACTTCGTAGTATGTAAGATTACTAGTACTATTAGATAGTCATGAAGGTTGGCGGCAGCTGTGGCCTAACTTCATATTAGTAATCAAGGTGATAGGGTTGATCGCTACAAGGACTAGTAGATAAGAGCCCATAGGCCTTGTACTACAGTTATCTACTTAACTAGAAGTGGTCATTATCATGTGCTATGGCTAAGGATCAACCGAATGTGATAGGTTTACTTTAAGTATATGTCAAGCCACGTAGGTAGTATGACTAAGTATAGATCACCTCAAAGATGAAACCCAAAACCGTAGACATAGACACCACTGAGGGTGTAAGACTAATGTCTAGATAATGCTTGAAGGTTCCACCAAACTCATGGAACTTCCTTGATAAATATAAAATGATAAAAAGGAACCATTAAGTAAACTAGTCCCCACGTGTCGGTGAGACTTATGCCTACCCAACACGAACCCTGTACCTATGCATAAGTCTCACCCGACTATCATGGAACTTACTTGATAAATAGGTAATAATAGCAAAAGAAATCATTAAATCGCTAGTCGCCATGTGTGAGTAGCGATGATATGTCCCCAAGTGGATGATAGTAGTTCAACCACCAAATCAACCTCGTATAGACTCCTGTTATCATCCATCGCTATACGTTCCCAATAGGACACTTCGTGACCCGAAGGTGGGTCAGAAGTTCGACCTAACTAGGTGATCTCCCCTATCTAGGTAACCGATGCAGAATGTCCCTAGGAATATTCTCTACCTTCCGTTGGGTTCGTAGCTTTCTTTACCAACGGACTTTTCGAGAGCCCGATCCCTCTCATTCTAACTCTGGATCATATAGTTTCTGGTCCTAGGTCTATCTGAGGACTCCAAACCCCCACCTTTAAGCCCAACAAATAAGGCTTAGGTGTATCTACTTTGGTCGTATTACCTTCATTTCAGGTATCCCTAGATGTACTTCATTCCATCTAAAGTATTTCTTTCATCAACTACCCTTGGATATACTTTGTGAAGTAGTTCCTCTATCAAATCCCCTTGGGAGTATTTGGTTTCATCTGGAATACTCCCTTCTTTCAAAATTCCACTATATGTGTTTAGTTTTCCCTAAAGTGTTTTCTCTTGTTTGAGTGTCTTTGGATTTATTGGATTTCATTTGGATGCTTTCAGATGTTCTTCGGTTCGATCATATTCC
Organism: Ampelocalamus luodianensis; assembly: GCA_036346255.1. Taxonomy (NCBI): domain Eukaryota; kingdom Viridiplantae; phylum Streptophyta; class Magnoliopsida; order Poales; family Poaceae; genus Ampelocalamus; species Ampelocalamus luodianensis. The sequence continues at coordinate 35,388,795 of CM070620.1, read as the reverse complement.
ACGTAGTTAAAATATGAAGCCATGATAGAACAGCAGTCCCAACAAGAACAAGATCGAGACCAAGATTATCAGGACATTGAGCAAGGCAATTATCAGAACATTGAGCAATGCGGGTCAACACTTTGATCATGTTGAACCTACTTTTGAAATACAATTTATATTATTTTAAATTATGAAATTGCATTGCTATAATTTATACAATTATGTTGAACTAGCTTATAGTTAAAACCTTAATGATAATTGAGTATAACCTTTCCATCCTTGAACTTGAACACTATCCTTTGTCACCCTAGTAATAATGGTATACATGACTAGTTACTAAGTCTGTACCTAAGTGTCATGCTTAGCTGTGCTTAGATTACATTGACATGCAGGTAATGATTTGCCCTGACATCATTCAAAACTTGAAACTGGATTTGGGTAGTCGAGGTTGAGGCCTGCCTGGTATGTTGAACTAGAAAAGTATTTCAAAACAAAAGAAAACCAAAAACAGATTTTGACTTGGGGGCTGGAAAGCGTGGTAGGTGATAGTAAAGAGCACGATAGAGCGGGTATTGGGAAGTGTAACATCCTAAAGATTTGTTAGCAAAATAAAATTAATAAATTTATTATTTTGGATTTTCTGAATTGTAAAAGAGTTTCCTTGATTTCCTGAAATTTAAAAAGAGTTTTCTTGGTTAAAATAAAAAAAATATGTAATTAAAATAAAATCAATTATTTAATTTATTACTTTTTGAAGTGAAAAATAGAATTTATTGAGTTTTCTGGGATTTTCTTGGATTTAAAGTGAAAAGAAATTTTTAATTAATTTCTTGAATTTTCTCGTATTTAAAAAGGGTTTTCCTATTTTCAAGAAATTAAAAATAATTTGTGTGCAAAAATAAAATACAACTTTAAATTGGAAATAACATTATTAATTTCAAAATAATTTGAGGAATTTATGTGAATTTTTCTAGAATTTTTGAACTCCGTTTGTTATTTTCTAAAGTCTATTTGATTTATTGTTTTTTTAATGCGAAAATCAAATCCCTAATCTCAAATCAACACCAAATCAAAATCCAAATTCTAAGTCTCAATTCAAATCCTTGTTCCAAAATCAAATATTTGTGCACCAATTCTGGATTCAAATTATTGTTTTGAATTCATCTCAAATTCACATCTCAGCCGAGTTTTAAAATTCAAAGTTATATTTGAATTTTCTCTGAAATGGAAATCTTAGAATTTCATTTCTATTTCTATTCTTGGTTGAAAACGTTTTGCTTTCTTTCCTCCTTTTTCCTTTTTCCCTTTCCCTTTTTCTTCTTTCCTTTCTTTCTTTCTTTCTTTTCCCTCTTTTCTTTTTTTCTTTTCTTCACCTCTAGCTCTCTATCCCAAAACAACCGAACCGCAATAGCCACCATTAACGCCATTTGAAGCTCCAAATCGTCCGTGATTTCCTTATCTTTTCCTCGTGAAATTGACGGCAATCAATCCCAAACATCACGCCTCCCCCATTCCGGCCTTATCTTTCCCCATTTCTCCCGCCGTTTTGCCGGAACACGCCACGTCGTCGAAGGACTCGCCGCATCGATCTCCTCACCCGGTCCATCTCCACCCCTATAAAGGAGAGCCCTAGGAGCCCCCTTTTCTCCCTCATTCCATCCCCGAAGTTTCACCTCTCCTCCTCCTTTCCTCTCTCTGTAATCGGAGTTTTTTCCCACCGACCGAATACCACTCCGGCGACAATTGTGTCACCTACAGTGGAGCCCCGGTGAAATCTTCCCCGCAGCCAGCTTCGCCTTCGCGCGTTCTACACGGTGCTCCCCTCCTCATCGTCGGAACATCGTTGGAGCGCCGCGCCACCGTGAGCCCGTGCCGTGTCGCCGCCCCTCTCCTCGCTGCCGGCGAACCATCCATGCCCCTCCGCCGTTAAGGTGAGCACCGAGTTCGCCTTGTTCTCCTCTTTCCAATGATGCCCTCACTGGCCACCGATCCGCCACCGTTTCGTCGGGAAGTCGGTTTTCGTGCACTGCCCGCCACGTTGTGCCATGTGTCACGCCATGTCACAATCTTGCCTATGTGGTTGCCACCCAAGAGCCACCTTATATTCTCTCTCCAAGTCAGCAACCATGTGTCATGCCACGTGGATGTTTCCCTTTTTTCTTTAGAAAAATAATTCCACAAATTCTGCAATTCCAATTTCATCATTTCATGTGATTTTCAATCTCCCGAGAGTCTGTTCTCCTTCGTTTGAGCTCCAATTCAAGTGGTTCAAATTTCTAAATTATTATAAATTCAATATCTATCTCCTAGAACCAAAATTATTTAATCTATAGTTTATTTTAATTTTATTTGAATTTTTTTGAATTTGACTTATTTTCACGTATAGATTTCGACGACTTAGATTTCGACGTTATTTGAGAATAACGATTAATTGAGCAAGTTAAGTTACATACTTGATCATGTTTGATCCTATTATTTTGAATTATTTAATTTCTATTTTAAATTATTACTTCATGTGTATTTATATTCGAGTAATTTAAATTCCTGTTTTAAGCTTTATAGTTATTCTCAATTGCATTGTATAGCCAATCTTGTTATTAAATTAGCCATCTTTGATACCTTAGTAAAAATCTAGTTGGTACACTATTATGAACTAGAACATATTGGAAAATTATGCTTAGTCCTGCTTAGACCAAAAATATTTGATTTGGGAATTTTTAGCTACAAATCAAATGTCGTTTAAATTGTCTCCATAGCAATGGTGTGCCATGGAAGTTTGTAAATGATTTCAAAAATTAAGTAAAATAAAACTGATTTGGACTTCAGCAAAATAGATAGATAGTGGGTGCACATTTATAGACGGGCTCAATTCAGCGAATGTTTGAGGCCTAGGGATTGTTTTGGAAGTCGTCTAGTCAATTAAGGACCGATCTGCAAGCTACGGATTGCAAAGCCTTTTTGTACTACCATAATTCTGGAGTGGGGCAGGCCTAGCTAACTAATTTGCAATGTTTCAATGTGGTTATGTCATCCGGTTGTGTGGGTGTCGTGAAGACTTATTGTTAATACTCACATGGCGCAACAGGAGGTTATCGTTTGGTGCGAAGCCTACGGTAGCGAAACCTTAGCAGACATAACTACTTTGGGATGACGTATTGTAAAAGCCTTGTGATAATCACTTAGTCGCACACCTATGGAAGTGTGTGAGGCGGACATTATAAGTTGATTATCTCTTGTGGGTAAAGTTATACAACCTCTACAGAGTGTAAAATTATTCGAATAGCCGTGTTCACGGTCATGGACATGCCGAGCAAAGCCTTTCGCGGATTAGACTATGGTTTTGTTTTAAAAATGATTTCATGGATGTTTATTTCATGTGGAAAATTTGGGCAGAAAGCCTGGTGTAAGGGGGTTAGTCCTTCACCATTTGTGTATGGAGGTTTATCCTACACTCAAGAATTGATGAGTAAAAATAAAATTTGATTTTAGATATAGACTAAACTGCTTTTGATCTTAGCTATTATATTTAAGATGTCAAATATTGTTTTTGTACAAAAAAAACCTATAAGCCTTCCTTTGATATATCCATGCAAGCATTAACTCTGTGTAACATCCCAATTTTTGGGCCTTTTGAAATTTTCAAAGTAAAAATAACATTTTGATTTTTCCTGAATTGTTAAAGCTTAATTTGAAATTTCATGAATTAAAAAAATAATATGAATAAATCAAACTTCAATTAAGTCCAAAACCGGTTTATTTGATTTTCTAGATTTTCTTGGATTTTCCTAGTTCTTTGTCGTTTCTTGTAACCTGATTTATTTTATTTCTTTCCTATTTTCCCAAATTTTATTTTATTTTTGTAAAATTTAATTTAAATTATATAATTCAAAGTGGGGAATTCTTTTGGAGTTTTTGCGTTTTATTGAATTTAATAGAGCTTAAATTGAATTTCAGAATGAAAAACATTTTAATTAATTAAAATAAACTTCAACTAAATCCAAAATTATATTATTTAATCTATTCAGGTTCCAAGGTATTTTATAAAATTTTCTTTGATTTTCTAGATTTATTTTCTTTATCTTCCTTTTCCTTCTTTTTCTTTTTTCCTCCTTTTCTTTTCTCTTTCTTCAACCTCCAACGGTTGCGTTCTTCCCATTGCATAGTGGGCCATCCCGAGGAATCTCTTTAAAGTCAAGCTCCTTCCCTTCCTTCCTCCCCTTGCTAATTCCAAAAGACTTACCCCTTATCCTCTGCGCCCACACCTCCCCAATCCTCCCTCTCCGGCCATCATTTTGCGCCACTGCCCGCATCACCATGTGTTCCCATACCTCCTCCTGGCCACCTCCTTCTCGCCGCCCGCATTTTTGTGCTCCCTTATCTTCCCATCATTGATCCTCCGCAACATCGCACCTAGAGCTCCAGCGTGCCGCATGGCTCCCATCCCGACACCACCACCACCAGTCCGCAATCTTCCTCCATTTCTCCTCTTCTTTAAAAGTTGAAGCTCCTTCCCCTTCCTTCCTCCCCTTTCTTCCCCATTTTCCCCAAACCCGAGCTTACCATGTTCGTTTCTCCTCATGATTCTGTCGATTCTTGTTTCTTTTCCTTCAATGTCATCGAATTCCCGATTGAAGCTATTCAAACCTTCAACGAAGGCAAGTCATAGACATTTGATCATGTTGTGAATGGTTAAAGTCTTATTCAACATTATGGCTCCTTCAATAATTGCTATTGACATGTACCATTGGACACCATAGGTTGGGTTAATCTTAGTTGGAAATATTTAATTACTGACATGGGTGCGTAGTATGCTTAGCCATGCTTTAGTTGTACAATGAGATTCATGATCACATTATCATAAATGATAAATTTGACTTAATGATATATGGAATTGTGGCGGGGCCATTGTCAATAAAATTTGTGTAATACCCCAAAAGTATTAGAAAGAATTTTCGGGAGAGAGTTATTTGAATTAAGAAAATGACCAAATAGAAAATAGTTATTTAAGCAGTTAAAGAGGGGGTTCTCAACAAATTAGGGACAACCTGGGCTTGGGCCTTGGCCCAACTAGCCTTGTGGTGGTCGGCCAAAGGGGGGAGGCGCCACCCTCCCCAAAACCCTAGCCGCACTCCCCTCTCCCCCTTGGCCACCGCCCACTCCCTCTCCCCACTTGGCCGCCCCCATCCCCTCTCCCCCCTGCGCCTCCCCACGTCCATCAGCGCCACCTCCTCCATTGAAGCCCCTGCTACCGGTGAAGGAAACCCCTGCTGCTGCCGCCACTTGGAGGAAGAAGGAAGGGCACCCGGGCGTTTTGGGTTGGCCAAGAAGAGGAAGGAGAAGGAGGGACAGGGACACGGAGATATCGTGGCCTGGGGTTGGTGTTCATCGTGTTCAGCGGTGGTTCTTTAAGGGTAAGATCTGATCCCATTCCGATTAGTTGATTAATTGATTAGTAGCAATGTCGGTCTTTAGATCGGTTTAGAGCAGATAGGATTGGTCGATGTTTTTGAGGAGTTTAACGGCAGAATCTGTTCAGGACGTCTCCTAGAGAATTGTAGGAGACGTTGATACCTTTCTGTGGAGTACTAGAGCATGTCGTTTGGATGAGCGGTTCAAAAGTTATGAATTTTGTAGCACTGCTGTTCGGTAAATCTGTTATAATTCTGATAGTTATTAGTAATCAGACATAAGTAGATAGTTAGAGGAATATTTGGAAGGTATCACTATAACGAAAGATGTATATAATTGGCTTAGCTTTCGTGAAAGCTAAAGGACACAAAATTTAGATGATTGTACTGAAAGTTATGATAGTTTTAATATCACTATCCAAAACCCGATGTGAATTAGCTGTTCTATTAATCAACTTGGTAAGGGTAGTAAATGGCCGAATCTGGAAGGCTCACCAACTAGGATTAGTTGGAGGATTTGATAAGATTTCCAAAAAGTCCAAGAGCACCCCATTTGGATCTGTGTACTAAAAGATATGAATTTTTCATTATGACTATGTATCGAGGGGATGGACTGCTATTTAGGATTTTCAACTCTCAAATACACATAAAGATCAAATTGGACGAATATTATGCAATATGATCTACGACTAGGTCATTGTCACTTACGACCAGTTCATAACTCATTACGACCAGTTCGTATCTTGTCACGACCAATTCTACAATAAGTTCGTCGACTAGTTTGTGATCATGTACAACCAGCTCATGACCAGTACGTATTCCTATACAGCCAGTACATCGACCAGTTTGTGATCATGTACGACCAGCTCACGACCAGTCTGTATCTCCATACGATCGGTTCATATCTGGTCAAACTAAGTGACCTACTTGTGTATTCTCCTTTACCTCACGATATCTGATCGAACTTCAGGTGAGATATATGTCATCCATGGACTATTAAATCTTTTTTTGGTCTAGACGTCTAGTGATGGATAACTTCATGTGGTCGACTCTTCGACCACTTGTGGCACGATCATGCACTTCCTTTATCCAAGCACATTAAGGGGTCTAGAGATATCTCTCATGTTATGTTAGGAGGGGTAAATCTTATATTCTACCAGTCACATCTCTTCGTATGTTTCATAGCATACCCGAAAGTTACCTTTATAACAATCTAGTTACGAAGTAGCGTTTGGTAGCCCCTAAGTGTATTGTTACGCATATAGGAAACCACGTTGATCTCATGTCTAAGGATTATACATCAATATTGCTTGAGACCAACTGATGACACATAGAAATATAACAATCTCAATAGTATCTCAAAGTGGGGTTAATCCAACATCATGTTCTCTACCATGTGCTCACGTTATTGATTTGATATCTCCGTATCTATGACTGGTGAAGTGTGGTCATCAATAAATACATGTGTTGATCTATAAGTCACTGGTGTCCCGACCAACATCCAACCAGAGATATTCTAGAATGATATCATAAAACAAATAAGCTTCACCAACAAGTTACATACTTGTTAATTTTTATAAACGATAATTCATCCGATGACCATAATAATATTTATTCTATATTTTATAAATATAGCGATCTTCTCTTAGGGCATATCAATAACTACATACGGTAATGGCCTGGATCCAGTGGTCTTCCATTCATCAAGCGGTCATGCCCCCAAACCCCAAAAAATAATAAGAGGAAAAGTACACGTACTTATTTCGAAAGCGTTGGACAGTTAAGTTAGGCCTGACTCGATCCAGTTTGAGGACCAGAGGATACGGGCCAAGTCCTAAGCCCCGTATTGGGAGTTGGCACTAGCCAAAGGCCGATTTATGGGCCAAGCCTCTCTTCTTTTTTTTTTTCTTTTTGACAAGGGAGGTGGGACTTGAGAGCGTCCAGAGAATTGCGCTCAAGAGGGCTTGAGCATAGGTAACCAGGCCCACTTTCCAATGCCAGGGCCGAAGCTAGATAGCACTAGCTTCGTCTAAAACAGAAGAAGAAAGAAAGAAAAACCCAATGGCACACGCGCACGGTCATGCAGTCAAACTCTTTCTAATGGAAAATAGTCGACATGAACACGAGTCATGATTGTCAGAGACTCCTTTAAAACTTCCCTACAAAATTTAGGAGGTAGTGTATCTTTTCTAAGGCAGAAAAGAAAGAAGTATGACTCGAACTTGGTTAGTGGGTTCACACCCTTGTATGCCCAGTTAGACATTTACCCACTATTCACCATTGCACATTTGCACCCCCAAGACATTTCTCAAGAGGTAGTGTATCAAACTAACCCTTTTAAAATTTCAGGTTTAAGATTAAAACGAGATAGGAGAAACGAATAAGAGAAATTTTCTATGAATAACAATATTGTCTTCTTCATTTTCCTTGAACCTATATTTTGCCAAAGTTTTCTCCGTTTCATTCAAAAATGTTTGCTGAATTAAGACCTACATTTGATCTTTTTCGGAGTTGGGGGGAGTTTTCGCCAAAAACTAATGTTTCATTGCGCATCTCAGCCTAATTAGACCGTACGTACAACAAAAAAGATAGAAGTCACTACATTCAGCACACCTTGGTCAGATGCTCCATAACAAGTATAGGGAAAATGACTTTTTTACAGAAATAAAATATCTTTGATAAAAGTATAGTCAACTAGCTGAAGTGTGAAGAAACGTACCGAGTGGAATAGAAAAATAATGTGTTTGAACCTTAAAAAAAAGGGAAAGAAAACAGTTCGTTTGCCATTGAAGTACGTACAGAGAGAGTAACAAGAAGTCGTGTAGGGAAAAAGGCTGCCTTTGTCTTTCGCCCTCCTACGCACGTCATTGCATGTGCTAGCTTAGCTTACTCCTCCCGCCTTGTTGCGTTTCCGTGTGCAAATTGCACTTCCCGTCGCTATCTGCTCGTGGACTGACAATGTACGGTACCATACAGTATACACACACAGCTGGTGCTTGTTTGTTTGTACACCTTGGCTGGTCTGTTACCGGCGGTTCAGAAGTCGGTTGTGGTGTATCCGTGGAGAGTAGGAAGCCAACACGTACCCTGTCTGGCCCCAGTTTGTTCTGCTCTGCTCTCGTAGAGAACTCACCTGTACGAATAAGATACCGGAAGAGTGATCGGTTGTTGCCGCTCGCAAGCACCGCGCAGGATGCATGCCTAACAAGCTAACTAATCCCAACGGAAAACGCTGTTACTAGTCACTAATAGTGTTAGTAATTTTCGTACCCAGATGCTGTCACGGTGCGGTGTGTTCTGTTTGGTTTTCCACTCTCGAGTCGAGTCGAGTCCCGTCGCTACACGCGCAACGGAAACGTGCAGCATGTACACACGTGCAGCGGAAGCAGAAGCTTCCGGTCAGCGTACACGCACGCGCGGCAACACGGACGTGTGAGAGTGAGAGGAGAGGCGGGGTCCGTTCGGTTCGAGACCCGTCGGCCACGTCGCGGACGGAGGAGCATGACACATGTGGTGACGTGAATAGTCAGCCCCATTTTCCCCCGAGCGAGCGCGGGGGTTGGTTGGTTACGTTGCACTTGCAACCGGCCGAGCGAGCGAGCGAGCGAACGCAGCAGCTGACCACCGGGCCCGTTCGCGGCCGGCCGGTCGTACGTACGAAAGGTCTGCGGACAAGTGTCAGGAGCCATCCGCCCATGTGCGGGTGTGACCCCGCGCGCGCCACGGCACGATAGCCCAGAAACGGCCGAAACAGCGGCCAAACCCGCGCCGGCCCGGATCGCGGCCGCCGATCGCAGTCGGACGGGCCGCCAGCCACGCCTTGGGTGGGTGGTGGCGTGCGGAGCCGGCGCGGTAGAAATCGGGTTCCCTTTCCTCCTCCGTTCCCGCCACCTTCCTTGCGTGCCTCCTTCCCCTCCGCCCCGCGCGATATTTTTATACCCCCTCTTCCTCCTCCTCGCTACGTAGACAGTAGACTGATACGTTTAGACGAGTACATCGATACGTAATCGAATTACGTGGCCTAACACATTCGCTTTCCAAGCGGTTCGCCCATTGATACATAGGATAGGAATAGGAGAGGAGGGTATTAACTAAGAGAGCGGCTAAAGATAGTGTTGTTGCTGTTGCGGTAACCGTCGACGATGGAGGTGTGCTGCTGCTCCACTTCGTCGTCCGTCCTCGCCGGGCGGAGGCTCGCCGCGCCGGCGGCATCGGCCGCGGCGCGGTACTGGGGCGCGGCGGGGGTCGGGAGGGCGGTGGTGCTGGCGCACCCGCTGCGCCCGGCCGCGAGGCCTGCGCACGCCCCGCGGCGGGCACGGCGAGGCGGCGGAGTGATCAGGGCGGTGTTCGAGCGGTTCACGGAGCGGGCGGTGAAGGCGGTGGTGCTGTCGCAGCGGGAGGCGCGGGGGCTCGGGGAGGGCGCCGTAGCGCCGCGCCTCCTGCTGCTAGGGCTCGTCGCGGAGGACCGCTCCGCCGGGGGGTTCCTCTCGTCGGGGATCAACATCGAACGCGCGCGGGAGGCTTGCCGCGGCATCGGAGCAAGGGACGCGGCCGCGTCGCCATCGCCGTCCGGCTCGGGGCCGGACACGGACGTGCCCTTCTCCGGGAGCAGCAAGCGGGTGTTCGAGGTGGCCGTGGAGTTCTCCAGGAACATGGGATGTAGCTTCATCTCCCCGGAGCACCTCGCCCTCGCGCTCTTCACCCTCGACGATCCCACCACCAACAGCCTCCTCAAGAGGTAGCTGTTACACCCTCTTCCGATTCTGTCCAGGAACTTGTTATTCATTTCTCACCTCAATTGCTCACTCGATCCGTTGTATTCATCAAATATTCACCTACATAGTCGATCGATTAATCATATACTGTCATCAAACGCTTGATCTCTTATAAGCACAAATACATTTATTCCAATTGTTCGTCTGTAGCTCACATGGAAAGAGTATCATTTGTCATCTAGTTGTACTATATGATCGAGCTGTTAGCTCCCCTAGAAAAGGTCATTGCTAATTTATCACCCATAAGTGTAATAATACTACCCTCGGAAGTTGACTTGGCCAAAAGCAAGGTCTCATGGAAGTAACCGATCATACTGATGGCCAAAAGCAAGGTCTCATGGAAGTAACCGATCATACTGATGGGTATTATCATGATGAGATTTTTAGAAGATATATCTTCTTGTCCTTTTCACCATTTGTGCCATCATCAATAAATGTTGTTATTTGTTGTAGCTTGGGAGCGGATCCGAGTCAGCTAGCATCAGTTGCGCTCACCCGACTCCAAGGGGAGCTTGCAATAGATGGCAGAGATCCCGCAGGAGCATCTTCTTTTGAAGTGCCCGAGAAATCTCCTGCTGGAGCTGGAAGATCTGCTTTCTCCAAATCCTCAAACAAAAAGAAAGGTCAGGAGTCACTGTTGCATTAAAGCTTATACTCATGTTCGTTTATAAAAATGGGTGTGGAACTTCAATGCAAACTTGTCTTGTTTACCTTTTCAGATAAGGGTGCGCTAGATCAATTTTGTTTAGATTTGACCACACAAGCTAGTGGAGGGTTTATTGACCCTGTTATTGGTCGTGAGGAGGAGATTGAAAGAGTAGTTCAGATAATATGCCGACGGACAAAGAACAATCCTATTCTTTTGGGTGAGGCGGGTGTTGGTAAAACTGCAATTGCTGAAGGGCTGGCTCTTCGAATTGCAAATGGAGATGTCCCCATTTACCTTGTGGTAAGCTTGAATTGCCAGTGGTGGATACAAAGTCATGCATTTGTAAAATTCAGCTTGCACATCAATAGTATTCCACATTTAAATTGTTATGCAGGCAAAGCGTATAATGTCACTGGACGTTGGTCTACTTATTGCTGGTGCAAAAGAGAGGGGTGAATTGGAGTCCAGGGTTACTAGTTTAATTCGTGAAGTCCGGGAAGCAGGTCAGTTAGTAATGCAATCTGAGTTAGTAAAGCTTCTGCACCTTGTCATGAATATTCAAGATTGCCTAAATTTTATGCAGGTGATGTTATTCTTTTCATTGATGAGGTTCACAATCTTATTGGATCTGGAACTGTTGGAAAGGGTAAGGGTGGTGGCCTCGACATTGGCAACTTACTGAAGCCCCCACTTGCTAGAGGTGAATTGCAGGTATTAGATTCATCCTGCTTCTTACTTTGTGCTGTCATGTAAAAAAACATCTATCTATTTTTACCTATATCCTATCTTATGGGCACTATTTGTTTGTATTTATAGTGCATTGCAGCTACAACCTTAGATGAACACCGGATGCATTTTGAGAAGGATAAGGCTTTGGCCCGCCGGTTCCAACCAGTATTAGTAGATGAACCTAGTCAGGTATTGCAGATATTTTCTTATGAAAGTTAGGTAATTATGGGCACATTTCTTTCTTAATCACCCTTTAAACTTATTGCAGGAAGACGCAGTGAAAATATTACTTGGTCTTCGTGAGAAATACGAAACTTATCATAAATGCAAATTCACTTTAGAAGCCATCAATGCAGCAGTTTATTTGTCAGCAAGATACATCCCTGACAGACAGCTTCCTGATAAGGCTATTGATCTGATTGACGAAGCTGGCAGTAGAGCTCGAATGGAATCATTTGAAAGGAAGAAGGAAGGGCAGTCTTCTATTCTCTTGAAGTCACCAGATGAATACTGGCAAGAGATAAAAGCTGTTCAGGCCATGCATGAAGTGGTAATGGGACATTTTCCACTGGTTTATATGGTGGAACTTTTTTGGCGCATCTGGTGATAAATATTTAATATTTTAATGTCCTTCGTTACTCAGGTGTTATCTAACAAGCTGAAATATTCTCCAAACGAGAATGATCAAGAGAATGGTAGTGCTAACGTTGAAGCATCGCGTGAGGACAAGGCTGGGTCAACATCTACCTCATCACTCTCAGTTGAGGAGTAAGTTTTCTCATGTCAACATGTCACACAGGGTAATCTCCATTCCCTACATATCTGTTCATTATGGAACCTATTGTAAAAATGCAGACCAGACGTAGTTGGAACAGAGGACATTGCAAGAGTCGCCTCATTATGGTCAGGTATACCAGTCCAGCAGTTGACCGCTGATGATAGAAAGCTTTTAGTAGGACTAGATGATGAGCTCAGAAAGCGTGTCATTGGTCAAGATGATGCTGTTGTGGCGATATCTCGAGCGGTTAAGAGGTCACGTGTTGGTCTCAATGACCCTGACAGACCTATTGCTACGCTGCTTTTCTGTGGTCCAACTGGAGTTGGTAAAACCGAGCTTACCAAAGCTCTAGCGGCAAGTTATTTTGGATCGGTAAGTTACCCAATCATGTTCTCATCATCCTGTTGCTATTTCAACAACGCTTGGATATGTTTCATCGAATGTGGATTGAGATGTTTACTATTTTTTGAACAGGAATCTGCTATGCTTCGATTAGACATGAGCGAGTATATGGAGAGGCACACTGTGAGCAAGCTAATAGGCTCTCCTCCAGGGTACATCGGATACGGTGAAACTGGTACTTTGACGGAAGCAGTCAGGAGAAAACCATTTACTGTAGTATTGCTTGATGAGATAGAGAAAGCTCACCCTGATATTTTCAACATTCTTCTCCAAATTTTTGAAGATGGACATCTGACGGACTCACAGGTACTAGATTGGTTGACCCTGATAATATATATGCAACTGCTTTCATTACATGTCCATAAATAAAGTTCAAAGAATAGAGTTACTGGACCAAGTTTGATGAAGTCCCGTGATCCTGTCTCAGGAAAGTCATGCTAAAAATTGGTCAGCGCACTTGCACTTCTAGCACATTCTATTTTTGTATTGGATCCTTCAAACTTTTATTTGGGACACGATTGCTGAAATTAGACATCGACAACTTAAAATCAAGATACTAACATAGACCTGTCCTCGCAGTCTTAGGATGAAACATAAGTAGTTCCTAAGCCAGTCTATGTGATGAATGTTTTTTTATTTACATTAGAGCTTTGTGTGAACTACAGGGCCGCAGAGTTTCCTTCAAGAATACATTGATTGTCATGACATCAAATGTTGGTTCTGCATCAATTTCGAAGGGAAGACGGAGCATAGGTTTCTTGACGGAAGATGACACTGAATCAAGCTCATATATTGCAATGAAGTCCCTAGTGATGGAAGAGCTGAAGGCATTTTTCCGGCCAGAATTGCTCAATAGAATCGACGAGATGGTTGTGTTCCGTCCTCTGGAGAAGACTCAGGTCTGTTTCTCATTTACACTTTGATCTGAGTTGGTTTGACTGATATCCACTAAACTTAGATACTATATGCCGGTTTACTACAAAATCTGGAAAAGAAAATCTTGCTATGCAATTTGTCAGCCACAACTAGAGTGAAATAATCGTTGATGCATATGCATATACGGATATATCTACTGTCCTGAACTTCGGACCACATCAGACACTAATTCCCTCGATATATTTGCAGATGCTAGCAATTCTTGATATCATCCTACAAGAAGTGAAGGGTAGGCTCTTAGCCCTTGGGATAGGCTTAGAGGTGTCTGATGCAATGAAGGGCCTGATTTGCCAAGAAGGATACGACAAGAGCTATGGCGCGCGACCGCTGAGGAGAGCAGTCACCCACCTGATTGAGGATGTCATCAGCGAAGCAATTCTTTTCGGTGAGTACAAGCCTGGTGACACGATACTGATGGACACCGATGCTGAGGGGAAACCTTGCTTGAGCCGTCTGAATGAGCAGATCGTCCAATTGTCTGACCCAACACGGACATTCTAAAATCCGGCATCCCATGTAGTAGAGTAGAGGTTAATTTTTCATTCTTTCAAGCAACGGGATTACTAATTCTTTTATAGGTAGACACGGAATATTTCATTGTGTAGATAACATTCAGGGAATTTGTCCCAGTATAGTGTTGTTCCAAAAAAAAAAATCCAACTGTATATTGTTCTTCAATTGAGCAAATATATTATTTTGAAACTGTTTGCCTGCCGGATATTATCGCCATGACTTTTATGTGTACATGAGTAGACTAAGGTCGAGTGAATTTCGTGTTCTTTGCCCTATTTACTGATTTTTGGCAGTGTTGCCATGTACTTCTAAAAAGGCCAGGATGAACTAGTTTGGTTCCTTTGCCCCTTCGGTGATTGTGCCATGCGATGCAAGCCCTTCATTTCGCCGCCTGCCAAGTATCTGCAACTGGTTTTTTCAAGGGAGTTTACAGCCATTCTGTGCAGCAACATGCTAATATGATACTGCTAATAATTAATACCAGTATTGATACTGATAAGAATTAAGACCAGACTGATAGAAGCATATATCGACGAGACAGATCCTTGCCAGGCATAGTGGCACCTCGAGGTAATGTGGTAATTTACTGCAAAAAAAAAATCCTTAAAAAACTACTCCCTCCGTTTAGAAATATGATATTTTAGAAAACGTATAGCCAAACTTCCTTGACTTTGACCACTAACATATAAAAAAACTATTTATATTGATCATGTGAAAATAGTATCATTAGATTAGTCATAAAAAATATTTCCATAATATAATAATTCTACATTATTTTATGAACATATTCATGTAAAAAGTAATAGTCAAAGTTGTATGTTGAAGACCATGTCGATGTCCAAAACGTCATATATTCTTGATCAGAAGGAGTACCAACTATTTTATATAGAGCGTTGCTAACCCACTCCAAAAATTCTATCAAATACACTTTCGATTACTCAGCTTAAAATCACAGAACAGCGTTGGTTGAAACTTCAATACTAGAATGCAAATATTGTTGTTCAAAATTCAATAATTCTATCAAATACACTTTCGATTACTCAGCTTAAAATCACAGAACAGAGCGATCTGGTTGAAACTTCAATACTAGCATGCAAATGCAACTAATTGTTGTTCAAAATTCAATAAGATGCAAACTGATTACCGTCTGTAATAACTCCCAAAACAAAACTACATTCTCGCTTACGATGAAATAGCGGTGCCTAGAAAGCTTGTCATCAAAACAGAGATGGACATAGCTTCAGATAATACAGTCTATGCAACTCAAAAAGAAACACCAGCGGACAGTTGCGAGTCTTCATTATGCTTTTGCCAACCCAGGATCCCTAGGAAATATATGGAAACGGGGTCAGAAAAAGGAAAATTTAGAAAGAAAAAGAAACCAGAAAGTTCTTGTGCAACGATTACATACCTTTTAATTTGATCAAGTATGAGAAGTCTGGGGCCAGGGGGAATCTTCACATCTCTCAGAGCACTGAAGCGTCATAAAGTAGAATATCAATACAGGATACGTAAATAACTAAAAAATTCCCCCTTCTTCCTGTTCAGCTAGTTAGAATACACATGAACCTAGAAACACTTACCTGTCAGTAAGGAGGGGCAGGGTTTGATCAGTGAGGAGACCCTTCTTGAAATTCTTCTCATAGTTCTGGAGGCCTAGTTTTTGCAACATGCTCCTTGTACGGGAATAGTACATATCATCACTCTGTGTCTGTGGCTTTGAGAACTTCTGCCCAATCTACATATAATAAACCAAAAAGGAGAATTAATACACTATAACAATACCAGGTCGACAATCATGGCTGTACATTGGATACAACATAATCAAATAGTAATTTCACCAAAATCAAAATGTACTACGATAAAAAAAAGTATGTGTAAACTTGAGAAGAAAATTCTGCAGGCAAAGAAGATTCAGCAGAAAGAAGCATTCCTTTTCAACTTCACCATCATGGTTTCATCACAATATAAGTATTAATGTTCACTAATAAATTGTTCTCGAGAATTCCATCCAAAATTAGCAAATCACATCCCAACTCTCCTTTCATGGCCATGATTTCTTCTCTCTTTTGTTTTCTGGAGATTGAAGGCCTGTAGGTGGTTTGCACATGTGGCCATGTTCGAGAAATATTTCACAATGAAGTTTGTAAATTGTAATAGAAAAAAAGGAAAGAAGAAATGGCAATGCCGAAGCTCCTTGTTATCAGAATTCAGAATACTTTGGATGTCCAGCATTTCCATGCAAGCCATAGACTTTAACCAACAAAATAATATTCAGTATGCATGCTAAAAGCCATTTAACAACACTCCTATGAAGCACAAGCTGTAGCTAGGCTAAACCAGAAAGCAAGGAAATTAAGCAAAATCTTTATTACTTGGTAAATGTCCACCAAGTTTATAGAAGAAACTATCATCTCAACATGCAAGATAAAACAGTATTCATTCAAATAATAATATTCCCATGATCCCATCCAAACCTCAATTTATCTTAAGCAGGCATTACAGCAACGACTTGACCCATCAGATATTAAAATTTAGTGATAAGATGGGACGAGCAGCAAAATGAATCCAGATTGTAATGATCAACAAAGATATCTAGGTTCTTACCATGAAAAAGCCACCTTGAAATACCGCAAAAGCAACACCAGTAGTAATAGCATTTGCAACTGGATTAGGAGTTCCCATTCCACTAACTATGGAGAAGAGAGCACCAGAACCAAAAGCAGCTGCCATGCTATAAAAATACAAACAAAACATTTGTCAAAGTATAAAATAACAAATATTTATTTATTAACTAGAATTAATAGCTCCCATCCAGAAATCTAAAGCTGTGCAAATTAATAGCTCCCATCCAGAAATCTAAAGCTGTGCAAATTAATAGCTCCCATCCAGAAATCTAAAGCTGTGCAATAATCACCATTATTAGTGGCTAATAACCAAAAGGAATTATTTTTGTATCTTAGCATTGGCAAGATTACGATGCATATATCAAACACCAAATTGATTATACAATTTATTACTCCTTGATGTGTAGTGCCAACCAAAATGAAATTCCGAAGCCTCACCTGCCCTGGATGTCCTCTTGCCCACGTATCCTTCTCATAACACAAGATATGCCTGCGTTTGCACCAGTCATAACTGCAAAATTCCGGGCTTGCACCAAGGGTCCACCAGCTAAAGCCTATAAGTAAAGTAGCTTCATTAGCTTGATGTGTAGAAAACAAATTCAAGTATTGGGATTTGGGAGATATCTATGTGGCCTCTATATGGCCAACATTTGCCATGTTATGAAATAGAAAATGCTAGCCTAAAACCATGTTGAGTTGCTGACTATTAAACATAAGGCTCAAAAGTCAGTAAGTCACAAGTGAACATTGCAAACAATTGAGCTTTTGCCCTATTCTAATTTGGGACTAGTGGCCGAACACACGTCATATATGTTCCTACAGTATAATTGATTAATTATTTATTCTTCATATTATAGTCCTTTCCATTCTTGCCTCATTGCCTGACTATGCCACTCGTCTCACCTGTATGACTCTGTATAATTCTATCCCAGATTAATCAATCATCACCTGCCTCTACAACGATTTGTATCCAGCAAAACTGGATAAGTGCACTCTGAGAGTAACATCCGGTCCTCCACAACATCATGCGTGCGTATCAAGAGGCTCCGCTCTATAGTAAGTCACTGTAATTGCTAATCACATTTGTGCCAGTATTACGGTCAAACCTGTAGATGAAACTAAGGCAGATTGGTTCCCATCGCAAACAAACACTCGGTATAGATTAGATTAATATGTATCCGGTTGCAATTTTGGTACGACGCATAGTACAATCGTTCATACACATCACTTATCACGAAGAATTCATGAAGTGCAACAGAAAACACAACAGAAGATGCGATAGGGTTGGCAACCTGGGCCTGCTTGAAGGATGCCATGGCCTGCGGATTGGTGTTGGCCAGCGTCTGCGGCACGGGGAACGGCGACCCCCCGTCGGCGGTGAGCGTGCCCATGAGCCCCCCGAGCGCCGCGCCCTGCACCGCCCCCACGGCCGTGGTCACCGCCGCCTCGATGTGGGTGGGCTGCTTCGCCATCCACGCGCGGAACCCTGCCTCCAGCGCCTTTACGCGCCCACTCCACTCCTCCAGGGGGTTGCCGCCGCGCGCCTGCGCCGCGGCCGACGACGACGAGGCCATCACCACCAAATCCCCTGTGCTTCTTCTCTTCGCGTCACGGCGTCTTCGGAAACGGCCACGCTTTTATCCCCTCGGACTCTTTGCTTAACCCCTAGGCATAAATTAGGCAGGCTAACCGGGCCAGGCTCCTCTTGCGGGCTAAGCCCATTACTCAACTTCATTAGGCCCATCAGACCATCACTGTACACAGTTAAAACGCTTAGCAAATAGACGAGCACCTGGGCGGCGGTACACGATTCGGCGAGGTTTCCATTCCATGGCATGGTGCTCGCTGAGGGCGGCCGACGAGGAGGAGGGGGGGATGGTGGGAGGCGCCGTTGTTTTCGGCGGAGCAGCGCGCGATGCTGGTGAACGTGAAGCTAAAGTGGGTGAAGGACCGGGCGCCACCTCCGCGCCGCCCACCACCTGCTCGACCTCGTGTCCACCCGGCCCGGCCCCCGCGTCTCGCGCCGCGAGCTCCTCGCCGAAAACAACGTCTCGCGCGGCGTCCACAGGCTGTTCGGATCCGCGGACGCGGCGCTCGCGTTCCTCGGTAGGTACTGCACGATGTTTGCGCTGTCCCGCGACGGCGGCGTGTCCCTCACAGACGCAGCGCTCGACCTCCGGCTCCGGGAGGTGTACTGCCTGGACGCCTCCGAGCTCGACCTCGTATCCCGCCTCCGCCGCCTCCTCATGCTCACCCTGCCGCGCTCGCTCCCGCTCCACACCGTCGACCTCCTCCGCTGGGACCTCGGCCTGCCCCGCGACTACCGCGCCTCCATCCTCCACCGCTACCCCGACCACTTCGCCCTCGCGCAGCCTGAGGGTGACGAGCGCGTCTGGATCCGCCTCCTCTCCTGGGACAACCGTCTCGACGTCTCCGAGCTGGAGAAGAGCGCTGGTGGCGGTGACACCACCTGTCTCCCCTTCCCGGTGAGCTTCACGAGGGGGTTTGGCCTCAGAAGCAAGTGCATGGCCTGGCTGAGGGAGTGGCAGGCGCTGCCGTATATCAGCCCGTACGCTGACGCCTCAGGCCTCGACCGCCGCACAAATGTGTCAGAGAAGCGGAATGTGGGGGTGTTCCATGAGCTGCTGCACCTCACTGTGGCAAAGAGGACGGAGCGCCACAACGTGAGCAACATGAGAAAGCTGCTACGCATGCCACAGAAGTTCACCAAGGTGTTTGAGCGCCACACAGGCATTTTTTACCTCTCCAGGGTGCTTGGTACGCAGACGGTTGTGCTCAGGGAAGCTTACAGTGGTGGAAGCCAGCTGCTCGAGAAGCATGCACATCCACTTGTTGCTAGCAGAGAGGAGTATGCCACCATGATGGGATCCGGATTCAGGTGTGACTTTGCAGATCTGAACCCTCCAGATGATATCTGACGGCTGGATCTAGATTGAGTGATTAGAGGGAGAAAAAAAAACAAGATGGACAGATTGATCCAGCCGTCAGATATCATCTGGAGGGTCCAGATCTGCAGAGCAAAGTCACTGAATCCGGATCCACCATGATGAGGGCTGCTTTGCCACCAAGGAGGAGTAGAGAAAGCCGTGACTCTTGTAGCTCTTGTAGCGAGCTGGATGAGGAAAGCGCAGGAGAAGAATTTGAACTCGTTGAATGAATGCATTGTACGTGCAATCGATTTTGAGTGCACTGAAATAATGCAAAGCTGGTGATTTTACACAACGGATGATGAGCTCCCAGAGGACAATTGGCAAACCTCATGCAATGGATGCCCTGCAACTGCAATGCTTCAGCAGGTATGTGCACTGATTGCATCGTCTCGGACTTACAATCTTATACTGTTAGTAAAGTCTATTTCCACAATCATACGCATACCATAAAACAAACTGTGATGTGTTTAGCCTTAAGATGCTACATTGGCTTATTATTTATGGCTTTTGCAGTCTTTGATTTAAGTTTTATTGTTGTACTCCATTGTTGGCAGCTGTGAACTAAGAAAATTAGATTTGGTATGACTTGACTCAACATAACTAGTTCAATTGACAACTTCTATTTTGCATGCTGATATAAAGTGCCTACTCATTTTCTTATTTTTTGTTAGTATGTTACCTTGCATCTAATTTGTTTATAGGCATAAGTTATGTACTCTAAATTGGAACAATGTTTCGATTGACAGAACTTGCTTGAAAATTTCACTATTTCCCTTTCTTGTCATTCAAAGTATCTTGTTTGCACCAAATCATAAGCATGTAATGTACACATTCCATTCAGAATATTCATAGAATGTAGAAGGAAGCACTTACACTTGTTGCTATTTGCTACCTGCATGCAGCGTTTTGTTGGAGAGCAGATTTGGGAGGAGCAGGCTGTGTGTGCATCAGACGTGCAATGTTATGACACATGCGCACTTGCTGCATGGGCCATGTGAGCTTTGGGCCTCATCCAGTCTGTGTTGTTGGGAATCTGGGACCCCTATGCTTGAGCTGAGTGGCCTCCTCGTCTAACACAGCTGCACAGGTTGCACTGCCAGAGGGATGCCAGGGCACGCAAAGACAGTTGGATTACATGGGCTGGGTAGTCTCCTGTTGTGGTTGTTATTGGGGTACATGTGCTCGCCCTATCTAACCACCAATAGGGCTCTTTCCTGTTGAGGTAGCGAGGTTCTGAGGCTTAATTAGCCAGGAAGGCGAGAGATCGCCCTCCAAGCTCGGTCGAGACTCTTCCCGACGAACAAGGAAGTTCTGATCTTTAGTCAACCAGTTAGAGACTAACTTTGTTTATTTCTTGCTTGATTGATAATGGATACATGCTATCCCTTTTATAGAGATGGCCTGACTTGACCTTTAAGAAATAATCTATAAGGAAACTTATATCTAACAATCCAATTTAATAATAACTTGTCTAACTAATAGATAATACCAAACACCTAATAGTTAGATTCCTAAATAACAAATCATGCCTAATATTCGTGCTGTTGCAGCAGTGCTACAGTGCATGCGCTTCGGTACTCGCCTGGACCTATGACATCTCACCTCTCACCAATAGTCTGGACATTCAGTTTAATGTTTAATTCAGCAATCATGATCAGGGTTCAAAATCCCGGCCACTTACCGGCGGGAACCAGATTTCCCTGTGAGTGTCATGGTCAAATATCAAGGTGGGCACTCTAGCAGTGCGCATTACTGTAGCCACACAAATATTAGGCAGTATTTGTTATTTAGGAATCTATCTATTAGGTGTTTGGTATTATCTATTAGTTAGATAAGTAATTATTAGATTAGATTGCTAGAGATAAGTTTCCTTATATATTATTTCTTAGGGGTCAAGTCGGGTCATCTCTATAAAAGGGATAACATGTATCCATTATCAATCAAACAAGAAATAAACAAAGTTAGTCTCTAACTGGTTGGTTAAATATCAAAGCCTCCTTGTTCATCGGGAAGAGTTCCGGTCAAGCTTGGAGCACGATTCCTCGCCTCCCTAGCTAATCAGGCCTCAGAGCCTCGCTACCTCGACAGAGGAGAGCTCTGCTGGCAGTTAGATGAGGGCGAGTGTCCTACCCTCGGACCCGTACCCAATCAATGACCATAACATTTGGTATCAAAGCCACTCATCATAGCTTCCGGTGCCGCACTATCTCTCTTGGAGAAGTTGAAGGCTAACAACGAAGAGCAGAAGGTCTTACTCGACAAATTGACTATTGTCCATTGGAGCTTTGTTGATCCTCGTCCATGTAACGTCGTCATCGTACCCTCTCATCAATATGGGGCCACCAAGGATTTCAACTGTGGCCCGATCGTTGTTCGAGGACGAGCCGTCTTGTCGCTAGGGGTGTAATGTCATGGTCAAATGTCCAGGCGGACGCTGTAGCAGCGTGCGCTACTGTAGCAGCACAAATATTAGGTAGGATTTGTTATTTAGGAATCTTTCTATTATGTGTTTGGTATTATCTATTAGTTAGGCAAGTAATTATTAGATTGGATTGTTAGAGATAAGTTTTCTTATAGATTATTTTTTAGGGGTCAAGTCGGGTCGTCCCTATAAAAAGGGATAGCATGTATGCATTATCAATCAAGCAAGAAATAAACAAAGTTAGTCACTAACCGGTTGGTTAAAGATCAGAGTCTCCTTGTTCGTCGGGAAGAGTCTCGGCTGAGCTTGGAGGGCAATCTCTCGCCTCTCTAGCTAATCAGGCCTCAGAACCTTGCTACCTTGACAGGGAAGAGTCATGCTGACGGTTAGATGAGGGCGAGTGCCCTACCCTCGGTCCTCAGACTCGTACCCAACCAACGATGATATTTCGTTCTGTTTTGTGCTCTTTTGAATCCTACTTGCTATTATATGTTTTTTGAAATTTAAATTTCTAAAATTTTAAAGAAACATAGGAGCAAAAATTGAATAAAAACATTCTAGCCATTTAACCCTGGTTGTGATTAATTGCAAGAATTCAATTCAATCAAGTGTTTGGGCTCAAGAAACAAAAAGTTCGGTTTTTTTATATTGGGAATATCGCGTGCCGACCTTCTTCTCGACGACGGTGTGTTTAGTACTCCTCTTTTGCTCTGCTGTTTGCTCATGTGGATTGCTCTGTTGCTGGTATCAATATTGCTCTGTTGATTGTGGTGCTCAGTACCGCTACTAATTGTCGTGTATTGCTTGATGTGATTATGTTGTTGTGTTAGCTTGTTGCGTTGTGGATCATGATCTCCTGCTATTGCATGTGGTGCTGATACTACTGCGGTTGTTACTTGGTGCTAGTTTACTTGATCCTATCATGGCTCTTGATGGCATTCGTGGTCCTGGACCTATTCGAGGTGGTGCTGCCATTGCTTCTTTTGTTCCTGCCAGTGCTGTGGAGTCTTATGCAACTCAGTTTGATCAAATTCAGGCTCAGATGAGCAATCTTGACGCGGCCCAGTTGTATCGGCTATAGGCATTTTCCGGTGGATCCACCGGTTTTAGTGCACCATCATGTCCTGTGTCAGGTGCTTCACTCCCATAGCTGTTGGATTTAGGGGCTTCTTTCCATGTGACATCTGATGCATCTCAGCTCACATCATATCGTCTTGCTGCATAATGTATCAAGATTCAGACAGCTGATGGAACACCATGCACAGATCACTCATCAGGGGACTCTTTCCACCACTCACTTCGCAGTTTCAGATGTCTCACTTGTCCCCACGCTCTCCATGAATCTGTCGAGTAGCTTGCAGATATGAACTACTTTGTTGGGTTCAATGATAGCTCATGCTTTGTGCAAGATCGTCGAACAAGAGTTGTCATCGGTACAGGTCATCGTCAAAGAGGTTCTGCAGGGTTCTATGTTCTTGATCGTCTGAGTTTTCCTTTATCCTCTATTTCTGGTACTGGTCCATATACTCCTTGTCCTTCTACATCTACTTCTGTTTGCAAATCCTTTTCTCAGTGGCATCATCGCTTGGGGCACTTGTGTGTCTCACGCATCTCTATTTTGATTCATCAAGGTGTTCTTGGTCATGTTTCTGTTGACACAATTTCAGTGCAAGGGTTGTAGACTTGGCAAGCAAGTACAACTCTCATATCCTTCCAGCTTTTCTCGATCTGATCGTCCCTTTAATTTGGTCCATTCAGATGTTTGGGGTCCTCTTTTTGCTTCGAAGGGTGATCACAGTTACTATGTCATTTTCATTTATGGCCACACTCGATACACTTGGATCTACTCCATGAAACACCGTTCGCAGTTGATTTCCATCTATCAATCTTTTGCTCAGATGGTTCATACTCAGTTCTCTTCTGTCATCTGTGTCTTTCGTTCTGTCTTCTGAGGAGAGCATCTTTCATCAGCCTTTCGTCGGTTCCTTACTTCTGAGGGTACTCTTCCTCAGCCCTTGTGTCCTGGTGCTCATGCTCAGAATGGTGTTGCCGAGCGCAAGCACCGTCACATCGTTGAGACTGCTCGTACTTTTCTCATTTCCTCCTGTGTTCCCTCTCACTTCTGGGAGAAAGCGCTCTCTACGACAGTTTATCTCATAAACTGTTAGCTCTCTTCCAAGCTTCAGGGCAAGTCCTAGTGAGGTTCCTGTACAGCACACCTGCTCCCTATGCTCATCTTCGTGTCTTTGGTTGTGTCTATTATGTGCTTCTAGCACCCCGTGAGCGTACAAAGTTGAGCCCTCAGTTGGTTGAGTGTGTCTTCTTGGGTTATAGTCCTGAGCATAAGGTCTATCGTTGCTACGATCCCTTAGCACATCGCATTCGCATATCTCATGATGTGACCTTTGATGAGAATCAACATTTTTTATCATACTTCTACATATCTCATTCCTTCCACAGATTCCACCTTTTTGTGTCTACCTCACATTCTTTCACCAGACTTATCTTCTCTAGATACACCTTCTCCACCTGTTTCACCTTCTAATGTGTCTCCTCCACCAGCTCCACCAGTTTTTGACACTTTTACTTTTGCCTTTCACTATAGGCGCCGACAGAGAGTTCTTTCTAATCCTCAGTCCTCCTCTTATCCACTTAGCCCTCTAACCAGTACCACAAACTCTGACGATCGTTCTACTACATCACGGTAATGCCCTACGTGATCGTTCCTTTCTTCAGGCACCAGAGAGATGGGATTTTCCTCGTGCATGTGCAGTATCTGAGTAGAG
Organism: Ampelocalamus luodianensis; assembly: GCA_036346255.1. Lineage (NCBI taxonomy): Eukaryota > Viridiplantae > Streptophyta > Magnoliopsida > Poales > Poaceae > Ampelocalamus > Ampelocalamus luodianensis. The sequence goes on along the minus strand of CM070620.1, from coordinate 35,363,837 downwards.
TACCTATCAGGAGGCAGTTAGTATACCTAAATGGCAGTTGGCTATGACTGAGAAGTTTACAACATTAGAGTTTATAGGCACTTGGGATCTTGTTCCGCTTCCATCTGGAGCTAAGCCTATAACTTGCAAGTGGGTATACAAAGTAAAAACAAGTCAAATTGTTCAGTGGAGCGATACAAGGCTCGTCTTGTTGCAAGAGGTTTTCAGCAGACTTATAGTCGAGATTATGATGAGACTTTTGCTCTAGTTGCTCATATAACTATAGTTTGTATTCTCATTGCTGTTGCAGCGATGCGCTGATGGACTATATCTCATATGGATGTCAAGAATGCCTTTCTTCATGGTGATCTACATGAGGAGGCCTATATGCAGCCACCTCTCAGTGTTGAGGCTCCTACAGGTTATGTTTATCGTCTTAGGCGTGCTCTATATGGTCTCAAGCAAGCTCCTCGTGCTTGGTTTAAGCATTTCAGTTCTGTGATTCGAGCTGTTGGTTTCACTCCAAGTGAGCATGATCCTGCCTTATTTATTCACACTTGTCAGCAAGGTCGTACTTTGCTTCTACTATATGTAGATAACATACTGATCACAATAGATGACATAAACTATGTAGCTTTTGTGAAGAAGAAATTGAGTGAACAGTTTATGATGTCAGATTTGGGACCATTGAGCTATTTTCTAGGGATTGAGGTTCATTTTGATGGTGATGGCTACTACCTCTCAGCAATGCTACATTCAGGATCTGCTTGCTCGCTCTAGGATGACTGATACTCCCAATTCTACCACACCCATGGAGCTCCACCTACAACTTCGACTTACAAATGGTGTACCGACAGATCCTTCCCACTATCGTCAGCTCGTTGGGAGCTTTGTTTATTTCACTGTCACCAGGCTAGACATTGCTCATCTTGTTCATGTGCTCCCACCTCAGTCCACTATGGTCATGTTCTTCGTGTGCTGAGATACTTGAGGGGGATTGCGTCCAAACGTCTATTCTATGCCAGTTCGGGTCAGCTCCAGCTCCACGCTTACTTTGACTCCACTTGGGCGAGTGATCCTACTAATCGTCGATCTATCACTAGCTACTGCATCTCTCTTGGTACTTCGCTCATTGCTTGGAAGTCCAAGAAGCAAACTGTGGTATCACGCTCTAGTGAAGAGGATGAGCTTCGAGCCGTTACCGCTACCACCTCAGAGATCATTTGGCTTCGATGGCTCTTAGCTGATCTCGGTGTCCATTGTAATAACCTTACACATCTGTTTTGTGACAATATAAGTGTCATTTAGATTGCTAGTGATCCAGTCAAGCATAAGTTGACAAAGCATGTTGTTGTTGATGCGTCATTCACACGGTCTCATTGTTAGTAGTCGACCATCAACCTCCAGTTTGTACTCTTAGAGCTTCAAGATGCATATTTCTTCACTAAACCTCATACTCGAGAACAACATCGGCTTCATCTACTCAAACTCAGTGCATTAGATTCTCCTGATCCACCTTGAGTTTGAAGGGGGTGTTAAGAGCATAGTTGTCAATTCCATTTCGGAGCCCATTCGGTTTGCCTCTTGGTATGGAATACGTCGGTACAGGTCTATTCTGACGTACCGTTCTGGATTTTAATATGATAATATTTATTTATTTATAAATATATATGTAATTATATGCACACATAATTTCACTTGAAATTCCACTTCAAATACATAACCATATAATAAAAATGACACATGGTCCAATACTCCAATTACTTCATAAATACAACGGTTGTACGTAGTTAAATAATACAACATTAGTTCATAACTTCATGCATTTTACCATAGTCTAGCATACTAGTCTAACATGATTTCACTTACCGAAGTAGTAGTATTAGACTGGGCCTTTCGAGCTGATTCAAAGGAGTGGTCACTTCAATTTTGCCTGGTACTGGAATGATCAGAATAGACAGGAATGACCGGTATTGAGGCCGGTACGGGATTGAGGCTACGGTGTGCCTGTATGGCATGTTCCAGGCTTCCGGCCATTCCGGCCGGTACCAGAATGGAATCAATAAGTATGGTTAAGAGTCATGTACATTCTCTCTCTCCCCCCCTCTCTTGGCCCATGTGGCTCATGTAGCCCATAAGGCTCATGTAACCCAATGTCTATATATACCCTCTCAATAATGAATAAGATACACAGTTGTGAATAGCAAAATCCTTCTCTTCTCACATTCTAACAGTCAACACTATGGGAAGCCTCTAATTGAGAAATATAAGGCCTTGATAGCATTTATGCAAACACTATTTGCTGAGCACCTCTTATCGTCGTCGATATTAAAAATATTGGGTACCTCTAATGTCAATATTAATAATACTGGGTACCTCTAATCTCAGATAGTAATAACTTTTTTCCGAGTAGCTGGTACCAATAGGTAACCTCACAGTTTGCACTAGCTTAGTGGCTAAGCAGTGATAAATGGTACAGAAGATTAGCCAGCACACGATGGATTCTTCTAGGCTGCTGGCAAACCAGTCACTTGAACAGTTGTCAAAAAAATATGAAGATTTGTTTGTGAGAGTACAGTATTTACTTTATACACAACATTAGAATCAGAATATTTTCTCCTACAGGCTACGGTACTGCAATTCTATGCAAGGATCAAAATCTCGGAACCGGAGGAAAAACCGCTCGGCGGTTGAAAACGATAATCGGCCAGTAACCGGAAAATAACCACTCGAAATTCGAAAATTGAAATTTGAATTTGCTAAACTGAAAAAACTGGCCGGTTTTTTAAATCCCGATCCCTACCGGGTTTTCCAGTAACCAGCGGTTACCACTGGGATTTTGAACCTTGATTTCTATGGAACTGTGAAACTACAAATTTTCAGTTCTAAGTGGTATTCACAAGGTAAGGATGGAAAATAATTTTTTTTATATCTCCAGGAGAAAACATAAAATAATTTCTAGGCATCTATTGGGGCCTATGATCATCCAAATATTAACTATGAATATTACTTCAGAGAATAATCCCGTGTAACTTAACACTAAATGGTGGTTGGTGTTTGAATATAGCTTGTTACTATTCCAATTGGCCAAGAGGCCAATATATAACATGTACAAGGTATACAATTATGCAAAGAACACCCTACAGTATGCACAACACCCCCCTCAAACTCATGGTGAATCAATAACACTGAGTTTGGAAAGGTAGAATCTATGCTGAACTTTAGTTTGTGCCTTGGTGAAGAAATCTGCTAACTGAAACTCCGAAGGCACATACTGAAGATGAATAACTTGATCTTACACCTACGATCGCATGTACGAGGCATCCACTCCAATGTGCTTGGTGAGCTCATGCTTCACAGGATCTCAAGCAATGCTGATCGCACCAGTACTATCTGATAAGAAAGGAGTCGGTGCAGAAGCAGAAACATCAAAATCCTCAAGTGGCCACCGAAGCCAGGTGATCTCAGCTGTCAATGACGTCATGGCTCTCAACTCAGCCTCAGCGCTCGAACGGGAAACTACAGTCTGTTTCTTGGTCTTTCAGGCAATCAAGGAGGAATCAAGAAAAACACAATAGACAAAAAGAGACTGGCGATCAAAATTATCGCTAGCCCAGGTCGCATGAGAGTACGCCTGAATCTGCAAAGAACTAGAGCGAGGAAAGAACAGGCGACGGGTGATGGTCCCACAAAGATATCGCAGAACACGAATGTGTGAGACCCCGGTTTATTAAACTTGTAATACTTAACCTTCCTCTGGTTCTAGTATCACAAATAGAATAATCCGCGTCTCGATGAATATGTGCCTCCCGAACAAGACACACATACATCATATCAAAGCATGCATCAATTCCATACACAGAATATAACAAGTCTACCAAAAGACATACATAATATAAGTTATTCTGAGCACCGACCACCAAAAGACTTAAGTAGCAAATAAGTAACAATGAAGCAAAGTTGCCATAAGATGGCGTAAACCAAAAACGATTGGTTAGCCACATAACACCACAGGGCAACCGCCAGGGCCGCCAAGCTAATCGCCCCTTAAAGCACAAAGCACAACTCACAAAAGTGAGGTCCATCGGACTCACTATCATCCTCTGCACAACACAAGCAATGCAGGTGAGTACAAAAATGTACTCGCAAGACTTATGAGTAACAAGCCTATACATAGCTACATGAAAGCTGTATTCAAAGGAATGTGGTTATATGGTTCTTTAGACGCATAAAGCAAGTTTTATTTGCAATAATGTAATAGATGGAACAACAGTTTGTAAAATCTGTTTTTAAGCATTTAAATAACAGCGAGTAAACATAAGTAACAAGTATCCACCTAGAAGTGACTTTCCCTAAAGCCACCACAACATAGCATGAATCCCTGATTCATACCACCATGCAAGTTTTAATTTTTTAAAAAAGTTGTAGTCTAACTCTTGAAAGACTTCCCCAAGCGTGTCCATAACCTAGGACAAGGCTATTCGAATAGTTTTAATCCCTGCAGGGGTGTACCAATGTACCCACACTTGAGACCGCCTTTTGCCAAGCTATTAAGCACACTTCCTTTGGTATGCAAGCACGGCTAAGTCCTCTGAACCCTTTCCAATGGAATATGCTAATCAAGAGGCATACGCATGGGGTTAATCCTTAGTGATCTGCCGACGAAATATGGATCACAAGGACACATCGTGGAGCAAGATACACCGGCCTCGGCGGTGTTCCTCTCCTACAAGCGTGTCCATGTTGCATATAATCAAATATGCAACCCACCACGCGACTCATTAATTAACACACCCAAAGTACTCGGCTAAGAGAGGTCCCATATCCTCTAGTGTGGTTAGCACGCACAAATGCTTGGTTCGTGTAACAAGTAGCTCGATCCTTAATTGTGGGCACCATTTCATTCACACCCAAAAGATCACACCATCTTACCATTGTGCCCAAGTCTAAATTGTTTTCATTTTCAGTTTTAGTTTTGCAATTTAGACAAAGCACAAGGCTGAAATATACATATTATACCGGTTTGTGTGATCAAAGTTATCGGCAGTCGATAACCGCCCATTTCTACCGATAGCTAAGCATGGCTAAGCATAATGACACGTAAACTACTAAGTGACAAGGGTTCATCCAATGAACCCAAAATCACGACAAGTAATCCTAGGCTTGATGGTAGAGGATTAAACATTTCCCTCACGATTATGCAACTCTTTGGGCCAACTATCGACAATAGTTTAAAACAACATAGCAATGCATACATAGAATTTGCAAACAATATATTAGAATTTGAAAATAGTAGGAACAATATGATCAAATGAATGCTACATCCGCTTGCCTTCTTTGGAGTGCGAGGATCGATGGTCTGCTGTGGCTCAATATCGACAATAAAATTATCTTGGAACCTAACGCGAAAAGGCGATAAGCAAATAAGAACGAAGAACACCAAATAAACACCAACAGCAAATCACATCCAAATCTAATAAAATTTACATAACATCCTAATAACAGCAAAGTTGAATTTACTAACTTTGGAGTTATACACATTTACTTATGATTTTTCTAAGGTGTAAATCTAATGCAAGTCATTTTACAAAATTATCAACATGCTCAAATCTTATTCCATATGAAAGTATACTAACAGATGAATTGAACAAAATTGATTTTGCACAATTTGGATTTATACAGAAAAAGATATGCAATTTTCAAGGTTAAAACTATTTCTGGAATATTCAAAGTGACAAAAATCAGGTTATTTCTAGTTATACAATTTTCTGCTACTGGAACATGCTTAAATCCATTTTTATAATAAACTTAAGTGACAACAAAATTTATTACAGTTGGAATTGTCTAAAAAGCAGTTAAAATGAATTAGCTATGAATTTCTAAAGTTTTATATCATTTTGATTGTTAAATAACTACTTACGAAATACGGACAAACTCAATTAATAGAATAAGGCGTGGACACTTCTCCACCCTTGATCTAAAATCCTCGGCTACCGCGCGCGAAAACCTGTCGGAACCCACCGTTGGATCACGATCCAACGGCGCACCTGCAGTGTATGCATTCGGACGGTGCGGTTGCTTGGGCCAATCCACCGCAGTCTGCAGATGGGCGGTCTAGAGCGCACCAACGGTCGGAAGGTCCGATTGCATACAAGATCCCGGCCGTTGATCGCAAGATCGGCGGTCGAGAATGATCAAGGCATCCGAGGGTCGAATGCACTCACGATCGGGCCGTTGATCACGAGATCGACGGTGGCTAAAGATCGGAGTTCAAAGAGATCTTGACCGTGGGACCGCATGTCAGTGACTTCAAGTCACGACCGCGAACGTTTAACCCACGTGCACAGTGCACTTGGCCCACATGTCAACGACTAAGAGTGGCGGTTTAGGAAAGAATTAATGCTTCTAATGATTATCATTAAATAGACACTAATGACTCCTGGATTTGGATTATAACCTCACGGGCCCACATGCCAGTGACCCAAAGGTGATTTCTGACAGCGATTAATGCCGACACGATAATTAATCAATGATTAGGCCTTAATGATGTCGGAATAGCGCGGATTACGCGGTGTGCGATTTAAGGATGTTGGGCCCTTGGTCAATGGCTCAACGACAAAGATTAAGACACCATTAATTAATCAATGATTGGCAATCACGGCGATTAAGGTGTCCTAATCAAATGACGAAAACGAGTTTCGTGGCAAAAACCGGCGGCTAACGGCTCGTCGCGGCGACTTGGCGCATGTGGCGCCAACCAAGCACTAAAATGGAACCGCAATAGCACTCACGAACCTAATGGTGGCATTTTACGCGTGGTGAGGACTAGAACGCCGGCTAGCGGAAAATGAAAAAGGAGCTTTCTTGCTAAGCGCGAAAATAGCGAAAGCTCAGTGCAGTCAAGGAAGCGGGTGCGAGCCTCTAAGGACTAATAAGAAGCTACCTTGATGAAGGAAGCTTCAAAGATGGCCGAGATGCTTGATCACGAAGGAAGCTCACGGACTTGGAGAAGAAGGATTGAAAATGACACCACGAGCCAAATGAGTGATTCCAAAGCATCGTATAGCTTCATAATGACTCACGAAGCCACAAGAGCAAGTAATTAGAAAATGGAGCACTCACGAGTGAGGAAAAGATGACCACTTTAGGCGAATTTGAACAAACCCCAAATTGGACAATTCACGAGAATCAAATCCAAAATTAAGTGAGGGAAATGTTCAAGGAAGTAAATAGATAAGGATAGGGCAAAGAATCATGAAGGAGAACCACTGGAACACCAAGAACACCAAATGGAGCTTTTCGGGTCAACAATGGCGACTTGCCATTTTGAGGTGTTAAGCTCCAATACTGAGAATGGGGCTTGATGGTGGTCTAAAGAAATACCAGGAAGTGATTTGGGTGCTTATAAGGCCTTGGAGGCATTAGGGTTTGCACCACAAGCCTTTCGGGCGGCAAAGCACAGAGCACAAGGTGCGGCCGACAAGAAAAAAGTGGTAGATGGTGCAATAGGGTATGGCATGGCCGAAGGTGTCTCCCACGACCCTCACTATTGACTAGGGTGGCTGTAGGAAGCATGACAAGACACTGCCATCACCCCTACTGTGCTCGCACGGCTAGAGGTTGAAGATGACCAGCGAGAAAGGTTAGGGCGTTCCAGAGCCCCACGATTTAAATCGGACGGCTAAGATAGCGCCACGCCTCAGGGCTTTAAAACATAACGAAAGATCACGAGCCCTAGGATTAGAAATGAGCGGCTCGGATTGCCCACGCCGCAAAGCGCGGTTTACAACAGAGGAACAAAGCGGCGTTGGATCTTAATCCAGCGGCTCAGTTCAAACCAACAACCGGAGGGTCAGAAGGTTCGAGAGGATACGGGCGGTTGGATGGAGATCTAACGGTGCCGACATTTGCGCATGCAGCGGAAGGTCCGAATGTTTACAGCGCGCGGGCCGTGCGATTTTGATCCAAAGGCCGAGAATGGGCGCGTTTTTAAAGAGAGGCTCGGTGCGATTAGTTGGTGGACCGAGTCAATTGGCTCGAGCAGTCGACTCGAACCCAAAGCACAGTGAGACTAGGTTTGACTTCAAAGTTAGAACAGAGACTTTGAAGGATTTATTTGAGGTAGCAAAATAACTCCAAAAATTATGAAATTTTTACAGGAGCTTGCTAACCCAGATATTAACCTTGTGCAAAATTTTCAGAGGTTTTTATACTGTGAATAAATCCCCAAAAATTCTGCAAGGCTCTGTTTTGAGGTTTGACTGCCCCCTAAAAATATTCAAACAATTTCTAAAAATTGTGAAATTTTTTAGAGGGGCTACAAACCATCACAGAAACTTAGGAAAAATATTTCCAGAGGATGATCACAAAATTTGACAAGATTGTTTTTGGGATAACATAGTTTGGATCAAATAGACTTGTGACAATGTATTTCCATAATCCCTTGTACAAGAATTGTTTGGTATAACATGAAATACATGATGTAAGAAAAAGTTTTAATTTCTACTGATTTTCTTACATTTGAAACACAAGCCCAAAATTGGGATGTTACAAAACCTCCCCCCCCTTACAAGAATCTCGCCCCGAGATTCAGTTTACTCGGAGAAGAAGGATGGGTAATCTGCACGAAGACGATCTTCGCGCTCCCAAGTTGCCTCATCTTCAGAATGGTTTGACCACTGAACCTTAAGGAACTTGATGACACGGTTCCTTGTCCTTCGTTCAGATTCTTCAAGAATACGAACAGGATGCTCATGATAGGTCAAATTTGCTCGCACATCGAGATTTTCCAACGGAGTTTCCTCAACTGGAACACGGAGGCACTTCTTTAAGTGTGACACATGAAACACATCATGCACACCCTCAAGTGAAGCTGGCAACTCCAATCTGTATGCAACAGCTCCAATCCTCTCGATGATGCGATAAGGCCCAACATATCGAGGAGCTAACTTGCCCTTGATGCCAAAACGCTGATGGCCCTTCAAGGGTGTGACCTTGAGATACACAAAGTCATTGGGCTCAAAGCTCAAC